>CM045759.1:187317069-187883467 GCA_025200525.1 Camellia lanceoleosa
TTTTTAAAATTCAATTAAAAAAATTTATTATTAACAGAAAATAACATTAGTCAATTTTTTAATTGAAAATACTACAAAGGAAATAATTTTTTTTCAAAATAAATATTCAAAAAATTTAAATCATAAATCTTTAAATAATTTAAATAATCTAAAAAATTTAATAAGTAAAAAAATTAAAATAAATATTCAAAAAATTTAAATCAGAAAAATTTAAATAATTTAAATATTCAAAATTTAAATAATTTAAAATGTTAATATTTTAAATTTAAAACAACTCTACACTCAAATCGTGAGAACCAAACACATAAAAACAAAACTTAATTAATAAATTATTTTTAAAACTTATAACTAAACACATAACTTGAAACTCCATTCTACTTTCACAACTCTACACTCAAATCGTAACTAAATACATAACAAAAAAATTAAAATATTTAAAAATATTTTTATAAAATAGAGTTCGAATTTATTTTTACAAAATATTTAAAATTTTAAAAATTAAAATCGTAATATTTTGAAATTAAAATATTTAAAAAAATTCAAAAAATTTAAAAAATCATAACATATTTAAATATTAAAATGTCTAATATCTTAACAAAATCAAAATATTTTTAAAATATTTAAAATATTAAATATTGATTTAAATTGAGTTTTGAATTATATGTTTGGTTATGAGTTTTAAAAGTAATGATTATGTTTTGAATTGAGTTTTGAGAAATTAGTGTAAAATTATGATTTAAAAACTTTAAACAAATAACACACTTAAATCAATAAGTGAAACTATATTTTGAGATGCCGTTTGGTAACACTTACGTTTTCAATTTTCTCTTTATATTTACAAAAATTTTAAAAACTCAAATAAAAATTTGTTTGGTAAAATTTTTGATTTATAAATCAGTGGTCTCAGTTTATAAATTTGGCCAAAAAAATGAAAACACAAAAATGTGTTTCCGCTTTTGAGTTTTGAGTTTTTTTACCACCCAACACTAGTCACCACCACCACCATTTTCACCACCGTCTTCCGCCACCACCGCCCACCCACCCCCACCACCACCACCACCACCACCGCCACCACCACTCACCACCCACCACCACCACTCGCCACCACCACTCTACCTCGCCTGCCACCACCACCCGCCACCCACCACCATCTGCCATCCACCCATCGAATCCACCGTCGCCACCACCACCGCCACTCTGCCACCACCACTCACCACCCACCGCCACCACCATCCACCACCCACCACCACTACCGCCACCCACCCACACCACCCACAACCCATCACCACCACACCTACCCACCCACCACCACCACCACCATCCGCCACCCACTTACCACCACGACCCACTACCACTACCACCACCATCACCACCCACACAATCACACCCATCCACCCACC
Source organism: Camellia lanceoleosa (assembly GCA_025200525.1). Lineage (NCBI taxonomy): Eukaryota > Viridiplantae > Streptophyta > Magnoliopsida > Ericales > Theaceae > Camellia > Camellia lanceoleosa. Next base: position 187,318,470 of record CM045759.1, read on the forward strand.
GTCACCACCCACCACCCACCACCCACCTGCCACTACCCATCATCCGCCACCCACCTGCCACCACCATCCACCACCCGCCATTGTCATCCATCCACTACCACCACCCGCTAGCTACCCGCCACTACCATCCATCCGCCACCACCCGCCACCCGCGCACCCACCTACTACTATCACCCGCCACCGCTACCACCACCACCACGACCTCGGCTACCACCACCACCATCATTACCCACTACTCACCAACCAATTTCACCACCCACCACTACCGATACTCCACCATCCAATCACTACTTTTTACCATCGTTCACGCCACTTGCCATCACTTGCCATTTTTCACTCTTTTTTATATTTTTAAATTTTTTTAAATATTTTGTCAATTACCAAACGCGCTTGTAGTTTATATTTTTTTAAAAATAAACAAAAAATAAATAAAAATCAATTTATAAAAATTTTATAAATATAAACTGAAAACGTAAAAGTTACCAAACACATCACTAAACGGAGCCAAAGTCTTTCATCATCTCTGGTAATTTTTCACCATTTCTTACCATATTTAATCATCCAAACAAACGAGGCGCTTCCCTTCTCACCTTTTCCATCCAAACGGAGGGTAAAATAGCTAAACACTGATCTACACTAGGCAAAAAAGGACTAGACATTTTGCACAGTACATCTTCAACGTTTCCAAGCTTGAACACACACAGGTAGCTACGAGCCTCTCTCTCTCTCTCTCTCTCTCTCTCTCTCTCTGTGCAAACGCCTCTTTTCCCCACCCAAAAACCCCACCTCCGAAAACCCCCCGTCTCCCCACTCTTTCCCTGCGAAAGCTCCCTTCCCACCCATAAACCCCACCACCGAATACTGTACATAGTTGATCTTTTATAATGGTTGGTATATATAGTTGATCTGTTTTAATGGGTTTTCTGTGGTTTATATGTAATCTATTGATTGTTGTCTTCTTCACTTGTCTTTGAGGATGTGCCTTTATGACCTGGTTTTGTGCTTATATCTGCTTGTTGAAATGCATTTGTTTGCTGGAAGCCTGGTAGAATTTTGGTGAATGTAGTTTTTTTTTTTTATTTTTATTTTTTGAACTAGTTTGACTAACTTCTTGTTGAGGAACTTATTGATTGTTTTTGGGTGTTGTATATTTGTTTGGTTGCCAAAACCAAATCTTTTTGTTTTTTTCCATCAAATTTGAGTGAAAATTTGGTTAAAAGCTTTATCTGATATAGAACACTTCAATCCTTAGAACATCTGCAACCCTTCATCAATTTTTCTTCATCTAATTGGATTCCAAATTTGAGTAAAAAGTCTTATTTGATATGAACTACTCCAATCCTTTAATCAAATTTTTATCAAAATCTTTTTAAAAATTTCCTCCTCATCCCAAATTTCCATTTTCATCAATTTGATGGGGGAAAAAAATCATCTCCAATGCTTCATATTTTTAAAATTTCACTAAATTTAAATTTGATGAGTTCTTAATTTGATGAAAAGATGTCTCTCTTGATTTGATGAACATTTGATGAAAGGATTAGAGATAGTTTTTGAACAATGAACTTTAAAAAAAATTCAAATACTTTTTCATCAAATTTAAATTTGATGAAAGAAGAGGTGAAGGATTGGAGATGCTCTTACTGTTATTTTTTCATCAAATATTTTTGAAAAATTGCAAACTAATCATAAAAACCCGTTTTGACCATTTTCAATGGAAGAAAACCATCTCCAATCCTTGTTCTTTTAAAAATTTTATCAAATTGAGTAAAAATTTGATTGTTGGGAATTTGGTGAAGGATATGGTTCATCCTTGATTTGGTGAAAAAGTTGCCTCTTCCTCTTCCTTGATTTGATGAAGATTTGATGAAATGGTTGGAGGAGTGCACTTTGTCATTTTCCATCAAATTTGAATTTGATGAAAAAGTTGATGAAGGTGTGGAGATGCTCTTATGGTAGCCTTGTTATGTGGCTTTTTTTTTGTTTTTTGTTTTTAGAGAAAATATCTGAATCAATGTATTTTCTATTACTAATCCAAAAAAACAACATTTATTTTTCGGAGAAAATAGAAAAAATGAAAAAGGGTGATAAGAGGTGAAAGTTTATGCCTTGGCCATGGTCGCGGCCACCAACACCGTTCAGTCCTTTGAAATTTTATTGAGAAATGCAATTCTTAACACCAAATATTTGTTCCAACTAAACCAAGAAACCATGATTCTACCCATGTTCAATTCTGATGAAACTGAAAGCAAAAGTGCAATTTTGAACTAATTTCGATTTTTGGGTGCCAATTAGACGTGAGGAATCAGTTCATGCTTGGCTTCTCTATTGCTATTCTGTTTTCAGTTCTCACAAGTATGGCTCAGTGTTTTAAAAGGCTCTAGGCGCACCGAGGCGATAAGGTCTCCTATAGCCTAAGCGCGAGGCGCGAGGCAAGGCGCGGCGCGGTGCGCGCCTCACCAAAGCGAAACTCCAGTAGTAGAAGAAAAGCAAAATTATAAAATAGGCACATTTTTCAACATAAAAAATATATATATAATATTTAAAAAATCATAACCATTTTCGATAATCTCTAAACAGAACATTCAATCTTCTAAAAATTAAAAATATAATATCCAACAAAAGATATAAAGTATAACATTCAATCTTTTATCACTTTTTGCTCTCTTTTGACTACATCTGGTCATTTTATATTGAATAGTTTTGAATCCCTGTGGGTATGTCCACAAAAAAAGCACTTAATCAACAATTGGAGTAGAAAAATGGGTAAGGCCCATGAAACCCACGCCTTGCGCCTCGAAAAAAAGCCCTCGCCTCAGCGCTTGAGTTGCGCCTCGCCTCGATTAAGGTCACATTATTAGTGCTTGCGAGCTTGCGCCTAAGCGTGCTTTTTTAAAACACCGGTATGGCTTAGAGTTTTGAAGCACGGATACTTCAAATAGGGTGATGTATCCAGATTGTATCCGTATCGGATACCAATACTCTTGATACTCAGCGGATACGTATCAAATACTTATTAAAAGTATCGGATACTTCTTAATTATTTTTCATTAATTTTGGAGTATCGATACTTAATTTTAAAGTATCGGATACTCCAAGTCATGTTTACTTGTTTTATGAAATTAGAATTATAATATTTCTTGCATAGTAATATAATATAATATAATATAATTGCAAGTATAAATATAAGAATATTTTTCTAATACTTTGTTAAGTTCTTCGATAAGAAGAGCATAGTGAGTTAAATAATAGAATTTATCAAATTGATATATCCTAATTATTTCATGCATGTCCCCTATAACTACATAAAAAGTAAGACTTAACAAGAAAATATAACAATGGTAAAATTAAATATCAAATAAATAAATAAGCAAGTAAACTCGAATATAATATTTTTCACTAGTGTCAAAGGAAAAAGCATAGGGACAAATTGTGAATTTTTCTATTATTGTAATATAAATATATTAAACTTGATATTGAAATGAAATATTTGCAAGACCTATTAAAAATTTAAAAAGTAAACAAGCTACTAGCTTAAATTAATACAAAATTCTTAAAGGTTAGTATTTTGCATTATAAAATTACATTGTGGTTTCTCAACGTTCTTTAGCTTATGTGCAACTCACTATTAATAATTTTAAAAAATATATTCTTCACAAACGTATCTTAGCCGTCGGTATCCTATTTTTTAAGTTTTGTCATATCGTTGTATCCGTATCGTGTCATATCGTATCGTATCCGTATATATGCTTCCTAGTGAAGGCGAGTTCCATTATGAATTAATGTATGTAGATGTGTTCTATGTTTCATGAATTTAATCATTAGAACAACTGTGATGTAAATCTCTGGAAAGGTCAGTTCAGGGCTATAAATTATAATACTGCCATCATATATGTAATATTTTCTTCTTTCTGGGCTTGGCCTTAAACTTCTAAGTTTTAATCTTAATGTGGTGTGTTCCCTCTCGATGTTTGTGCAGAATGGAAAGTGAAGAACACATATTGATATCTGAATTGAATGAGAAAATTTTCCAGATCTTTTCAGATTTCATGTCAAGGTGAGTCTCAATCCTTCATCACTATGCTAATGTTTTTTTACTATTATTGTAAATTATCATTCAAGTGGAAGAATACACCTCGGGCTTTATTTTGCAAAATTAGCATGTCCATTAGAGGAGCTGTATCTGTTGTGAAGTGCTGTACAAAGAGCATTTCTTTCTAAGATAGGCATGTCCAACTCAGAATCGTATCACTTGGATTTTGAAAGGACCTCTATAACGTTACAAATCTTTTGAAGTTTTATCATTCTCGAAGAACATTGCAAATGTTTATTTGAAGAAACGAAGCAATATAAAGATGCATTGTTGCTATATTAATGTGATGGCAAATGGCCATTGAAACATGTCATGCATGTTCATCCCAAGTTTGGCATTACATAGTTTAGATATCTTGTTTCCTTGTTAGAATTGGAGTCAAAGCTAAGTTTCAGTAGTTTGGCAGTGCATACCGAATCTTGACATCGCTTATGCTTTTATATCGTGATTTATATCATAGTTTTTCTTAAACCAAAATGATCTTATCTTCCATGGTGGAATTTTTTATTTATTTATTTGTCATCTAATATAGTTCCTTCCATTACAGGGTCACAAAATTTGAGGAGTTGGTTGCTGTGGGAAGTAGGTTACTTGTTGGCTTTCACCAAGGACTAGGTTAGTGGTTTTGGGAATCTATTAATTATTTTCTGCAGATAGTGCGATGAGGTTCTTCACTCCTTTAGTAAGCTCTGTCCCCATGTTTTCATATAGAGTTTCTTTGCCGGCCGCCAATAAACAAGACATCTGAGTTGATCGAGCGCATCTTTAAAGCTAATGAAACCAGGAGGGTTTTAACATATGTTGAATCTGGATGCATAAATGCTCATGACAGCATACAAAATATAAGCAAGTGTAAGTGCATGCATAATTCTCTCATTTGAATTAAGGTGGGTACTTTAGGGCAGTGATTATTTGACTTCTCCAATGAAGCTATTTTCGCTAATTACTTTTCTAGAAACATTCCAAATGTTTCCCCCTCGAAACCTCTCTCTTCCTTGAAACTAATAGCCCTTACTGCATAATGAGATGCCACCAACACTCTGAATTCTTGCAATACTAAGCTTGTTTCTCCCACTTGTAATATAGCACTGCCTTCAATTTTTCATCTTCCATTACTAGTGATGTAATGATGTGATTATCACAGTTTCCACATGTCTCTTTTGGATCTATAGGCTTTGAGTTCTTTGCTTGGTTAGTTCCGGCCGCAAGCTTACGCTGCACAGTGTGTATTCATATCAAGTTCAGTTGGTGCTATTAGAAAACCTGGATTTTTCTCTTCTTGCCGTTATTTCATTGGTTGTTTTTAGATACAACTTACAAGTATAGGCCAAGTTCGAGAAGACTAAATAAATGCACTTTTTATCTTTTTTGACTAAAAAATTGAGGTTGAAAATATGGATGTTTGGGTTAACTTTTTGACTTTTTATGAAAAAATGTGTAATAAAAAATTGTGAAAATTGATTTTTAGAGGAAAATTTGAATTGGGAGTTGTGCAGCCGTAATTGTTGACTTTTGGTGAATAATGTTAACTTTTTAACTTTTTGAGTAACTTTTTAGCTTTTTGGATTATTTGGGAGTACCCAAACAAGGCCATAATTTAGTTCCTAAATTGCTAATGTGCTATCTCAAAATTTATTGGCCTTACTTTTTTCTTTTTTCCTTTCTTTTTTCCTGTACTTTGGGATTTGCATAGAGAAGTGCATACATGCCAAGTTGGACTTCGCGACCATTTAATTAAAGGTAAAATCAATCCCTGAATTATTATTACTTTCTTGATGTTTTCTCCGTAAATCATAGTGGATTAGTGCTTAAAGTTGTGTAAATCAATGATGCAGTTGCGGTTATGTCAGATTTTCATGTTTGTGGAATTGATTGCCATCTACACTGGGTGGCTTTCATGATGTCTAATATTGGTCCTGCCAAGTATAGTTTGTCTTCACCATATTTTGATAATAAATTTTCCCAAATTTCATTTGTAAAAATATTCTTGGTATGCTTATTATTAAAGTGAATTTCTAGTGATATGGCTTGCTCTTTCTTAAATATGCCATAACTTTCATGAGCTGTCTAGAAAATCATGCATATCAGTTGTCAACCCACCTGAACAAAAGTTCCATATTGATAACCAACCCAAACCAAATCAAAACAAGCCTTAAGTCCCATCAAATGGGGTCGGCTAAAGTTCCATATTGATCTATTATGCAAATTTAGAACTTATAGAACTTTATGGCTGCTTTGGATGTTTCATTTTTGTTTTAAGATTGCAATTGTTGTTGTTTCATATCCAAGATTAGAATTCTTCGTAACCAATGTAGATGTTTAAGAAAACGTTGTCTTTGCAGTGAAACTTCATATGCCGCTTGTCGTTGTTGTTTTCCCACTTTTGGATAGCCATGAAAAAAGTACAAATAGTAGAGTAGAGTAACCTTCTTTCCTTTTTTTTCCCCATCATATTTAACATTATCGAGTGGAAAGTCTACCACATTTTGGATCATGCAAGTTAGTGGTGAGAACTGCCAATATTTGCTTATTTTGGTGATCTTTTTGTATGTATGTTTGTCATGGGGTTGTGATGCTGATGTTCTGTTATGTTTATGAATTTAATACAATTTTCCTGGTTGATTCAAATTTTTTTTATTATATTTTTTCCTGCAATTTCTGCATCATGTTATCCTCAGGGCTTGAAGTTGGTTATTTAATTTGATTACATTTATTGCAGCCAAGTGCTTAGTAGATGAACTTGAAGGACTTGTCAAGGAAGTAACAGTTGCAATGCAAGTTGCAACTGAAAGCAAACCACATTTGCAGGGCAAAGTTACACAATATGAGTTTGGTCCAGAAGCAACTATGTATGATAAGGTATTGCATTCTTTATATCTTTCAGTCCCGGTGCATATTCTTTTTTCTGTTTACTTATTTGGGGGATTTGGTGATAGCTCCCTCACTATCTAATTTGTCTTTCAAAAAGATAAGAATTATATAAGTACTTTCAAGACCCCATAATATTTTAAAACTTGTTTCTTTTACTATATTACCCTCATATCTATTAGCTCTCCTATTAAGTCATCTTCACTATATATTTCAGAGTAAAATTTTACTCTGTATGAAAGTAAAATTTTACTCTGTATAAAAGTAAAATTTTACATTCTGAAAATAAAAGTAAAATTTTACTCTGTATGAAAGTAAAATTTTACTCTGTATAAAAGTAAAATTTTACATTCTGAAACTAAAAGTAAAATTTTACTCTGTATAAAAGTACAATTTTACTCTGTATAAGAGTAAAATGTTACACTCTAAAACTAAAAGTAAAATTTTACTCTGTATAAAAGTAAAATTTTACTTTAAAAAACTAGTAAAATGTTAGACTCTACACAAAAGTAAAATTTTACTCTGTATAAAAGTAAAATTTTACTTTGAAAAATGAGTAAAATGTTAGACTCTACACAAAAGTTACTCTGGTTCTGTCAAATGAAAAAAACAGAGCAATAGAACCAGAGTAAAATTTTACTCTGGTTCTGTCAAATGAAATTAGATAAAAAACAACAAAAATAAATAAAAAACAAACAAACAAACAAAAACAAAACAAATTAATCAACAAATCAACATATCTAATTGAGAAGAAAAACTTCTAAAATTCGATCAACAATCACAAATCTCAATGAAAAGAATACATGTGTTCAACAACACTCATACACACAAATATATATATATACATATATTCTCCTGTTCCTCATCCACATCCTTCCCAACTTCCTGTTCAACTTCTTTCTATCTCGAAGCTTCAGCCTTCGCATTCAACATCGCCAGCATCTCATCAATAACGTCATCATGTTTCTTCTCTACTTCCAATTGAGCCATCTTCACCGTACTCCGAATCTCCCCCATCTGCTCCGAAACCTTAGCTTTCGAATCTCCAACGACATCCTCATTCAATTTCAACAAAATTAAAGATGAGAGTCGATAAATTTATGTAGAAACATCAACAAAAATCGCGAAATGTGAAGAGATTCGAATGATTTGTGAATTTAACATAACCAGATAGGTATTGAATCGATTGTACCTGGAGATTGTAGAGACGATTCAATAGCTATTCATTTGTGGTTTCTGAGCAGAGTTGTGAAATCGAAAATTTAGGGTTTCATGGAAGACAGTCTCTGCAACGGTTGTGCGAAAACTGAGAGAGAGATAGAGAGAGAGAGGACGAAGAAGGTGGAAAGATCTAGTTGAGGGGTATAATAGTCTGATAAAATATTTAAATAATAAATTGTGTCATTTATGTAAGATTTTATAATTATGAGGAGGTTTAGAAAGTATAATTTTTTTCTTAGTCCTTTTAACAATGAAAGGAAGGTAAAATGGGTTTATAGCTAAATTTCCCTACTTATTTCATATGGGTTGGGATTGTTACACCAAAACTATAAAGAAATTGTCACTCAATAGGTTATTTAACAAACAGTTTCATGATGTCAGATCTTTCAGTTCAAGTGGCATGGTCTCACGCATTTTTTTTCCCGTTGTTAATTTCAAGCTGATTTTTGTTTCCACTAGTATGATTGTTCCCAATTTTTGAAGATTTAATTGTTTGGATTGATTCTTCCATTATATATATTCTTCCATTTTTTTTCCTTGTGAATTTCATGCCCAATTCTTGGTTAAATATAAAATCCCAAGTGGTTTCCATAAATTTTGGTTTTGAAAAATAAAATAAAATAAAAGAAAGAAAGAAAGAAAGGAAGGAGAAGCTTGTCTAGATTGAAATTCACCAAATTATTAATTTTTAACTGGCATGAGTTTCTCCTCACGAGCATGACTTTTTGGGTGAATAATCACGAACATGACCTGCAGAGAGATTTGAAACTCTTGTTCGATATTGGTTTCCAATTCTAATTATGATATTATAATTCTTTTTTCTTCAGGAAGAAATTGTATCATCTGAGCTTCAAAAACCTGACGTTACCAATTATGCTGCCATGATGGGTATTATATACAGCATGGTGAAGCTGGACTACATTATGCAGGTAACTAACCTCCCTCGTGTTATATCATATGCTAAATTTGTTTTTTGCAACTTCTGATAATATGTTCAGTCTAATTTGGAAGGTTCATTAATGTCTTCTCTTTTTTGTATAATTATTTGAATCTGAAAAAGTCATCACTTTCGTTGCAGGAAAAGATCATTTCTTCTCTTAATCTCAAGTCATCGTCCGGAGAACTGGAGAGCTATAGCTTGATGTGGTCCTTGCGACCTTTTATGAACGATGAAATCATGCATCAAGCTTGGAGATTCATTGCATGAGTGTTGCCAGTTTCTTTCTGCAAAGATTTTTTGGTTTTAAATTTTGTTGCAAGGGGGAAGAACAAGCTGTTTGACTAGTTTCATTTTTTAATTAATAACAGTAGTATTTGTTTATTTTTCATTAAAATTAGATTTATTTTCTGATTTTGCATTCGGGGTGGTTCATTTTGTAGTATCTAAAGAACACGTCATTATACAAAAACTTAGGCTGATATCAGTAGTCATATGATTCGATCACAGGACAGTCAACAAAACATAGGCGAACAAGCATAATCCCCACTATGTTTTTTTTTCCTCCCCCACATACATCAAATACAAAGCACAACCAAACAGTAACCTTCTTATTATCACAAGGTCCTATAATGAATCATACACATAAATATGTACTCTTTTCCATGCAAGCAAAAACGCCGAGAAAAACATTTAAACCATGATCTGCATTTCAGCCGGATCATTGTCAACCGCACACCTTCGTCGGATTTCTTCAATATCTGGGAATCTCTCAATTTAGACTAGGCAACTGGAAATCAGTCATCACACCCAAGCGCTTATTAGTTCACATTCTTGGATTTTTCCATGGCCCTGGGAGCTGTGGACCAAACCAGGACAGCTATAAGTACCCAGATTTACTTTTTAATTATATGATTACTTTATATATATATATATTAGCATGCCACTATGGGAATTGGTCTAACTGAAAAACAGAATTCTTTTTGGTTCAAGCACTAGAACAACTTCTCAATGAATATCTGTGGCGAAACAAATCTGTAAACCAAAAATACGCACCTAATCCAATAGCATCAGAGCTCTTCATGATTTTCGGCCTCTTGCATGATTCAATAAACATCCTGCGAGCCAAACCAAAGAAAAACAGACTTCTTTTCATCAATATTAGCATGTATAATTATGTAGATTTCAATGGAATTCAGCTAACAGTGCAGTTCATTTGATGAAAATTATCACCCAAAAACAAGGAAATGCATCATTAATGAACACAAAAATCAAAGGTAGGCCAAGAAATTCTGTTTGCTTATTTCAGAGATGCAAAAAAGTACTGAATATGATATACATATATATATATATATATATATAGATCAACCAGGATATTAGGATTGTTTGGGATGTTCTAAATAAGTACACTTTTTGACTTTTTATGAAATATGGGTTGGGTTTGAAGTGATGTTTTTATAAAATATGGGTTGGGTTTGAAGTGATGTGGTAGAGAGGTGACGTGACTTAAATAAGATGATGTGACTTAAACAGGATAGTGACTTTTTGACTTTTTTTTAAGATGCCAAACCTAGCCTTACTATTTTTAAAGCATTTTTGTTGTGGCAATACTAGGAAGCACGGAGATGGAAATGGGATTCATGTACTGCAGTGTTAAGTCAAAAATAAATAAAAAATATTACTTATTATATATTATAATAACTACATTCAGAGTTAAACATTTATACTATATTTGGAGTTCGAATTCACATCAATGGTCACTCAACACCTCGCACAAGTCAATATTGCAGTCTTGAGTTGTACTTAAAATGACTCACTTGGCCATTTTTAATTTTTTCACTTCCTTTTCCATTAAAACAAAGATTATCTCCTAGAAGGACAGAAGACGGGAAGACAAGTTTCCTTAGGTATATGATTAATACAATATGTCAATGGCATTCTTTAGATATAAAGATAATAGTTTAGTTTTACAGATATCTATTTTTGGAGTTACACAATAAAAAAACCCGCAATAAATAGAAGCATGAAGTCATAAAAAAGATGGAATTGATGGAAGGTTACTCCCAAGGGACATCCCCCATAAGCATCCAGTCACCATCCTTATCCTCATACGTTTGCACATTTTCTGACCCATCCAGAAGATCGCTCAACTTGCTTTCACTTAGCAGTTAGCATGTCCTTCCCGGATCTCCAAGGGAACCACATTGACCTGAAATTACAATAAAATAGTAGTAACTGAATCCACACCAACATTAACATAATATACTCGTCTTAAATCTTACAAAACAGATTAGAGTAGAACGCATCATTGAAATCAAACAACCACTACGCCAAAAATGAGCATTAACGGCGGTTTTTTTAACGGCGGTAACGAAAACCGCCGTTAAAAGTACTATTAATGGCGGTTTTCGTTACCGCCGTTAATAGTACTTTTACCGGCGGTTTCTTTACCGCCGTTAAAAAAACCGTCGCTAAAAGTGTCTTTAACGACGGTAATTAAATTCACTTTTAACGGCGGTAACGAACCGCCGTTAATGCCCACTTTTAACGGCGGTAATAAAACCGCCGCTAATGCTCAACACTCCGGCGACACTCTGGCGAAACCATCTACAAAGTAAAAGTAATGTTTAAATATTTATTTAGGTAATATATTTCATGAAAAGTTGTTGTGGCAAAGTGGTTGGTGGTGTGGGTGGATGAGAGGTCATGGGTTCAAAACTTGGGGAGTGCAAGAAGAAAGAATTATTTTTTGAAAAATTCTAACCTATTTACGGCGGTAAAAAACCGCCGTTTTTGGCCCTACGAAACCGCCGTTTTTGGTCGATTTTTAACGACGGTATTTTGCCTTTTTCCGACACGCGCATAAACGGCGGTAACGAAACCGCCGTTAAAACCGCCGTTAAAGGCTTTAACGACGGTTTTACATCCTTTAACGGCGGTAAAAAACCGCCGTTAATGCTCATTTTTGGCGTAGTGAACCATTAATTATGAACCATGTGAAACTAAAAAAAAAAGGATCACCCACGGTGAAGCAGCCGGACATCTTCTCTAGAGCAGAAGAATTCATATGTATAGTACAACTTCAGATCTACCTTTCTCAGATAAGGAGCACCATCCATGCTGACTTTGACAAAAAAAAAGTACCGTACTGGGACCTGGTTTCCCATCAACTTCATCAATGTAAAGAACAGGTATTTAAAGTGCAGGAAATGTAAAGACTGGAAATGTAAAACTAGAAAAGAAAATATGAAGTAAATAACTGGTTTGTTGGATCTGAGTCTGGGGATTTTTCCTGAGGGCTTCCCTACTATTTATACTCCTCAAGGATGACCATCGAACTGCACTTCAAACCGTCGAACTGCTCCTCCATGATTGCTTGATCATGCTGCCTTAGAAGTAGTTCCACTATGTCATTACTTGCAGTTGGGCTTTCCTCTTATATTTGAATTTGAATGTGAGTAACCGTTGAAGCCATGTCATCTTGTATCTCTTTGCTGATCCAATGCTACTCAGACCACGCAAGAACCAATATTAACCGCCACGTGTACGATCATGATCGAAGATTAAACATTCTTCCCATATTGCCCTTACTTCGCCACGTGTCGAATTGTGATTGGCTTTTACAAAATATGTACCCAACATTACCCCCCTGCACTAATATATCCAATACTTGGTGATATTAGTGGATCAAAGTTTTTCCCGCGCTTTTGGAACGTGCATGGAGTTTATATTCTGGAAACATAACTGTCATCCATTGATGATTACTCGCATTAATTTCGTTTCTGACCTTTGGAACATCTCCACTACTTTAGTAATCGAACGGACTAATATCTCTTTCATGACTGAACCAAACTTCCTCTCTATTGATCAAGTACATGAAGAGTCATCTGATGATATTGTTTTCTCTCGAAAGAACTTCCATGCATTCATTAGCCATCTTTACCTGCCTTTCCATATTCAGGTCATGGATGCCTTTGCAAATTACCAACCTTTGGATTACGAACATATTGTCCTTAATCCTTCAATTCAGAAAGTTGCAAACATGGACATGGGCAATTCTTCTTCTGATTCACCCTTGGATTGTGAACAAACTGTCCTTAGTCCTTTGATTCAGAAGGTTGCAAATATGGACATAGGAGGCCCCTCTCTACAATCCTCTGCATGGGATAAGGCTGTGGCTTCAAATTCCTCCAGGGCTTCAGGCTGGTCAAGTTGGTCAGAACCTAAGGTCTGGGAATTAAGGGAGTGAATCAACAATCACTTTGTCAAATTCACCGACCCGTTGGACTTTTCTTCTTATGCGCGAAGCTTGGTGGTTTATCCTTACATGCCTATCGACTGTCGATGCAGTTTAGAGAACAATCTACTCGTGGCATGGTACACATCATCCATGCCTACAAAAATGGTACGATCTGTTTCTCGTCCAGAAGAGGCACAGGGGTATAACCCTTCATTTTTAGCCAAGAAGGCGAAGCTTCATCCTTCTGACTGGCTTGATTGTGTCAATGCTTCTCAATTTCCTCTTTCTTTCGAAATGGGGGCCCTTATACCTCCTCCTTCGCAAAAACTTTCCTGGATAGAGAAGTTGAGGCTTACCCTTTCTGCAGAGAAAGTTTTCCCTCCTTACGAGCCTCCACCTTTTCCTACTCCAGCTCAACAAAAGCAAGCCCAACTCCTGCTTGCAGCTTTTTCTCACTTACCCTTTAATGTTCTTGAGGAAGATGTTCCTTTTAAGAACTTTCGATGGGCTTGTAATATTTTGACTCGGGGCCACGTTCTCAACCCCATTGCTCAAGCAGAACTTCACACGCTTTTGGACCAACTTCCATCACTTCTCCATTGGCACCGCACTTTTTTGGCCACCACTCAATCCTTGGATCAACTTTCATCGCTCCGAGTTCATTCTCAATATGAAGCAGAGAACCTCGTCGAAGAATACAACGACTTTCAAAATAAGGATTCACGTCTTTGGGATGATTTGGAAATGGATGAGTTGGAACAAGGGCTAAGAGAAACGACGTTCGAAATAAAGGCTGAGGAGCTTTTTTATGAAGTGAGAACACACCAACTCATGCAGCCAATGTTAAAAGAAATAGAGGATAGAATGAAGAAAGAACAGAAATTCATTGATCATAGTTGGACTAAATTTCATGATCTTGTTATTTATTCCATTTCCTATTTTTATGAGCTTGAGTTTGTACCCAAATAGGGTTATTCGATGTAGTCACTTTTGCTTAAATATGATTAAGACTTTTCCTCTGTTCGGCATTGTCTCTGTTTGCCTTTAAAAGCACATTCAAGACTTTGAACTGAACAATCTCATCCTTCGAACCTAGACTCAATTGTCTTAAATGAGACATTGCAAAGAACCAATTATGAACTTTTCCAATTTATGGAATAAAGTTAACAGTTTTTGGTTGATTTTCAATCAGAATCAGTATTTCGAATCTAGCAATCTTATACTTAAAGCTTGTTTCAACCATAATCAACATCTGACCATGGTTAGTATGATCAATTTAGTTTTAAATTGACCATCTTTTGTTTCGAACAACAGTTCATGCTGCTTTAGTTCCACATACAACTTTTCTGTGAACCAACCATCGGTTTTGATGTTTCGAACACCAAATCCTATCCTTAAAGAGTCTCAAGTTTTGCCTCGAAGGACATTACCTTCGTTAAGAAACCTAAAATAGGTCTTTTAACCTTTCGGAGTAAAACAAACACTTGAGTATTCTTATATCTCTTTTTTTTAGTATGAAATGTGCTTCGAAGCTGGCCTCTCCATTTCGAAGCCGTAGTTTTTCATTTTTGGTGCCAAAATTTGGCTTCGAAGCCAAAATTTTTTACTTCGAAGCTAACCTCAGTATCTAGGCTATGTTTTTTCTCCCTCCAAAAGTATCAATATTGAAGGAAACTCTTCGTATTTGTATTTCTAGTACTTAACAACTTATGCAATATATTTTTCAGACACAAAAGTTTTTAAACCCCTTTGTTTCATGTTCTGAAATCACTTGCTCTTTTAACACACAAACCCTACCGATCTTCTGTTAACCCTCTCTTCCTTGCTATTTGCTATCAATGGATCCTTCCTCGTTGAAAGTGCTCGCTGGCGACCGTATCAGCCCTACCATGGCTTTGAAAAAATGCATTGATGAAGAAATCGCCAAGCTAACAACTGGTGGGTCAAGCGCCATAAATGGACATCTCTTTGTTCCTTGCCACAGCAACCAGCAAGAGTATGTCCTAGGTCCCATCTTTCAGGAGGCCCCTGACCAACTCCCAGCTTTATACCCTCGTTTGGAGGATCACTTTCTTCTCTACGAAGGAGGGCTTGACTGGAGCAATTGGAGAATGACCCGGCCTCATCGCTGCTGGCCGACATTGAGACCGAGTGGGAGGAATGGTATGACAGGGTGGTGCCTACGAGAGAAGATGACCTATAGGAGCTCTGCATTCTCAACGCTCTTCGTCTTTCTAGGTTCATCATTCCTGAGGACCCCTTTTTAATTCCTACTGCTCTATGTTTTTGGAATATGACTTTTAATTTCTTCCAATTTCGGTGCAGCATGATGACCCCACCGTTCTTGATATTTGCCATCTTTTAGGGCTTTCACCCCATGGCTCTCCCTTTACTCCCAACTACCCGGACCTCCCTGTCAAATTTTCCCTTCCAGCCTTAAACTCTTCTTACAGTGACTTCGTAAAGGCTGAAAATAAAAAGGAAGGCCCCGTGAGAGACAGAGAACTATTTTCCTTCATTTTATACTGGTTGTGCAAATTTCTCTTTTGCACCTCATTTCAGAGGATTATGCCTGAGTTCGCTCCACTTGTGAAGGCACTTGTCTTGAAAAAACACATAGCTCTTGCCCCTTATCTTTTAAGTCATGTTTACAGAGCTTGTTCCCAATTTTGTGAAAAACCTCTTGATGTTAACCAAGGAGGTCCCCTTTGGGTGCTCCAGCTCTGGCTCTTTGCCTATTTCACTGATTTGCATAAAAAATGCCTAAAATTCCTTGTTCAGGATCCTAGCACCTATGGGGAAAAGTATGCTAGGATTGTTCTTTACCCTGTCTTTTTTGCTTATTACTTTGCCTTCTTTTATCAACTCCCTATTTCTCTTCCTGCTTCCCTTTTTTGTCCTTTTGATGCCAATAAAGGACCTACTTGGTTGCAAACTTTTTTGGCTGATAAATAGTGCTCCACCACACCACACAAAGATATGTGGGCTTCAATTTTGCTACCTAGGGAGCTGTTCATTGGCACTTTAAACCCTCGAGGTTATAAATGCATATCTGAGGTGTACTGCCATTCTCAGTTTGCCAGACAATTTGGGCTCACTCAAGGGATACCTGTTCCACTTTGTAGTCTCTCGAATATCCACCATACGGCTAGAGACGTGAGAATATCTAAATCAAAGCTAGAGGCGGCAATATTCAAACTACTGAAGGAATTGAATGAATTTCAATTTATCCATTTTCTTCCATCTGGCTTAGTTTTGAAAAGATTCCAGAACTGGTGGACAGCCAATATGGAAGTGCGCCTATCTGCACACCCTCATGACTTGCTAATAGGGTTAGGAGTGCCTTCGAGGCTAAGTCAGCGACAGTTGAGAACATTCCTTCCTCTTCTGTAGCTACCACAACTTCCCCTGCAGCCTCACCTCCTTCAGCTAGAGTTACCAGAGCTGCTTTGAAGAAAGGTAAGCCTTTCTAAGTTCCTCTTTCCTTTAACTCTTTTGTTTGTCTCCTCTATATTCACATATTTTGGTGCAGGGTCTCCACAAGAAAAATCTCCTAAAAGAATTGAAACTCTAGCTACTCTCAAGGCCAGACAATAGCAGAAAAAGAAAAGAAAACTGGTACTCACTCCTGAAGAATCTGAATCTCAAAATGAAGAGAGAGAGATTGAGCAAGAGCAAGAAACACCATTACAAAGAAAAAAAGAGAACAAGGGTGGTCGCCTCTTGATTTGGTCGAAGATCCTAATTCCGAGACAGTTGACAAAGCAATGGAGCAGAGCTTATCAAGAACTTGATCTCCAAATTGAAGAGAGAGGTTGAGAAGGAGCGAGTATCATTGCCAAGAAGGAAGAGAAAGAAAGTGGTCTGCTCACCATCGACTTGATTGAAGATCCTATCCATGAAGCTGCTGCCAAGGTAGTAGAACAGGAACATTCCAAAGCAATGATCGTCTTTGAGAGGGCTGAGAAGAGACGACATCAACAATTTTAAGAGATGAAGTTGCTGCTGCTGATGCACTACAAAGGGAAATTGCAAGAAGGCAACAAACTGTTGAGCATTACTTCCTTCGTAGCTCTCCCATTACTGCCGACATTTCTAAAACAAGTAATTTCTTTCATGCTTCTATTGTTTTGCCTTATCAAATTTCGACACTAGAGCTTGACCTTACGTTTCTTCCTTTTGGCAGCAACAACTACTGAGGCTAGACTTCCAATGAGGACTCCCTCAATTTCAGTTGAAGTTGATCAGATGTAGAATGTGAAAGCCATTCAGATAATGAAAAATCTAGAACCCCTCTAGATGTTGATTTGTGATTATGTATCAATTTTAAGCAAAATAAAACAATCCCAATCAAACAATCAAGAGAAAGAGACACAAAGATTTAACGTGGAAAAACCACAATTGGACACCTTCCAATTGTGATTAAAAAACCACGGGCAACAGCCACAAGAACAATCCACTAAGAAGATATAAAGGAATTACACAGGTATCACTCTCAATTATCTAGCGAATTCTAGCGCCTAATTGAACCAACCTCTATGTGCCTCTTCCAATCCCATCTTGACGGAATTGTCTTTCGATGAGCCACTCGGATTCCTCCAAAGCTTCAGGCTCGAATTCTTCAGAATTCACAACTGAAGAACAACTCTCTCTTTTGTGTATAACAAACAAACCTTTGATGTACTCTCTTTAAACCATGAGTTGAATACTCAATAAGACATCAAAGAAAACTAATAATATATCCCCAGATATAAACCTTTAAGAACCAAAAAGAAGATCTAGAGGACTTCAATCAATTCTTTAGTTTTAGGAGAAAACCAAGTATTTATAGAGAACCAAAAGTAATCCAAGATTGGGAAGAAAACAAACTCCTTGAGAAATCCGAATTCTGAGGCTCGCTCGAGCGAATCTTTCTGCTCGGCGAGGAGAGTAATTTTCATGATTTCTACTAGTGTCTTGGCTCGGCGGCGGATCCTTGGCTCGGCGAGAATACACTTCTTGAGTTTTTGTATGGGCGCAATCCTTGGCTCGGCGAGAATCCTTGGCTCGGCGAGAAAGTCTTAGCTCGAGCGAGCAATGGCTGACATGCAATTTTGAATGCAACTATGAATTTTGCTTGACGCGGTGATGCGGCGATTCGACCCCGTAATAATCAGTGAAGTGGCAATCTTGAAAGTATTGACATCACAAACTTCTCTGCATGGCTCGATTCGGATTTGGATTCGTATCTAATAAACTCATAGCCTCACTGAAATAAAAGTGCGAAAATAAATACATCTGAAAGGAGTTTTGTCAAACGGGGTTGCCAAGAATAAAAACCTAACAGATAATACTTCCACTTCCTAGGCCCACATTTCATGTACCCCCTTTGAGTCCTTGTATTCCTTTAACTCTTTCTTTTGGCTTGACTCCATATCTTCCTCACTTGATCCTTGACATTTCTCTTTCGAGCCTTGTTCCTCCTTCTTCTTCTAAGGAAATTCCAACTGCTACTCCATCTACCATGGCAGTTGATTCCCCTATTGAGGGTGCTGGTAGCTCTTCAACCTGTAGTTTATCACCTTTACCTAGCTCCAGTCCTTCTTCACTTGATTTATTGGTGGCTAGGACCATGGAGACTGCTAAAAATCCATCAATTTCTCCTATCCCCATGCAGTCCTCTGTGCCTTCCACCACAACTCTTTCTGCGCCTCTCATGTCTATGGATGAGGTTGATGTCTTCGAAGCCAGACTAGCTAGTCTCTTCGACATACCCTCTACCTCTCCAACATTCAATGTTGAAGCTGAGCCATTAGTTTTGGCTGACTCATTGCTGGAAAATTTTGAGAGTTTTTATTCCTCCAGCAGCAAGCCTTCTGCACGTTCGATAGACCTGGATATATGCCTGGAACTGTTGATTTCTTTTTCGAGGATCCCCTTCGAGGCTCTGCAAAGGCCTATAATCAGAAATGGGTTTCTCTAGTGCTGCAAAATTGCTGAGCAGTCAGGCATGAATGTTTCAAGTCATTTATCTCAGGCAGCAGCTACTGTCGATTTTTACATTAGCATTTGTCAGGCTGCCAAGGCTGAGGATGAAAAATTGGCTGGCGACCAGAGTTTTGTTTCCCACGTACATATTGAAGTGTCAAAGCTTAAGGAACAACACTCTTCTGTCTCCTACTTTCGAGTCCGATTCTTTGGAGAGGAAAACTCAACTTGAAGAGGAGCTATTTGCAGTGAATCATGCCTTAGTCCAAATTGACACTAAACTGCAAATTACCAACCAAGGACTGGCTGATCGAAAGGAAGAGATGGCTGCAGCTATTCGACTGTTTTCAGCATTTACTAATAGGAAATCTGTTGTGCAAAAACAATTAAGACACTGTAATGATTTTTGGGCCAATTTGTGGCAAAATGTACTTAATTCTTTATGAAAAAGCAAATTTTTGTCTATCATTTAAGCAGTCTTATGTTCTTGCACTTGGTGTTTATTTTATTCCTTGTGTTTCCCAAATAGTTGGAAAATAAGGCTTTAAATATCTGCCGTTAATCTTTTTAGGATGTATATACCCATTCAAATTTCTCAAATGGTATGCTCCAAAAGGCAGAACTCTATGGATTTGATATGGTCTTTCCCAGTTAGGTGACCATTTGCCAAACTTATGGCTTTTAATTCCTATTGGGAGTATTGTTTTCTATACCAAATCACCTTCATCAAAGCCAATGTATTTGACCTTCTTATTGTAATTTTTGGCCGCTTTCTTCTTTTGTAAGAGAATGCTGTTTAATGCCAGAATTCTGGCTTCATCTATGCTTTCTAACTCCAAACACATACTTTGATGGTACTGCTCAGGATCTAACTGATCTTGGCATCTTACCCTCAAAGATTTAACATTAATCTCTACAGGTAACACTGCATCATGCCCATATACTAAGGCATAAGGAGTGACTCCTGTGCTTGACCTTGGGGAAGTTCTGTAAGCCCACAAAACATCCAACAACAGGTTATGCCAATCCCTAGGATTATCTTCCACAACCTTTTGTATTCCATTTTTCAAGGACCTATTGGATGATTCAGCTTGACCATTGGCTTATGTATAATAGGGTGTGGAATTAACAAGGCTAATTCCAAATTCTGCTACAAAGGACTTCACCATCTTCCCATCGAACACAGTCCCATTATCCACAATTATAGTTTGTGGGATGCCAAATCTATGGATCAAATCTTTAATGAACCCAATGACCTCTGTTTGGTCTACAGCCTTGTATGGCTTAGCTTCGACCCACTTAATAAAGTAATCAGTGGCCACTAGAATGAAACAATGATGCTTCGAAGAAGGTGGGTGTATTTTTCCCATCATATCCATAGCCCACCCTCTGAATGGCCAGGGCTTCACTACTGCATGTAGGTCAGTTATGGGCACATGCCTTATTGTGCCATGCTTTTGGCATGCCTGACAACCCTTTGCATACTTTATGCAGTCTTTAAGGATAGTTGGCCAATAGTAGGAATGCCTTCGAAGCAACCATTTCATCTTCACACCAGGCTGATGAGCACCACAGATGCCTTCATGAACCTCAGCCATAGCTTTTAATGCTTCTTTTGGGCCTAAATATTCAAGCAATAAGCCATCTCCCCCCATTTTGTAGAGAGCATTACCATATATCATATATTGCATAGACTGCAATTTAATTTCTCTGCTGGCTTTCGAAGATGGACTAGCCAAGTACTGCATTATTGGATGCCTCCAATCTTGTTCTTGTAAGTCATTATGATTGACTTCCAAGACCACATTCCTTTTATTCAAAGGTGGTATCAATTTCTGATATGTTGTTTGGCTTATGTCCCTTTGGGCATTATCTCTTCTCTTGAAGTTCGAAACTGTCTGAGCCACATCATTAGCTCTATTATTCAAGAATCTTGGAACATGAGTTACATTTGCTATTTGAAATTGAGAAAGCAGATGTAATGCAACAATATAGTATAGTAAAATGCTTATGCTTTGACACTTGAAAATCCCTTTCACTTGGTTAATCACCAATTGAGAATCTCCGAAAATGTCAACTGTATGAACTTGTAATCCAATAAGAATTTCTAGTCCCACTATTAAGGCTTCATATTCAGCCTGGTTATTGGAACAAGTAGCTTCATCCACTCTGAAACCATGTGTGGTTTCTACCCCTTGTGGTGATTTAATCACAATACCAATTCTAATTAAGCCATTGGCTTTCAACCCATCGAACCACATCTGCCATGGCTCAACACTGGCCATACCAAGTTCCATTATCTCCTAGCTCTCTGTTTGAGATGGATGGTCTGCCAGAAAATTGGCTAAAACTTGCCATTTTACTGCCCTTTGAGGGACATATTCTAGATAGAACTCTGATAAGGCTAGTATCCACTTGCCAATTCTTCTCCTCAACATAGGTCTAGATAACATGTACTTAACCAAATCTATGGTTGCAATTACCAAGACAGTTGTAGGTAAAAGATAGTATCTTAATTTCATTGCAGCAAAATACAAAGCAAGACACAGCTTTTCAACAGCTGAATATTTACATTTACAAGAATTTAAAAACCTACTAAGGTAATAAATAGCTTGCTCCTTGCTTTCTTCATTATCTTGAGCCAAGAAAGCTCCCAATGAATCTTCTGCTACAGCTATGTATAACTTCAAGGGCTTATCACCCTTTGGTGGCATCAGCACTGGAGGGTTGGCCAAGTAGGCTTTGATACCTTCGAAAGCAATTTGATGCTTTGCTGTCCACACGAATTCCTCTTCATCTTTCAACCTTAACAAGGAAGAAAAAACTTTAGTTTTCCCTACAGTGTTAGAAATGAACCTTCGAAGAAAGTTAACCTGTCCAAGGAACCTTTATAATTCTTTCTTACTTGATGGATGTCTGGCTTCAATGATGGCTTTGGCTTTATTTTGGTCAATCTGTATTCCTTTCTTGTGTACCACATAGCCCAAGAAGTTTCCAGATGATACGCCAAAAGCACACTTAAGAGGATTGAGCTTCAATTTGAACTTTCTCATTCTTTCAAAGGCTGCTTCTAAGTGAAACAGATGCTCCTCCATGAATTGGGATTTAACTACAATGTCATCAATATAACACTCTAAATACCCTCCAATGAGGTCATGAAAGATAGTGTTCATAGCCCTCTGATATGTAGCTCCAGCATTCTTCAGGCCAAATGGCATTTTAACACATTCGAAGGTGCCAATATTTTCAGGACATCTAAATGCTGTCTTGTAGACATCCTCCTCTGCAATGCAGATCTAGTTATAACCAGAATGCCCATCCATCATTGATAAAACTTGATGTCCTGCTGAACTGTCTACCAATAGATCCACTATAGGCATAGGGTACTCATCTTTTGGAGTTGCTAGATTTAAGTTTCTGAAATCAATGCATACCCTCATTTTACCATTCTTCTTGACCACAGGCACAATATTAGATAGCCATTCAACATACCTAGCTGCCCTAATAAAGCCTGCCTTGAGTAGTCTGAGAATCTCTTCCTTGACTTTCTGAATTACTTCTGGACTCATTCTTCTTGGTTTTTGCTTGTATGGCTTGAAATTAGGCTTCATAGGGAGCCTATGTTCCACTAATGACCTATCCAATCCTGGTAGTTTATTATAAGACCATGCAAAACAATTTTTATATTTCTTTAGAACAACCAATAACTGGTCCCTGTCCAGATCATTCAAACAAGCACTTATATAAGTGGGCTGTTGTATAGAACCTTCCCCTAAATTTACTTCTTCTAAGGGGTCTTATGTCTGAGAACTTATTGAAGCTCTTTCCTTGGTTTCTTCTACCTTCGAAGCAACCTTCTCGCTTTGTTTTGCTCCCAGGTTCTTTAGCTCAACATCTTTGCCCTCCTCCTCATAGGCAAAATCTGTCCATAATGCATCCTCTTCCTGTATCTCCTGGACTTTTGTTTCAATGTGCAATGTCTGATGTTGCCAAGGGTCAAAATTCGACTGTTCTTTTGCTCATTTGCGACCAATTATCATGGCTTTTCTCTCTTGCTCATGTACTTATTTGATTGTGATTTTACATCCAATGTTGAAAACTTAATTAGAGCCAAAGACTTGGCTTCTTGTTCTTCATCTCTTTGCCTACAACCAGGCACCATTGTCATCCTTAATGACAATTTCTTCATCAGCACTTTCTTGGACTAAGTGCTTCAGGTGTGTCACTTCCTCATCAGCCGTCACTTCGGCTGAGCCATCAGCTTTTCTCAGTATACTGAGTGGTGTCACTCCCTCAATATACAACTTGGCCTCTGCAAAGTCTGCATAAGCTATGAAGGGTTGAGGATCTGCATCAATTTCCTCTGTCTCTCCATTGCCTAAGGCCATCATAATTTTCTAATTCAAAGAGGAAGGCACACATTTGTTAGTGTGGATCCAATCTCTCCCAAGTAAAGCATTTTATTTAGCATTACTGTCGATTACGAAGAATCTTTGTCATCACGATCCTGGTTCCCATACTCAAGTTAATGGGTAGAATCCCCTGATCCATCTGTTTGTCTCCAGCAAAGCCAGCGATGGTTGTACTAGTTGGGATCAGCCTGGGATTCTTTTTCCCTAGTTTCTCCAAAGAAGATTTCGGTAGTATCAATGTTGCCCCATTGTCTATCAGGACTCGGTTCAGTTGTATCCCATCGAAGAAAGCCTTGATGTACAAAGGCTTGACATGTTGTGTCATAGAATTGAGGATACTCAAAAGGATCTGAGAGGTTAATGCTCACCTCTTCTTCACTCTCATATTCAGTTTCCATTAGGGTAGCCATTCCAGAATCATCTTGTACCATACTTACTTGTGAGTCTTCACTAGAGACAGGAATAGGATCCATGTCTTGGTCATCTTGGTCCTCATCTCCAGCCTGGAACTTATGAGGCAGTATGTGTACCATATTGGTAATCTTTGGAGAAATGAGCCAAATTAGATGGTGGCACTTTGCTTCCTCCCTTAGCCACCTTGTTCGATTACTTGACATCCTCCATCGCACTCTGGCACTTCGTTGTTAATTGATTCCTTCGAAGGATCTTTTTTAACTGGTTTTTCAACCAAAAATGTTTGCTCAGCCATGAAGGCTTCGAACATTTCTTTCTCCACCATTTCTTTCTTTTGGCTTATGCCAATTTCTTCTTCTGTATCGTTATCACTCTCCATCAGAGCTTTCTCCAATCCTGCTAAGCTAGACTTCTCTCTGGCTTTTAGTTCAGAATTAACCTTGGCTAACTGTTCTTTGCTGCAACCCACTTTGCTTTGTAGAGTTGGCTTTGGAGTATGGTCTGACTTTGGAGTCTTCTTTCTTTCTGTCTGGACCAATGAAGAGCTCTCTCCATTTTTTTTCATATCGTTCTGGTATTGAGTGTACCTGCGCTGGATCTTTCTCCTCTGTGATCTCGAAATGACTGGGACCATATCTGGTTCCTTTGTCTTTGGGTGTTTAAGCAATACCCAATTGTTCGGAGCCACCAAAGGAGGCTTGACCATCCTGCCTTGGTTTCCAACATCTCTCTGGGCAGGCACTCCCCTAGGTTTGTTTTGCATTACAAACCCGATCTGGAACTCGGTACCCGAACTTCTTGACTCGGATATTGAGCTGCTTTTCTACCTTGAAGCCATCTTGAATTTGGTCGAAGGTAAGTGCTTGGCCGACCTCATGTTTGAGCTGATTTAGACCTTGATGAAGGTAGCCACTTTCATCTGCGTGAAATTTGGTCTAGGGGCCAATCTCTGGCTTTAATCCCATGAACTGAGCCTTTCTCCAGTCTTCTTTCAGAATGATTTCTCTCTATTCTGTAATAGTTAGGTGGCCTGGATTCATATAAGGGCCTCTTACCTTTAGCATGCATTTTGTCCATTGCAGGCTCAACCACTAGTGGTCGCTGCTTATCACTAGCCGGATACGGCCTTTTGTTGTAAGCATTGGTTGATTTAGGACGTCTCTGTACGTCCTTATAATATTGCTTTCCATCAACTGGAAGCCCTTTCAACCACTTATAACTCAGTCTACACCTAGGACACATCCTTTGTATTACTGCTGCCTCTAAGGAATCATCATCCAATGATTCTTCATCAGAGTGTTCCCTCTGGTGTAAGAAACCTTGTCCAATAGCTGGTGGGTTTCTAGTGTCCTTCTTGATGGTTGTCTGGTTAGCAACATGCATCTGCACATTGACTTCCTCTAATTCTGTCAAGGACAAGTTCTGGAAGTCTGACGTAATGACATTGGCTGTCGCCTCTCCAACTTCTGGAAATGGATTACTGTCGATCCCCATGGCCTTTTCTGTTTTGGCTGGGAACTTTAAATTTCCTTTCCGAATTTGTTCTTGGATCCTGTCTCGAAAAACAATGCAGTTTTTAGTCGAGTGAGACCAAGAGTTATGCCATTTACAATATACTTTTCCCTTAAGTTCATTTGGAGAAGGCAATTTTACTCCTTTAGGTAACTTAAGGAAGTTGGCCGCGAGCAAATGATCAAAGATGTCATCTGCCTTTGTTAAATCGAAAGAATACTTTATGTGAAAGACTTTCTTTTTAAACTACTGGTCAATTGTTGTATCCTTATGAATTAATGCCTCACAGATCACAAGTTTTTTGCCCACAATCTCTGCCGCATTGATCTCATAATTAGGATCTCTATAATATGTCTTGTACGATGCATTATTTCGATCTTGTTCCTCCTCTAGTAATGCTTCGTATCTAGACACATTATAGGTTAGTTCCACCAAATCTCTGAATTCAGTTGAGTCAAACTTCTTTCGAAGCCTGAACTCTAGGCCATTTTGAGCCAATCTTACGAATTCTGACTCTGGCTGGATGACTTTACATTTATTTCGAGCCCTTTTAAATCTAGCAATAAACTGAGTAGCTTTTTCTTTAGGCCTTTGACTCAATCTAGCCAAGTCTGCCATAGAAACCTCTGGCTCCGATTGGAAGAATTGGGCATGAAATGCCTTTTCCATTTGTTGCTAATTTTGAATGGAGCCAGGTGTAAGGTTGATGTACCATACAAATGATCCCCCAGTTAGAGAATTTGGGAATAATCTCAGTTTCATATAGTCATGATTAGTAAATTCACCGCATTGAGCAGCAAACCTAGCAATATGCTCTATTGTTGATTGGTTTCCACTCCCATAGAAAAGGGTAAAATCTGGTATCCTGAACCCCCTGGGGTATTCATGTACCCTATCTACCCATGCAGGTATGGTTTTCGTATCTGAGTCTGGACCCCCCGAGCCATCGGTCCACACATCTCCCTAACAATATCAGCAATTTGGTCCCTAGGAACCATATTTTGTGCCTGCTGAACCACTACTGGAGGGACAAACACAAGATTTGGTGGACAAACTTGTGCTTGCGGTCCTCTTGGTCCATAATTGGGACTGGTTATCCCTGTGGTGCAGGTTGCTGTTGGGGGTGTGGGTAACCCCTTTGAGCCTGTCCTACGAAAGGACCTGCGAAAGGTGCAGGAACAGGCGTTGTGTCCTTTCCATTTGCAGGCCAACCTTTCAACCCCCTCGGGTATAAATTCGAATAAGGGATTATTATACCCCCTAGTGCCAGGTATGGCTTCGAACATGGGATTTGTAACCATTCTTATGCCAGTTTCTTGTACTTGACCAGATCCACCAACTTGTGTGGCTTCATTGTTGAAATCTTGAGGCATTTTGCCCTGCTATAGGCCTCGAAATGGGTTCATGCCAAGACTGAGGTGATGGTCTTTTATAGTTCTGATTACTAGTTTGACCATTAGAATGTCCATTAACTTGCATAGACTGTTTGTCTCTAGCCAATCTTTGCTGAGGGACATTTAAAACTTCCTCTGTGTGTCTTGTGTTTGTTGGTTGGTGGTTATTCATTCGATCCAAAAAGGATGTTGCTCGCCTTTCCATTGTGTTCATTAATTGTTATCCCATAGCATCTACTAGGCCATCCCATGGATTTGTTGGCTGAGTAGATGGAACAGTGGATGGTCAAATTCCTTGGTTTCGTCCAATATTATGAACATATGGTTCCTGTCCCGAAGTACTGATTTGTTCGACCATAGGTTCTGATAACATGGGAGTTTCCACAGGATGTTTTACCACATTATCCTTTAGATTAGGTATTTTTACCTCTCCTTCTACACCTTCTTCCAAGCTTTCATTTTCTTCTTGTCTTATTCGTCTAGCCATTTTAACAGGTCCCACCGGGCTTGCCAAAAATATATGTTGGCTTTTTGGCTTCGAAAGGTATTTTTGTAAATCTTGGCGTGCGGCAAGGATGTCGATCCTTACAGAGATTATAATTGCCAACCAATTATCAGACGATTGTGTTTTAATTTTTTCAGCTTCAATAAAGAGGACTTTTACTGGTGGCTTGACTTAGGAGAAATTAACTAAAATAACATTTAAATGACGAACAATTGAAGTATTTCATTAAGATGAAAACTTACAATGATCCAAACTTCGACCTCATAGAGGTTCTGGCTGACAATCTACTTGAAACTACTCCTATGAACGAAGTGCAGTGCAGGAATTTAAAGTGCAGGAATGTAAAGAATATGTATTTAAAGTGCAGGAAATGTAAAGATTGAAAATGTAAAACTAGAAAAGAAAATATGAAGTAAATGACTGGTTTGTTGGATCTGAATCTGGGGGTTTTTTCTGGGGGCTTCCCTGCTATTTATACTCCTCAAGGATGACCATCGAACTGCACTTCAAACCGTCGAACTGCTCCTCTATGATTGCTTGATCATGCTGCCTTAGAAGTAGTTCCACTATGCCATTACTTGCAGTTGGGCTTCCTTCCTATATTTGAATTTGAATGTGATTAACCATTGAAGCCACGTCACCTTGTATCTCTTCGCTGATCCAATGCTACTCAGACCACGCAAGAACCAATATTAACTGCCACGTGTACGATCATGATCGAAGATTAAACATTCTTCTTGTATTGCCCTTACTTCGCCACGTGTCGAATTGTGATTGGGCTTTACAAAATATGTAGCCAACAACTACAGTTCCTACCAGCTGCACCATTCAAAATCAAGAACGGGAGGATGGATATTTTCATAATTTTACCTCAAAAAATGAAACAAAATTAAAAGATTGATTACGAAAATGCAAGAAAAGTGCATATTTTGGAAACTAAAATGAAACAAAATGCATATTTTAGGAACCAAAATGCAGGATAATGCGTACTTTTTTCTTTTTTTGATCAGCAACATAATGCATACTTTGAGACCATGTGTGTATTTGGTCATTTTAATTTTGTCAAGGCATCATGTAAAATTCCAAAAATAGCCCTTCTCCTGTTACTGATTTTGAACAACACTTAACAGATCAGATACTTTTAGGACCAAAGTGGAGCAAGTAAAAGATTGAAGACTAAAGTGTAACATAACATATAATTTGAGGGTTTGGTTATGGTATGCAACTTACACCTTATACCTTATACCTTACATTTACACCTTACACTTATACCTTTTGTGAAAAATTAAACCTTACACTTACACCTTTTTTGAGGTTGCACACCATATGCAACCCACTTACACCTTACACCTTACACTTACACCTTATACTTATACTTACACACTTATACTTTTTTTGTGTAAGTGGCGCATGGTGTGCAATTGCACATAAAAAAGTCCATAATTTGAAGACCATTAGTGTAATTAATCCATTTATTTTTATTTTCTCATGAACAGTTCCGTTTTCTAGTGGATTTTGCACTTACTTTGCAGCAAGGGCAGTACTGCTACTGTTGTTAGAAGCCTTTATTTCGTTATGGCTAGTTCCATTTGCACCACGAGGCCGTTCCTGTAACCCTTTTGAGGACACTTCCCTTGTAACACTTCGTTGAGCCCCAGATGGCCTAGATGTCACCACCACATTTACTCCTGCATTGCCCGGAAATTTCCTTTGTCCCACAGATTGTGGAGTTATAGAATCAGACTCAGCTCCATGAAGCATCCACTTCCCATCAGTATACACACAACTTTTCATTTCTGAGCTTCTATCCACGGTGTCAGAGAAACCTCTTTTATTCCCCGAAACAATAGTCTTTTGAGATGGTGCACAAATTCCATCTTTTGAAGGAAGCAAAGGAAACAAGGGCTTCTCCTCAAATTTCCCTTAGTCCAGGTGAGTAAGTTCTGGATCTCATTGGGATCCGGGTAAACCAAGTCATAACTCTGTAGCCTTCAGATTCAGATTAGCCTTATTAACCTGTGTCACACTTGAGACTGTGGAGCTGTCCCCCAAAGAACAATCAGACAACCTTAGATAATTGTGTTCTTTTAATCCCGAGCCATTCTGGGAGATACAGTCCATAGAAGTTGAAGCAGCCACTACAGAGTCCTTACCCCGATTTTTCCCTTCAACACCTAATGGTGGAGACATTGGACTTCAAAACTTCTGAAATTTCCTCTTAACCTGCTCAATTTCCTCAACTAATTGGAGTAGTTTCCATTTGACAAATGCGTGCATGTGGGAATGCATATTACAAAAATTGAACAGGAAATCCAACTATATATTGGGAAAATATTGTTAAAACAGAAATCCAAAAGTCTTGTTTTTTTTGGGTGAATACAAGAGTCATTGTTTTGGACGGAAGAAAAAGGAATTTTCATTTTGGAGTGTTCATTGGATGCTTCTAAAGCATGGTCATGTAGTGTTTTAAAATATTGTGATTAGTAGAGAAGGTAAGGTTCATGATTTTGTGTCTAGTAATTGAGGAATATGAAGAGATATAATATATGATGATTAGTGAATGAGGATGAATACGTGAAACTCTAAAAATATTGAATAGTTTTTTTTCATTTTGAGAATATGTTATTTTAGCTTAAAAGTTAAAAGGTCATTATAAATTATCACATCACCCTCTCAATTTTTTTACAACTTTTTATTTTTTTTTTAATTAAAAAAAACCAAAAGGCCAACTAAATAGTCAATTCTCAAACCACCTAAGAGTTGCTTCAAGCCGAATTTTGAAATATACTTTCTCATTCAAACTAGAAAACTAGGCATGTCTTAGAAAGAAAGAATTCTGTCGATAAATTCAAGTTTACGGAACAAAGAGTCTCAACTCAAAAGTATATGATATCCACACACACCCTTTTAGCCCCTCAATTATACGGAGGCTCAATTCTGTCGTCAATCTAACTACCATAACTTATAATAAATAAGAGGATGAGAGCATAAAAGTTGAAATTAAGGCCTAATTCAATCAACAAAGGAAATTTCACATGATTAAAGAGAGCTAAAAAAAAAAAAAAAGTCTAATCCAAACAAATGTACGATCTCGTGTACACAAATATACTGTAAACTAGCCACAATCGAAATATGAGAAGCGAACAAACGAGAGAGAGAGAGAGAAGTCAAGTCAGGTTTGAGATTATTATGGTACTGGAATTTGGAGTTCTGGATTACCATATCCACATAGCAATAAAATAAATATATAAAATTAAATAAAAAAGTAAACACAGGTTCATTCATCTTAACTTTTCCTCAGCTTTCTCGGCAACCAAGCACCAAAAAAGGAAAAAAAAAAAAAAAAAAATCTGATAGTTACTACTACGGCAGAAGAAAAAAACTCAAAATATATCATAAAAAAAATCCGCAGCAAACAATTATAATTTAAATTCCGTTGAAGAGAAGCAAACCAGAATGGGTACGGCGTAGGTGCTGTGACAGCAAAATGGGGTCGTGTAATTTTTTTAAAAAAAAAAAAAAAAAAATTGAATCACACGCAGAACGGCGCCTCCTTTGCTGTAGAAGAACATTTAGATTTAGGTTGACTTCAGCAAAATCTTAAAAAAAAAAAAAAAAAAAGGGGTTGGATCACACCCATGCTACTGTAACGGTATATATATTTTTATTGTGTCCCTATTTCAATTCATTATAATTGGTTTTTTTTTTTTTTTTTATGAAAAATATGCATATGAACTATATGTATCACGTAAGGACAAATTTTATTAATTTATTGAGTTAACATCAACCAACTTAGTAATTATTTTTTGTAAAAAACCCTAATATCATTATTAATTAAACGAAATTGACACAAAAATTTAAAAATTTAGGATCAAAATTGAGTTCATTGAAAGTGTAAGGACCAATATGACACAAGTGACAAAATTTAGAAACTACCAATGTAATTTACTTTAAATTTTAAAAGAAAACCAATGTTGAAATATAAGCACTTAAAACAAATGGTATTTCAATTATATAACCTGTAACAACAATATAATACAAAAAGTACATGTAGCTACCATATATATATATATAATTGTAACAACTAAATTAAATAAAAATAAAAAAATAAACATGAATTTAAATTGTGAACCAACCAATAAATGCAGTATTCAATATCATTATAAATCTAATTCTTTCACATTCCAAATCATCCAAAATTTAAATTTCAAAATCATTAAAATGAATAAACAATAATATGATCGAGCCCAATATTTATGGAAAGTAAAAAATTACAATAATGACAAGGCAATAGTTATATGTTAATCAAATGTCATCTCATTCAATTTTGTGGGGAATTGGTTGTGAAATGCTAGAGAAATTAACAAATTCATTTTTGTCCAAACATGACGAAGCCTCTATAAGAGTTTGCATTGTTGCATCAATTGAAATTTCCTGGAAGAAAAAAGTATATAAGCAAATTTATTTAGAATAAAATTTATTAACTATTTTTTATTTTCAAATGTAAGTATGAGAAATTAGTAGACTATATGATACTTAGGAAGACAAAAGCACCGACTGTGGGTGTGATGGTGGACAATTAACGTCATGCGTGAAAATATTATATCCAAAATTCATCATTTGAACATCCTAAATAATTATAAGTAAATACAATGTGTCATTATCATTACATTTGTACCATTAATTGTAAATAAAAATAAAAGAAAAACTCACATATGGTTGGTTTGAAGATGAATTTTGGACATCTATATTGTTGTTGCATTGGTCAATATTCTATGGATGTTATGAAGTATTTATAAGTACATTGCACAAAGTAAGATAAATAAATAAAAATATAAAATATAAAATATAAAACTTAGCTAAATAAGATTAATACCTGAGTGATGCAAGGTCGTTGTAACAACCCCAACTCATGATTAACTTTAATCCATGATTTAATATGTCTAATAAGTTATTGAGATCAAATCCTGAATTAATTGCAAGCGTGATGCATTATTTGTACTTTTATATGTCTCTTGTAGGAAGATCTGTTCATGTTTCCATTTCGGTTTGTGAATTGAAGATCTTATCGGTATCTGATTCAGAAATTAACTTGATTTATGTGTTATTTGGGATTTATAGAATTTTGTGGTAGGTTTAATTGAAATTGATTTGGAGCGATTAAATTAAAATAATTAATGTTCAATTAAAACTAATTAATGAATTACTTAATCCAAGCCCTATATAAGGCACCTTTTATACCACTCATCATTTTTCTTCATTTTCTACACATTCTTAAGCCCATATACACACAAAACGTGAGAGAAGGAAAGTGAGGAGAAGATTAAGCTCAACCAAGGGATTTGCTAGGAAAAAGAAGAATTGAACTTAGAGATTCAAGAATTAAGCCTCTAGCTCTTATCCTTGGAAATTTAGGTAAGGATTCAACCTTTAGATTGTTTACAAATGATGTGTAGGACATGAACCTTAAAGAATTAAGTAGGTTGATACAAGAATTGAGTTAGAATTAAAGAAAAATGAACCATATCATGTATGCATGCTCATCTCATCATAATTTGAAGTTGTTTTCAAAGAATTTTCTCTTGCATGTCCTTATTTTGACCTTGGTTTGAGAATTCAACATATTTTTAAGTTAGGCACCTCATTTGATCATGTTTTGAAAGCTATGAACTCAAATGAATACATGCATGTTATGTCACATCATGTTCTTACATTTCAAGTTGAATTTTGCATAATTGATATACTTTTAGGCCTTGATTTTGTGCTATGATCCCTAATTCATGATGTTTTCCAAGTTTATACAAGTTTCCTTAAGATTTTGGCCCAAGAAAACATGATTTACAGCTTTGGGGTCGAGTTTGAAACTTGGAAGCAGTTTTGGAAATTCCAGAATTCTGCTTCTATGCTCGAGCGACAAATCCCACGCTTGAGTGACCACCTTTATTTCTGCACTTCTGCTTGAGTGACCAAAAGTCCGCTCGAGCGTGAAATGCATGCTCCTAGAAGTTCTTTTGTTTTGTAGACCGCTCGAGCGATAAAAGTTGCGCTCGAGCGAGGGCATGTCTCTCACGCTCGAGCAAGTATCGAACGAGCATCGAGCGGAAATATCAAGTAACCAGCATTTTTGCAAGAGTTTGAGGCTCGGCAGCGAGATCTTGAGCTCGGCGACCACTCATTTTGCATGTCCGCTCGAGCGTAGGAAGTTCTTTCGGCGAGGACCTTTTTGAGCAAGTTTTGTTAAGTGTTTTCAAGTACATTTTGCATCCTCATTCCATCCTAGGCATTCCTAGGCCATGATTAAGGCACAATAATGAGGATACAAGTAGAGACACACCAAGATAAGAAAGAACAAGGTAAATGTTTTCGGGTGTGTAATTCAGTATATATTCGTTTTGTGCCTGTGTAGGTCATGCGTCACAAGATATCTAAATTGGCTACTCTATTCGTCTGTTTGGAGCCATTTGTTATTTGTGAGTAATAACTTTGTAAAGTTATGTTAGACTTTGACTATTTTCTGATGATACGACAGGATTAGTTTTCTGAAATGCTATGATTTGTATGAATGAATGATCATCCAAGTTTCTGAACGTACTCGTGGCATCCATAGCATCATGTGATATTTTGCGTCCCTTTATAGGTCATCAGAATGCTTTTACGGCCGTCCCTTTATAGGTCATCGGAAACACCTCTATGCACACGAGTCATCGGAATGCCTTAGGGCTATGCCTTTATAGGTCATCAGAATGCCTTCACGGCTGTCCCTTTTATGGGTCATCGGATTTGTTAACGCTAATGGATGTGCCACGTACTATGATGTGAAATGTATGAACTTTGAAAATGAATATAAATAAGTATATGAATCTGTTTCTGATTTGAAATCTGAATATGTATAAAACTCTGTTTTTGATATAAACTCTGGTTTCTAATTCTATGATGGACATCATTCATTAAAACCCCTTTACTTTGTTATTATTCACTGGGCTCCTGCTCACTATTTATATTATATATGTAGGCGACTATGCGTGCGACCAAGCTTAAGATGATGTCTGAAAAGTTTTGTGTTTGTCAGCTACCCTTTGTGCCTCCCAAGGAGGTTCCAGATCGTGTCAATCCCGTGGCTATGTTTTTGTATTTCAGATTTTGGTCCTTTTGTTTTAATTATATACAAATTTACCTTATATGTACTGACTTGGAGTGGCAATTATCAACTATATCTTTTAGCGTCACACGTATCTTTATTAAAGTTTAAGGATATCTGTCTCATGTATGTCTTCCTGACTCAATGGACTGTATATTTACATTTATTACTTCGTAGCCCCTAATTATATGTTATTCGTTGAGGCCTTGGTAATCCAAGAGTTCTTGGCGATTCTGACGCTAAACCTAAAGAGGCGGGTTTGTGTTGTGACAGTCGTGAAACAACTTTTGTCCTCTTTCCAATCTTCTCATGCCAAGGCTTTAATCTACCACTACTCTTTTGTACATTGTCTTTCTTTTTCAAACCCTTAACTCTTTCAAAATTTGGATCAATATCATTTAATCCCATGTCAATGGGGCCTCCACTACTTGAAGCATATTTTGTGAAATGATCATATTGTCCACTTTTACACACAAATCAGAAATACTATTGTCCACAAACTCATATACAGTATCATATTCAAATGATCGAGTTGCTAATTTTACCATTCTAGGACAAAGATGCTTATAACGCGCTGATATCACCAACTTGGGATCAACCTCATTCACTATAACTTTTTTGTCTTTAGATGAACAATCTTTTGCATTTAGCCTCCATTGCACTAATATATATCTATCGGGAATTTCCACAACATTCATTTGATGGAGCACTTTAATCGCATGACCACACAAAATTCCAAGACTCTCAAATTTTTGACAAGTACAATGAACTTTTTGTAGAGTTTTGCCTCATAAATTATCAAATTCCATTGCACCCACCACAATATATTCTCTATCTTCTCCATACAAACCAATCACATATTTAATTTCTCCTTCTAACTCACATCATTTCCTTACTTGACAAGAAAGAGACTTGTCAAACTCGCCATGGAATAAGTCAAAGATAAGAGGGGTATATAGTTTAGATTTGAACTAACACGGGACAACTCTTGATTTTTATTCTTGGTAACTTTTGTCTAGATTGATAAATAGCATAACTTTCATTATACCGCTTGTCTAAAACAACTTTATCAAAATGTGTAAAGAATTGAACAATATTATGGTCAGATTTTAAGTGTTTTTTTTTAATTTTTCATTCAAGCTCTCACTGAGTTGGGTGCTTTGCATACCTACATTAAGTGATCATTTCATGTACACGTGTGCCCACTTCTCTCTAAGTTCCCAAGTTTTCTTCATCCATGTATTCTCCTCCAAGTTGTATTTAATAATCAAAGATTTCCAAGCTTCAACTAACTCATTTTCATCTTCATATCCAAAAATGCAAGCTTTAAAGTCACTTCCAAATGTTGAGCTGCCCTTTTACAAATAGCCCAAATGCTTCAAGGCATTTTGCATTAGGTGAAAAGTACACAATCCATGAGTAACATCAGACATGATATAAGAAATTCCCTTAGCCATTGCCTGATCTTGGTCTGTAAAAATAGTACTAGTTTTTTTTTTTTCCCGACATTGCATGCAAGAAAGTTTCAAATAACCACTCAAATGATGCTGTGGTTTCATCATATAGTAAAGCGGCACCAAAAATCACTATCATTCTAAAATGGTTAAAGCCAGTAAAAAGAGCAAATGGTCGATACTCTTTGTTTGTTCGAATTGTTGTGTTGAACGAAACAACATCCCCAAAATTTTCATAATCTATAATCATCTGATGGTCAGCCCAAAAAATATTGGTTATTATTTCATCAACATCCAATTGAACTGCATAGTAAAAATATGGATTATTAGCAGCTTGCTTCTGAAAATATCTTAACAAAGTACCTGTTTCACCATATTGCAAGTCTCTCTGTCTTTTTACATGCAAGTAGCTCTTTTGGTCTTCTCTCGTGAATCCTACAAATTCCCTCCCGCCTGCTTGAGTACTAATGAGATCATGTGATGCTTTGAGTGATAAACTAACAACATCAGCTAATTCCATATTTATACCTTGAGCTTCAGAAACCTTTCTTTGAGATGGCATCATATGAGCACATTGAGGAAGATGCATAATATGGTTATGAGTATCATCAAACTTTGTAACAACCCATTTTGATAATTCCCAATCTAAAGAGACATACATGAATGCTTTACAATTAGTTCTTGTATCTTGTCAAGGTTGTTTTACCATTTCACTTTGTTTATCTTTTTCTCCCTGTTTACAGCAAACAAACTTTCTATTAACTATTATACCATCTTTCTTCCATTTCGTATGGTAATCTCTTCTAATACTAAATCCCATAATTCTTCCATATTCATTGTATGATATGCAATTTCCTCTGACTCAAACTCAGTTCCAAGACTTGGTGTATGCTCTATGTAAGTAATTAGCATTTTTTTTTTTTGGGAAGAAGTAATTAACAAATTGCATGAACTTCAAACCTAGCAAAAATAAGCTCAATTTTCACACAAAATAAATAAATAAATAAATAAATAAAATCAAAATTTTCCTTGAAACCAACAATTTTACATCTATTCTCTCTCTTTTTTTTTTTTTTTGATTACAAGCATCACTATCACAATATAAACATGTAAGATATATAGAAAAATTTTATAAGGCACATCACTTTTGGGTTATAGCTTAGTATAGTATTCATTACAACTTGGTTATGATCGGTGGCGGAATTAAGAAGACCATGGAGGGACATGGCCCACTATTTCTATGAAAAATATTGTTTGTCATAGTACTTTAAAAATACATGAATCAATTTATACATAATATGGCCCCCAACATAAAAAATATATATCTCATTATTCTCCCAACTCGTATTATCTTTCTATTTTGCACAAAAAAAAAAAAAAAATATTCATCCAATTAGAGATTGCGTATACGGTATTTAATTTTTTTTCTATGTATATATATAATTTATATATCACATTCTATATACATGTGTGCTTGTGTATAAGGTGAGAAAAAAATTATTTATCTTTTGGGCCTTCCGATAATGAAATCTTGATTCCATCCCTAATTATCCCTAATTATCACTCATTTTGATATTAATTGTGAATTATTTTGATTATTATTTTAATTATGATTGAAAAGGTCTTAGATTATTCTCTATGTGATCTTTGATCATGACTAATAATTATTATTTTTAGTTATGACA
Source organism: Camellia lanceoleosa (assembly GCA_025200525.1). Classification (NCBI taxonomy): domain Eukaryota; kingdom Viridiplantae; phylum Streptophyta; class Magnoliopsida; order Ericales; family Theaceae; genus Camellia; species Camellia lanceoleosa. The sequence continues at coordinate 187,356,307 of CM045759.1, forward strand.
TTCATATTTGCATATAGGGTGTGGATTCTATAATAACATACACATATATAAATTATACATACACACACATATATATATACACACACATAAACAATCTATAATACCTGAAATAAGAGAATGATTGAGCACGAGATGGTGTTATGAGCGAGGATTGGCGAAAGAGGCTAATGATAAATCATTGTGACAATGGTAAAAAAAACCTTCTTCATAGATGTTAAGTTTTTTCTTTTTCCCTAAAGTGAACCTTAAGTCTAAAATTATAATTTTATGCTAAATAGAAAAACATGGTTACATGCCTTTTTTTTTTCTTTTTATTTATTTATTTATTTTTTTAAGCTTTTCCTAAAGTAAACCTAAACCTAAATGTTATTCTACAGCAAAGAGAGGCGTCGTTCTGCGTGTGATCCAAATTTGTTTTGTTTTATTTTTTTTATTATTTTAAATAAATTAAACGACGTAGTTCTACTGTCACAGCATGGTGTTGTGACAACACCTTTCCTATTTCGCTTCTGAAGCCAACTAGTCATAAAAAGTAACTGAACAAGTTTCGCTATTCACGTGCACGCATAGGCTTGAGATATCGCAACAACGAGCACGATAAATAGAGAGAGAGGGTTTAAGGTTCCTCTAGGAGTATAAAAATAACCAGCGGCCCGCTCGCGATTTGAGATGGCCCTGACTCGTTTAGGTCCGCTTGGGCCCAAGCCCAACCCAAGTCTTTAGGCCATCGTTTTGAAGCTCGGCTCGGCCCGGCTCATGGCCCAGTCCATCGGCTCGCTTAGGGGCCGGCTCAAAGCCTGGCCCGGCTCACCGGAGGACCAGTGTATTTTTTAATAGAAAATAATAAATTTTTGGTAGAAAAAATTTAAAAAAACAAAAAAAAAAAGGTTAGGCCCGCCCAAGCCCGATGTCAGGCCTAAGCCCATTGGCCGGGACCATCGGCCCGTCTAAGGCCCGAATACCCCTGGGCCCAAGCTTAATGGGTTTAATTTTTTGGCCTGTGGCCCAGCCCGAATTTTGGCGGGAGCCTGCAAGGCTCGACATGAGCTGGGTCGGGCCAGATTTACACCCTTAGGTCCCTCAAATCCCTGTTTGTTTTTAGAGGTAAAAAGGAGAGAATTAATAGTGAGAGAATTTTTAGTGAGGAGATTAAGGGGTCGTTTGGCATTGGCTAATATAGCCAACTTTTTTATGTTGGGATTTTTTTGACTTTTGTGAGAGAAAAATTATAATTTTTATATGTAAAAAATAATATTTTGTCTTATTGACTTTTATAGTCAATTTTGTCATTTTGTGATTATTTAGTCCCAATGAGAAAATCAAACGAGAACTAAGTAAAATTGTATTTGTTTTGATGATAGTTATTAGTATAGGGATTATTAAATTATTTTTATATAAAATAAATATAAAATAATAAAAACAAATAAAAAATATAAAAAAAATAAAACATTAATGGTCAAAAAAAATATGCAACATGTAAAAATTAAAAAAATATAAAAAAAAAAAAAAAAAAAAAAAAAAAAATAAAACAATGATTTTTACTTAACAAAAAATATAAAAAATTAAACATTAATGTTCAAAAAAAATACCCAACATGTAAAAAATAAAAAAATTTCTAATCTGGCAGACTATTTTTCTAATACCATATCCACATCCACCTCCACCTTCTCCATCCCAATCCCCCTTCCAAGACCCAACTTAATTCCCTTCTCCATCTCAATCCCTCCCCTAAATCTACAAACAAACACAACATTAAATGAGTCTCACCTCTATCCTAATCATATCCCTTCTTTTATACCCCAAAATAAATAGGGCCTAAAAGCTTGAGCTATTGGCCGATAACCACGAAAAAGCTAAGCGGAGGCTATTTTGAAATGATGGTTAAAAATTATTTTCTATTTTTAATTTATTTTGAGTGATATTATCTCTTATATTTTTTTTATATGTTTTTTAAAAAAAATTAAAAATTATTTTTGAACCATCTTTCCAAAAAATGAAAATTAAATAAAAAGTTGTACCATTTTTCAATTTTATATATTGCGAGGAGAGGAGTTTTGTCCACGACTTAGATTAATTTATCACGAAAATTAAGGGACTATTTGGCATGCCGTAAAAAAATATATTTTATATTTTATATTTGTGATATTATCTTTTTTTTTTATATATATATATTTTTTTATAGAAAATTAAAAATTATACTTATTTACATTATTTTAAACCTTCTTTAAATTGGAATAATTACAATTAAACGTAATTGAATAAAAATATTTACAAATATACAATTAAATGCAACTAGACGAGTTTGTAAGCCATTTTTTTAACAAGTTTATAAGTTATTTTATTGATTTATTAACTTATTTAAGACATATTATTTCTTTACTTTTTATTTGTTTTTTCACAATAAGTTAAAAAATTAACTTAAAAACTACTTAAAACAACCCGTTGTCTGGCTATTAATCCGTATTAAATTGGGGACGAGAGGGATGGGACATGCTAATTTTGTAATTTTAAAAATAAGAATATTAATAAAAGTTTGAAATAATGGCTTCTTTGTAGTTAGTTTGATGGTTATGAAAAAAAAAGTAAAATGATTATGATTTAAATGTAATATTTTGTTTTATTTACTATTTTAACATATTTTGTCTTTATTTATTTTTAGGCTTTAACCTACTTCTCAAACAACCTCAATATAATATAAGAGAATTTATTAAAAATTCTCTTCCAATAAGTTTATAAGATATTATTGTATTTCAATAAATCTTATTATTTTGAATATTTGATCTACAAAATCATAATTATTATATTTAAGGTACTTTATAGATAATTTTATCTTTATAAATATTTTTTGAACCTTTAGAAACTTGGTATGCACTATTTTAGACTATTTTGAATGTTTCATGATTTGAACATTCACATTAAATAAATTTGATAGTGTGAATATCACATCATGAAACATTTACATTGTCAATGTGAATATTAATTCACGTTTCACCATATTATTATTAGAGATATTTTGATAACTATGCCACTCATAGGACTTATTAGAATATAAAAAATAATAATTTAGACTAAGTAAAACATAATTACATAAAGATGAATTTATAAATAAATGTAAATAATAATTTCTATTTAATAAGAACTAGATTGTAATATATGATAAATAAATTTATGAAAAATAAAGGCTAAGAATAATATTTTACTGTTTTAATTTTATTACACTATAAAAAATTAAGGGGATTTTTTTAGGGTCCCTGGTATTAATATTTTATAGTATAAAGAATATCTAATATTTTTATAATGTCTAAGGTCCCTCAATATCGATCCAGAGAAAATTCAATTCCAAAGAAATTCTCTCTAGAAATTCTAGAAATTTCTCTGGACTTCCAGATAAATTCTCTCTAGAAATTCGGACTTTCCAAATTATTTCACTGGGTTTAAACAAGAGAAAATTAAAATTTCTCTGAGTCCAAACCAAACAAATCTAGAGAAAACAGGAATTTCTCTGACTTTGTTCACAAATTTCTCTGATTTTATTCACAAAGAATTAAAATTTCTTTGATTCTGTTCACAAAGAATTTCTCTGAATTTGTGTAGTATGTAAGCCAATATCGCAATCTTTACTAACAAACCCACAAAACAATCCTAAAGCAGTCAACAATCACAAAATTCAAATAAAGTTTTTTCCACTTAAATTTAGTTCTAACAAGAAATTCTCCATGAATAGAACAGTTTGTCTCATAAAAATTGACAAAAAAAAAAAAAAAAAAAATTATTATTGCACACACAAGCATTTCTTTTCTCAACAGCTCCAATCATTATTATTATTATTATTTTATGTATGCTGTTGTTTTCAATTCTTTAAACTTCGAATTCCAAGACTTACCAGATATGTGTGTGCTACAGCTACAATTTCTTTCGCAAAATGTAAACATCAGCCTCTTCATAGGCATATTTAGGGTGCAAATGCTTGTGTCCCCTTTGGCTTTCCGGAGAAATTCTCTGGAAATACAAAGAAATTTTCTGAATTTTAGAGAAAATTAGGAAATTAAGGTTGATTAAGAAGTGAACCCCATACAAAAATTGATTACTTGCCTCTAATTATCAAAATTGGATAGAACTTATATTGAAAAAGATTAAGTGAATTTCTCTGTAATCCACTCCTTCAAAACCCACCACCACCACCACCACCACCACTACCACCACCACCCTCCTCATCTTCATCTCCATCCTCTGGCTTTCTAGAGAAATTCTATGGATTTCAGAGAAAATTATGAAATTGAGGTCTTTGGGTTCAAACCACAAAATTTCTCTGTCTTCCCAATCATGATATGCAATACACAAATCGATCATCCAAATAAGCAACAACAACAACCAATAAAGCATAAAGTTTTCTCTATCTCTGGCTTTATAGATTTTCTTTGGATTTTCAGAGAATTTCTCTAAATTTTCTCTGAATTTTCTTTGGATTTCAAGTGAACTATAAAGCATAAAGTTTGTTTGGTTGCCAAGAAAAATAGGCGAAAAATAACTTGTTCAATATAAAAACACATAAAAAGCACAACATAAAAGTCTAGAGAAATTTGTAATAATTATAATTTTCTCTGGATTGTAATAACAACCTTTTAATTTTCTCTGGACTCAAATAAAAGTCTAGAAAAATTCACTTTCAAGATCACAAAAAACAAAAATACATATTCAGGCAAGGGAGGTGATTCGACCCTTTGAGCAGATGTATTGAAGTATTTTGGTGAACTTGGAGAAGATTGCTCAAAAGAAGTCAAGGAAGTTTTTGACTTACATTGAGAGGGATAACATCTTGTCTCCTATTATTGTTCTTCAGACCCTATCTAGAAATCCATGCCTTACTCTTTCTGTCATCAATGATTATATAGCCAGAAAACTTGAACAGGAATCAAAGCTAATTGAAAAGGATAGACGATCTATTGATAAGTATCAGGTTGGTGTTCAATTATTTCATAGTCTAATGAAAATATATATATATAGAGAGAGAGAGAGAGAGAGAGAGAGAGAGATTCAAGTGCAAGGTGTGGATTAGAGAATTACATACACTATACATATATATATGTGTGTGTGTGTGTGTGTGTGTGGATTTTTTTTTTTTTTTTTGGAGATATAAGGCAAATTTATAATTGTTCAACTTCTCCAAGTAACACAAGATTGATAACAATAGAAAACAAAAACAAAATGTAAAACCAATGTCTTTGTTTCTGTCAATCGTGATTTGTGGTTGTAGGAGGTCTCAAACTTCTGAGGTAATTGATCCATTGATCTTCAGGAACTTGATCTGCCTAACTAGGGGCCAATCCACTAAACGAGACACCACGCATGGCCTCCATCACTCTCGTTGCTGTCTTCGGTGCTAACAAAGCGTTCCGACACCTCTTATCCTCGCAAGAGGAGACACAGGAGAAGATGGCAGCAGCGGTAGGGAAGAGCTGTCGACGGTGGTGATAAATGTGGAGTTTGTTGAAGAGAGAAGAGCAGAGAGAAATGAAGAGAGGGAGAGACGGGTTTGATTTGAGATAACCAAATTTCTTTGTGATATATGGGTGTCAGGGTTGAGGGACCTCACATATCACAAAATAATATTGTGGATCTCTTTCATTACTAAAAATAGAAGAGGGACCTTAGACTAATTTTCTCAAAAATTAAATTATATAGTATGTAATATATATACATATAATTCTAATTAATAAATATAATATAGTAGATGGAGGTACTATAGGACGAAAGAAGCAAACTCATGTTTGCCTCCACTTTCTTATGAAACTGTTACCCTTTACTTTTTGAAAAATGTTTGGGACCCCCACAAAAGAGGACCCTCACGACCCCTACTAATGCATTGACCATTGATGTGTTTGAATTTTTTTTTTCTATCTCTGACAGTGACATGAATGCTCCAAATCATTTTGAGGGTTGTGGGGGTTATATTTTGTGGGAGTCTCTATCATTACTATTACTTTTTTTGGGTAAAAAAATACGACAAAATTTGTACTTCTTTTGTAAATATTTATCCTACTTCTCACTAATTGATTATTTTCCTAATTAAATTGCGAAAATGTCATTTCTCCATACTTTTATCTTTTACGCTCCTTCATACTTCATTTTTGGATTCTATTCTAGGCCCATAACAATAATTTAAATTGTTCATTTCATAAACCTGATAATTTAGATGAATTATGCAAAAAAATAATTTTACGAGATATCATTAGATACATGAATAAATTATATATATATATTTTAAATTGACAGTAATTGTGACTTTAAACCTAAACCTTTAAAATGATTTGTTTATATATTCATCGATATCCGATGAAACTAATTTTTTGCAATGACGGTTGTCATTGTAAGATTTACAATATGAACGGTTTAGATTATTATTGTGGGCCTAAAATGGAACCCAAAAATGAAGTATAGAGGGTAAGAGTAAGGGTGCTCAACGGATATTCTAATCCTCCAAAATCGAACCGATCCGCCGTATTTTGGACGGATGTGTGATAACGAACAGACGATTGCAGATTGATTTTTTCCAATGCGTCTAGTTTTGGACGGATGACGGATTTGAGGTTCCTTTGGTAGTAACCAAACAACCAAACTACGAGCATCCACAATAATTTGTAAGATTATGTATTTTTAATTTGTTCAGATATTCTGTTTAGATTTTTAATTGATTTTTTTTTTGATATTCTATTGTGTTTTCAATTTGTTTTTAATTTCGAAATCCTTATATCAAATGACAACTGTTGATATTTGGTATTTTTGTGTGGAAAATATAAGACTTAATTTTGTCATTTAAAAAAAATCAAATTAAATAGTTTTGAATAAGAAAAAGTACTGAAATAGTTTTGATAATACATGGTTTCTTATATGTATTTATTATTGATATTTGACAATTTACTTGATAATCTTTTAGTTATATTGAGTTGAATTGTTATAATATATATATATATTAACAAATTGTTATATTATGTTCAAATTTTATAAAAGTTTAAACTGCCAAATCGAGTCGCATCCATTTGCCAATCCGCATTCGCCAATCCAGCAGACAATTGGAAATTGATTTTTTTCAATTTGCTAATTCGAAGAGCGGATGAAGGATTAGAGGTTCTCCAGTCACAATCGAACCATAAACACCCTAGACAAGAGCATTGAGGGAAACCATTCCCAGTAAATACATGTTAGCGTTTTTTTTTTTTTTTTTGGGTGACACATTACTTTGTTGATTTCTAATGACTAACGTGAATAATGTTGTGGGGACATATTTTGTGAATGACAACATGTGGCCAAGGTGACGCCGAAGTGTCAGTCGAGGTGCCATGTGGCTTGGTCACGTACCGAGATGATCTCGGCTAGGTTGAGGTTATCTTTGGAGATATCGAAATTTGAGATGAGCGGATAAGGGACAAGAGTCCTAGAATGGGGGAGGATCTCAGTCTGGATAAAGATAAAGCTCTTAAGAAGTTTATCTCTATCTAGCTAGGAGTCTAAGATGAGCATTGAGCCAAAGTCCATTGAAACTAGGCTTCTACAGGGATCAGGTTAGTGCTGGCTATAAAAGTAAGGCACCCTCGTGGTCTAAGGTATGCTTGTATGCTCTGTCTAGTGAGCTAAGAACTATTTGTTATCGTTGAGAGATAATTACTGACTTGATCGTCGGAGTGCTTCCAGGTGGACGAACCACCGTTGGATTCTTATCTTTCTATGCCAGGTTGTTCGGGCTTAATCTATTCTATTGGTGTTTTCCTGCTGAGTTTCCCTGTTTGTTTGTGTGGTCAAAAATCAACACCCATAATTTGGCGTCGTTTGTGGGAACATAAGGAGAATAGATGGCCAACGACGGGCATAAAAGAGAAGGTCGGGGATGACATCCCTGGTGGTAGTGGCAAGAACACCGATCATAATGTGGAGGAGGAGAACTGTAATGAAAGACCTCGGGATTAGAATCCCAGGGAAAAGGACATTGGCCAAAAGGGAGATGCACCGAAGAAAGCATGTCAAGGCGGATATTACAACGAAAGTGACCTCCAGATATGGAAAGATAGATGCCTGAAGAGGGACGACGAAATGAAGGGAATGACAAACAAGTTGGTAGACCTACAATCGGTTGTCAACTTCATAATACAGAACAACGTCATGCGGCCATTGTTTCCATTAGAGGACATGCCGATTCCAGTGGCCAAGAACGATGCCCAAAAAGGGGGGCAAAAAGTAGTCCCAGCAGTCCCTCAGCATGACAAAGTGAAAGAAAGCTCACATCGGCCATCACGGGATGCCGGGCGAGCAGAATCAATAAGAGGAGAGTTTCAGAGGACGCCTCGAACCAAGGGAACTTACGTCAAGGAATATCAGCATGTTCAGGGGAAGGAACTTTGTTTTGACACAATGAATGAAGAGAAGTCCAAGAGGACTCATAATGACACCAGGAGCAGTGCACCAAAAAGGCTGAAATCCATTGACAGCTGAGCTCCTGGTCGGACTAAGGAGGATCTAAAGGACTACCTCTAGAGGAAGAGGCAGAATGTCGAGGTCACATCCCCCATCAAGCGGAGGATGTCTTTCTCTATAGAACTAGATAGGTTTGAGGCCCCAAAAAGGTTCCATATGCTGAGATTCCATATATATGACGGTAAGTTTGATCCAAACTTTCACCGAAAAGGTTCCATATGCCAAGATTCTAGATATATGATGGTAAGTCCAATCCAAACTTTCACGTCGACTTATATTTGAACTCAATGGCATTATATACCGGGAACAAACCGTTGTTCTGCAAGGTGTTCCCCTCATTCTTTGGGGAAATCGCATCAGATTGGTTTCACAAGTTATCGAAAGGAACTGTGAAAAGTTGGGAAGGCCTGGCCGAGATGTTTGTGGCTAGGTTTGTTACAAACAAACTGCAGCCGTTGCGGGTAGACTCCTTGATGGCTCTAAGAATTGGCGAGGATGAAAACCTCAGGGCTAATGCCAAAAGGTATTATGAGGTGTTTAACCGAATACCAGGGTGCAACGAAGAGTTGGCAGTCGTATCTTTTAAGAATGGCCTGAACAATGACTACTTGCTTTGAAAGTCACTGGAAAAGACTCTGCTGAAAATTATGAAGAAGCTCATGGCCAAGATCGAGAAATATGCGAGAGCCAAAGAAGACATGCCAGGAAAGAAGGCGTCAAAGCAGAAAAAGAGAAATGGCTCACCGAAGCGAGGCCGAGGTAATATAAATTTTAATAGACAAGAAATAGGACTGAGGGCTGCGCAAGCAGTCACCACCGTGTTCCGGATCCCGGTTTATAAAGTCTTATAAAGGATCAGGAACCAGCCGTATTACAGAGCGCCGGAGAGGATCCCTGGCGAATTTATAGAGAGAAGTCTAGGGAAGCATTGTGCCTACCACAATGAAGATGGACACCTGAAGCAGGGTTCTAGAGCCCTAAAGGCGCATTTGGAAGATCTGGTCAGACAGGGTCACTTAAGAGATCTAGTAGATGAGGCTCGAACGAGGGAAGAACAGTCAAGGCTGCCCTAGGCACCGGCAACACCACCTCCACCAGCACCACAACTGCAGGCAAACGAACCTCGAGTGACCAATCTCATTCACTCAAGGGTTAATGAGAACGAGGTACGTAGGGAGACTTAGAGGGTAAAACACCTACAACATGTGTATCAGGTCTAACAAAAGAGGCCTAGGACAGACGAGTACCGGGGACCAATGGTGTCCTTTACTAAAGCCGACCTAGACATGGTACAGTATCCACACAACGATGCTCTGGTGGTATCCCTTAAGATTGGAGAATGTCAAGTAAGGCGCATTCTGATTGACCAAGGCAGTTCTTGTGACATCATATATATCAGATGTTACAAGGAGCTTGGCCTTTACCGAGATGATTTGGAGCAATCCAACAACTCAATGGTCGGGTTCAATAGAACGCCGACATGGCCTTTGGGAGCAATAAATTTGGAGGTGCAGGCAGACACCAAGAAGGTAAGCACAGAGTTCACAATAATTGACACCCCCTCCCCTTACAACGTTATCTTGGGAACACCATGGTTGCACGTACTAAGGGCTGTTCCCTCAATACTATACCAGCTATTGCGATTCCCAACAGAGCCTGGAATTGAGGAGGTCAAAGGAGATCAGGTGCAGGCAAAGAATTACTCCATGGCAGCCATGAAATCTACCTGCAACATGCGAGAAGCAGAAACAGCGGAGATTGAGGACGAGGACGAGGACATGGAGGTCTTGGATGATGTCAGCAAAGAGCTGGATGACTAAAGTGAGGAAGCCTTAAAGAAGATCCTGGTCCAATAAGAGGATGAAGAGCGCTTCTTCCTTCTCGGCTCAGGTTTGGCCGAGGAGAAGGAGAAGGAATTAGAGTCATTCTTATGAGCAAACATAAAGGTGTTTGCTTGGACGTCCTACAAGATGCCTGGCATTGACCCCGAGGTCACATGCCACAGACTGAATATAGACAGGTCGGCTAAACCTGTCATTCAACAAGCAATGAGATCGATGTTGGTTCATGTGGAGGCAGTAGAGGAGGAAGTGGACAAATTATTGGAAGCTAGAGCCATTCGGGAGATAAACTACCTAACTTGGTTGTCAAACACAGTTGTTGTGAAAAAGAAGAATGGAAAGTGGAGGGTCTGCGTGGACTTTACCAGCCTAAATAAAGTTTGTCCCAAAGACAGTTTCCCACTCTCCAAGATTGATCAATTGGTAAATGCCACTTCAGGGCATGGAAGGATGAGCTTCCTGGACATTTACAAGGGGTACCATCAGATAGCAATGTACCCCCTGATGAGGAGAAGACTGCATTTATCACCCCAAAAGGGCTGTATTGCTACAGAGTGATGCCTTTCGGATTGAAAAATGTAGGAGCAACTTACCAGAGGTTGGTGACCAAGATGTTTAGACATCAAATTGGCAAAATAGTGGAAGTATACATTGATGACATGGTTGTGAAGAGCAAGGAGCCTGAGAATCACTTGGCCGATTAAAAGGCTATTTTTGACATCTTAAGGACATATCGGCTCTGACTCAATGCTTCGAAATGCACATTTGGAGTCGGGTCTGGCAAGTTCCTGGCATACTTGGTTACCAGAAGGGGCATTGAGGCAAGCCCAGATCAAATCAAGGCCTTCCTTGACTTGAGGAGCCCAATATCGGCAAAACAAGTATAAATGCTGACAGGAAGGTCTGCAACCCTGAACAGGTTTATAAGCAGAAGTTCAGATAAGTGTAAACCATTTTTCAGTTTATTGAAGAAGGCCACAAATTTTTTTTGGACAGAGAAGTGCGAAGTCGCCTTGGCCGACTTGAAAAAATACCTGACCACAACTCCATTTCTCTCAAATCCAGTACTTGGAGAGGAACTATTCTTATACTTGGCGGTTTCGGAGCATGCAGTGAGTGCAGTGGTAATCAGAGAAGAGAAGGGAGAACAAAGGGCAGTATACTATGTGAGTAAAACCCTAGCAGGCGCAAAGACCAGGTATTTGCCCTGGAGAAATTAACACTGGCCGTAGTGATGGCTTCCAAAAAGCTGAATCATTACTTCAAAGCCCATAAGATTGTGGTATTGACTAAGCATCTCTTGAAGTCCCTTTCACAGCAAGGAGATTTGACAGACAGGGTAGCCAGACGGGCAATAGTATTGGGCCAATATGACTTGGAATTTAGGCCCATAATAGCAATTAAGGGCCAGGTTTTGGCTGACTTTATGGCCGAGTTCACATTTGGTGCCATCCCGCGTTGGGCTCCGGTGAGGCGTGACTTAGGGTGTCTGGGAGAACAAGAAGCGACTCAGCTGGGAATGAAAAACCTCACAGCAGAGTAGAAGAAAGAAGAGAAACTCAAGCCCTGCGATATTTACATCGGCGACTCCTTCCACTTGCTTGCTGATGGGAGTTCAAACCGTCAAGGAGCGGGGGCAGGAGTGGTGTTAGTATCACTAGATGGGCGAATGTTAGAGCAGTCTATTCGTCTGGGGTTCAAAGCCTTAAACAATGAAGTAGAATATGAGGAGCTAATCGCAGGGTTAAAGTTATCAGCAGCAGCAATGGAAGCCGATGAGGTGGTAGTCTTCTGTGACTGCCAACTTATTGTAAACCAGGCAACAGGCGAATATGCAGCCCGAGATGAAAGAATGATAGCCTATGTCAAAGAGGTTGTTAGACAATTAGCCTTATTTCAGGATTGTCGACTATAGCAAGTTAGCCGAGATGACAATAGCCATGCTGATGCGTTGGCTAACCTGGCTGGTGCAATGAAATCAGAGGAGGCAAGGGCAATAATGGTTGATTATTTGTCAGGCCCAAGTGTGGAACCACTGATCATAGAGTACAAAGCAATGTGTGTGGAGATGGGCCAAAGTTGGATGGATGCAATAGTAATGTTCCTTAGAGATGAGAAACTGTCGGATGATCGAAAAAAGGTACATAAGACCAGACTGAAGTCGGCGCAGTTTAACCTAACAGCAGACGGACATCTCTACAGAAGGTCTTTTACTAGTCTCCTTTTGAGATGTGTGCATCCTTCTCAAGTTGAAGACTTCTTGTATGAAATACATGAAGGAGTATGTGGAAGCCATGCTGGGGGCAGATTACTAGCTCATAGAGCCATTCCTCAAGGGTACTGGTGGCCCTATATGCAAAAGGATGCTGAAGCCTACGTCAGAAAGTGTGAAAAGTGTCAAAAGTTTGCACCTTTGATACATCAACCAGTAGCAGATTTGAACCCAGTAGCTAGTCGTTGGCCATTTGCCCAATGGGGCATGGATCTTTTTGGACAACTACCCCAAGCAATTAAGCAAAGAAAGTTTCTGTTGGTAGCAACTGATTATTTCACAAAGTGGGTAGAAGCTGAACCCCTTACGAAGATTCGAGCTATTGATGTAAAGAATTTCATATGGAAGAACATTATCACCAGGTTTGGGATCCCAAAGCAATAATAGCAGACAATGGTACAGAGTTTGACAGTAAGCTAATCAAAAGCTTTTGTGCAAAGTACAAAATCAAGAACTATTACTCTACTCCAAGTTTCCTTTAGAGTAATGGTTAGGCAGAAGAATCCAATAAGACTATTTTGGATGGGATCAAAAAGAGGCTGGAAGCAGCAAAGGGAAAATGGGTGGAGGAGTTACCCAATGTACTATGGGCATATCGGACTATGCCGAGAAGATTAACTAGGGAATCTCCGTTTGTCATGGCTTATGGCACTAAAGCGGTTATCCCACTAGAAATCGGCATTCTAGGGATCAGAACCCAGGAAGTGGAAAATGGTACTAATGAGGCATTTTTAGCCCGAGATCTAGACCTACTGGAGGAAAAAAGAGAGAAAGCAGCAATTTGGCTGGGGGCATACCAGTAACAATTTGTTAGGGCTTACAACAAGAAGGTCAACCCAAGAGAGTTCAAAGTGGGGGACCTTGTGTTGAGGAAAGTGGTCAGCAATAAGAAGGATCCCAGGGAGGGCAAGCTAGGCTCAAATTAGGAGGGGCCTTATAGAATCATCTCAGTCGCCGGCAATGGGGCATATCGGCTTGAGGACATTGATGTCAAAGAGTTGCCAAGACACTAGAACACTTGTAACTTGAAGTTTTTCTATCATTAGATTTTTAGTTTTCTTTCGAAAGTTTATGTTATAATTTTATTAGCTGAGGTAGTAATAAAATTTTAGTTTGATGAATTTGAAATTTGTGTGAAAGGACTGATTAGTCCTATGGCGATGTTTCTGAATGAAACATGATGAATAACTTAGACTTATTATATGGAAGAGTTGAATTATACTTACATATAATAGAGTTGAACTAAGTTGGAATATTTCTAAATGAAACATGACAAATAACTTAGACTTATTATATGACAGAGTTGAATTATACTTGTATATAATAGAGTTGAACTAAGTTGGTGATGTTTCTAAGTGAAACATGACGAATAACTTAGACTTATTATATGGCAGAGTTGAATTATACTTGCATATAATAGAGTTGAACTAAGTTGGCAATGTTTCTGAATGAAACATGACGAATAACTTAGACTTATTATATGATAGAGTTGAATTATACTTGCATAGAATGGAGTTGAACTAAGTTGAAATAACCTGGACTTGCCATGTCAGCAAAGTAAAACTCAAAATGGAACTAAGTGCATTTCAGTTGGATAAATAGAGAAACCCAGGTTGAACACCTTAGCTAGTCTTTGCTCGAATCTGACTTCGGCGAAAGGCTATACGTGTTTAATGTGAACTTAAGTGAAACGTAGGTTCACATTAGGAGGCAGAAGGTAGGAGTGATAAAATAAACTTGAGCAAGAGCTTGGGACTTGTTGAAATTTTTGGAAAAATTTACAAGTTAGAATGGGCTTAACACTTGTTGAAATTTCTCAGAAATTTACAAATTGGAGTTAGCTCAGGTAATTACGAATAAAGTATCTGAGATACATATTACCCGAGGTGATCAACCAGGTTGATAAAACCTGGAAAGGGTGAAGTCTTGATAGAAGATAACATATGAAGGTAAAAAAGCAATACTGAATAACACTTGTAAAAATATTTTGATATTTTTTAAGTGTTAGCCAAGGTATGCTAATGGTTGGCCAAGGAAAACATTCAACGTTTATATCCGAGGTATTATATCCTGGAGTCATTATACAACTAAGGTATACTTGGAAGAAATGCAAAATTATTCTAAGTATGGAAGTGGTAAACATACATAGAAGAAAAGAAGGCATACAATACTTGAAAAAAGAAATTAGAATTGCATTCAGAGAAGAAACTTTTGTTTAGATACAAAAAGACACTTCGGCCTTACATAAGAGATTACTTGTTCATCTACAAAGACAAAAAGGGCACATCAGCTAAATTGGAAAAGTCAAAAGTCGTCCAAACAAAATACAATTGAAAGAAGAAAGAGTACAAAGTAAAGATGAAATATCCTAAGTACTAGGATTGGTTTGTGATTGCTCAACCGCAGCTGGCAGTGTTGCATTCTTCTCCGCCGTTATCTCGGCGTCTATTTCAAGTAGAGTCTGATCCAGACTCCTTTCTGCACATTGGACCTTGGCCTCAGAAGTGGTTGGTTTGGGAGAGACGCCCTTGGAAGCCAAGTCATCCTCTTCGTCTCGAGTCAAGTCTAGGACTTGCTCATTTAGGGTTGGGGACTTGGCATCAGTGGCAACCTCCTTCTCCACTTCATCAGCATCACCATCCTCGGCATCATCCTCGTCGGCTTTTTCGCCAAAGTCCTTGGGCTTTGGAGGGAAAGGCACTTGAAGTTGATTGATGTCTTGCAGGTTGGAGTCCATTGGAACAGATAACTTGTTGAGTGTCGTTGTCCAATAAAGGTAATAACCTCAGTTGCAAGCCAGGTTGACTTGCTATTTGTATTGGTCACGGACATCGGCCTGCCTTTCTTCGTAAGCTTTTTCATCGGCCGCCTTGACCTCGGCCTCCTTTGAGTCAAGGGCCTCTTGAAGTTTAGCCTCTAAATCAGCTGCCTTAGCCTTGGCAGCCTTAAGATCGGCTCTGGCGGCCTCAACTTCAGCATCAACCATTTTGACTTTTTCCTCAGCCAAATCCTGAGTAGCTTTGGAAGCCTTGCCTTGATCCAGTAGGGCTCGATTGTTGGCCTCGACATGATTGAGTGAGGTGAGGAGTTTGGCGGCTTCCTTGGTCTTCTTTGCCAACTCCTTCATTGTCATCTCAGTCTTGACCGCGTATGAATGAGCATGCTGGATAGCCTGTAAGAAGTAAAACAGATTAGTGAAATTTGACTAAGTATAGAAAGACTATAAAAGAGTAAATAAAGAGGATTACTAAGACTGAATGTTGCATCATCAGGCTGAAGTTTTCGTACTCATGAAGATCGGCCATATAATTCATGTCCTCGAGAAGGAGAACGGCCGTTGACATGGCAGCACCGACCTCCACATCCTTGATTGTGCTGTCACCCGCTGTCAAGGGTCTGTCCTCTACCATGACTTCGGGAGCCCAGGTCACATTACGCGGAAAGCTGTGACCCTCAAGTTGGTCAGACCTCAGCCTTTTAGATGGTTGGGAATTTGATGCATCGGCCTTGGCTGGCCTTTTCTCGATGGCAGTTTGGTTCTTATCGACCTTAGCTAGTTTTGAAATTGGCACCGTGTCCTCAGAGTCAATCTAAGTCACTGTGGCCTTAGCGTTGGCTTTCTTTACTCTTTTTGGCTTCGAATTTGGCTTTGATTGGGATGGAGAAGACTAGGACTGCATCGTCACAACCCCAGGGATATTGGAAAGAAGATCCTCAATGATGGCTGGTTTACGGCCCATTTTGTCGGTAGTGGAAGCAACTGTTACTTTGGTGCCAAGGTGTATTGTTGGAAGGGTGGTTGGAGGATTGGCTGGGTCATAAGCCGATGCCTCAGAATATCAGCATTTGCGGTTGTGAGTTCTACTGGCAGGGGCAGAGATTAGAGCTCAGCATCGGCGTCGGTGTTGGGATGGAGGAATAAGTTGAGGGGCAGAAGTAGATGGTTGCTCAGTTGGGTCAGAAGTGGAGGCTTGATCTGGCCTTGGAGATGAAGTTGTTGATGGAGTTGTGGCAGAAAGAGGGGTCTTACTTCGACATGGAACGTCGGGCAGGGTTGACTTGTATGTTGGTATGTAGTTCAGTAGAAAAGGCGCATTGTGCTTCTGCACAGAGAGATCTAAGAGCTTCTTTAGATCTCGATTGGGAACGGATGATTGCCAAAATCCCTTCGCTGGCTGAGGAAGAACTGTAGAAAACAAAGAGCAAACATTAGAAGAGATGCATAAACTAGCAAGCCTTAACCAAAATGGAATTTCAGTACAAATGACTAAGCCTTATCATTACCCTTTTTAAAAACTGTTCGGCTCAGAGGATAGAGATGGAGGTCGTCATCAGGTGAAAACTCCCAGTTGCCTGAGACGATGAAGTAATCATCTTTAGCACCCTTGTTGAAGTTTGGGAGGTTGGCTATTAGTTTAAAGGCGGTGGATTTGGGCTTGAGGTAGTATATGTAGCCTTTTTCAGACTTAAGGCCACACATGGTGTAGCAGAATTGGATATTGGCTAAAGTGATCCTAGCTTTTTCTCGATGTGCTAGTTTGATTATGCTGTTGATAAGCCTATATGAGTTGATGGCTAGCTGCATAGGGTTGAGCTTATAGTAATGAAGGACTTCCCCAAAGAGAATGTCTAGGGAGAACTGAAGTCCACCCTCTATAAAGGCCACTACTGGGAAAGGCATGGAATCCCTATCAGGCATGATAAAGTCCTCCTCCCCAGCTAACCTGAGTTGAACATCGATTGTGATGGAGAACTCTCAACGAAAATACTCTATTTTTTCTAGGGTATCTACTCTCTACCTGAACATACCTATGATGTCGGCTATTGAAGATTGGGGAAAATTTTTAGAAAAGAGTGGTTGATATAAGTTCAAAGACCTCGGCTAAAACCTAAGCTGGAACCGGAGCAAGGGTTTTTGAAGATCTAACAGGAATTTGTTTCAGTTTTCCTAAGGAATATGATTTCTGTCAAACTCCAAATCTAAGACTATACGAAAACAAGAATCAAGGGCAAGAATCTAGAAACAAGTCAAAACAGAAAAAAAAACATGATTCAAAGTCAAGAAAGTAACATTTTTCAAGAATACTGAGTAAGTGTGTGCAGATGTGCAAAAGTCAAGAGCAGTGATAAACTACTAAAGCATCAAGTATATAAACAGTGCATATGTGTGTATATAGACTCAAAGATAGATTGAATAAACACAAAGTCATAAACAAGCAAGTCTGATACCCTAAATGCTGAAATTCAGAGGACAAGCGAAGATTCAAGAAGCCAGAAATAACTCATAAGACAAAAAACAGAAAATAGATTCAATGGAAACATGTGAGGCAGTTGAACAGACACAATTAAAAACCATATGGCTAAGAACAGTACAAGTTATTCGAAAGAATGAACAGAGGTACGAAAAGAAATCGGGGACTTACCGATTAAAGCCAAAGAAAATGACGCCAAAATGAAGATCGCCAGAGTCAGACGACGTGAATAATTGGAACCAAATGATGAAATGCTCGCCGGAGGAGATAATTGAAACAGTTGTAGGAGCTTCGAAGCACGAAAATGAAAGATTTGAGAGAGAAGCGTTAGAGAGAGAAAATTAGTTGCAAATTGAATACTCAAAAGTGAAAAGACAGAGAGAGAGAGGGAGAAGTTTTGTTAAAATTGTGAAAAGGCGACAAACCATAATGATTTGCCTTGGACGACGTGCCTGTCAGGCAGCGTACGCAGAAGTGACACAACTTGATAGCGCGTGTCAGGTACGAACCAATGAGGGAGCGATGCGTGGAGAAAACGGTTAAATAAACCGTGCGTGACAGCTCATGCACAGATAAAACTCTTGGAGTTCTTGATTTAATGAAACAAAAACCTTGGCTAGAGGAGGAATCTCGGTTAAGGAGCTTGAAGAACTTGGTTCTTTATCATTGATAAAGTAGACTACAGAGTCTTGGTCATGTGAAGCCGACGGGTGATGATCTCGGTCATGAAGGATAGAGTAAGTCTTAGTCGACGTGTTATGTGGACAAACGATATAGGTTCCATCACCTCAGGATGCCGAGGTTATAGAACCTAGGGGGCAGTTGTGGGGACATATTTTGTGAATGAAAACACGTGACCAAGGTGACGTTGAAGTGTCAATTGAGGTGCCACGTAGCTTGGTCATGTACCGAGATGATCTTGGCTAGGCCGAGGTTATCTTTGGAGATATTGAAATCCGAGATGAGCGGATAAAGGACAAGAGTCCTAGAATGGGGGAGGACGTCAGTCTTGATAAAGATAAAGCTCTTAGAGAGTTTATCTTTATCTAGTTGGGAGTCTAAGATGAGTATTGAGCCAAAGTTCAATGAAGCTAGGCTTCTACAGGGATCAGGTTAGTGCTGGCTATAAAAGTAATGCACCATTGTGGGTCTAAGGTATGTTTTTATGCTCTGTCAAGTGAGTTAAGTACTATTTGCTATCTTTGAGAGATAATTACTGACTTGATCGTCAGAGTGCCCCTGGGTAGACAAACCACCACCGGATTCTTATCTTTCTGTGCCAGGTTGTTTGGGCTTAATCCATTCTGCCAATGCTCTCCTGCTGAGTTTTCCTGTTTGGTTGTGTGGTCAAAAATCAACACCCACAAATGGTATATAAAAAAAAGTTGGGGAATTTCAATTTAGTATAAATTTTTAAAAAAATTACAATTAAGTAATAAATTTTATATACGTTAATAATTATAATTATAATTTTTTTTATTCTGTATTATTTGTTTTGATAGGAAACTGATAGGTAATTTCTCTATAAAAAATTTGTATAAAATTTTGGGTAAATTACAAATACACCTCCTGAGGTTTGCTTAAAATACGAATTGCCCCTGTGGTTTGGAAAATTATAAATACCTCCATGTCAAAATTTTTTATTTAACAGAATTAATTAAAAAAATGAAAATTTTAATTGTTCACTGTAGACAACCCATTTTTTACGGCCCATCAAGACTTGGATGTTCTTGCAGGTACATTCGATGACAAGTCTAATTGTTCATTGAGCGCTCAAAGTCGTCAGCGGAACGCCACAGGTTTGAGCTTTCCAAACCCTGTATCCTTTTTGTCTTCTTTTGGTCCATGTCTTGGCCCCTCTTCTTTGCAGTCTTTGGTGGCCTGTTGGCCATCTATGAGGGCTGCCGGCCATTAATGATGGATTGCCAGCTATCACTAACGGCTGGCCGACCACTAGTGTTTTCCGCAAATATTTTGTGCCAATTATGCCAGCTGGTTGCACAAAGGCTTGCATCTGTCCATACATGGAGGGCTGGATCTCTTTGTATGGAATTCATATTTTCTATATATAGAGAAGCCCTCTCTCATGTTTTAAGGTTGGAAGAATTAAGACTCAATTTTTTTCTCTCTCTCTCTCTCTCTCTCTCTCTCTCTCTCTCGTATTTCTCTACATCTTTGCCTACTTACACTACACTTTTGCACATCAACCGTTAACCAAAAGTGATCACCTTTGAGCTAAGGTTGTTTGAGGGTCTCTTGGAGCTCTACAAGTTGTTTTTGGCTTGACTTGTTGCTTTGAACCACTCTTCTCTTCAAGAGGTCTAATACTAGTCTTTGAAGCTTGCTTTGCTTACTTATTTTTTCTTTTTCCTACTGTTATGGGCTGGTTTTAAGCCATAAAAAACTTTGTTTTCATGGGCTGAAATTGGTGTTTTGGGCCATTAAAGGTTAGAGGGTGGTTCATCCCTCTTTATTCCTTGTCGTTAAGGCCTTTGCACCTTTGTTTCCTATTATCAAACCATCTTTTTTTGGCCCTTTAACCACTGAATTTCAGAGGTTTAACTCATTTTGAAGTCCAAAATTGGAGGGGTTAGCCTCCCCTCCTTGTGTCTTGTTTGCTACTCTAGTTAATTTCATATGTTAGTATGTTTTTCTAGCTTAGCTTAGCTTAATTCTAATATGTTTTTGCCTCTGAAATAGCCTGCTTTAGCTCTGTTTGGGCTGTTTGGGTCAGTTGAGTCTTGTTTTGCATGGTTGTAGTGCAATAGTCCTCACAAGCTTGGTGCTTTAGGCTCTAGACACCTTCTTGTTTGAGTTGATAGTATTTGTTTATGCCTTTATCACTCATTTTCAACACTTAACCATCTCTGCAACCTCCCTCCTTTTTTGGTTTTATTTTTGCTTTGAAAGTGGTTCAAACCATTTGCTTGTTTAAAACATGAAATTGAGGTTTTGTGCTTAATGGTTTAATCTCGTTAGGGGTTCATTACCAACGGCATGAGGCCTCTTTCATGCCTAAAACAACCTTTGGTTTGGACTTTCTTTCCACTTAGAGGACTTAATTCACTATTTGGACTTAATGTGATTAAAGGATGGTTGGTAACTAAAATGTGTAAATAAAATTAATAAGTAAAAGAGGCAAGATAAGCATCTCTTTGTGTTGCATTGTATGTGTTGAAATCGGACGTTAGTTTGAGCACAAGAAAAATGAGACATTTCATACTCAAAAGTGATGAAAGTGCCATTTCTCTAGGTCTTCGTTGACATTGATCATGCATGATAGGGTGATGGTTCTTAAGTGTTTGGCTTTGCATTTATTAAGCTTGCACACCTTGAAGCACAAGCCATCATGCAATGAAATTGCTTTGATTGGTGGTTTGTGATTTAAGTTCAGAATTCCTTGGATTTGTCCATGAAAAGGAGAGGTGAATTGTGCAGACAACCTTTGGAAAAATCCCTTTTTTGCTCTATTTGTGCTCTGTTGCAGCGTGGTGATCCAATGCATCAGTGGCCAGGAATGCACAATCAGTGGCTGGCAGTGTACCATCAGTGGCCGGCAAACCCCCTTTTTGGCCGGCAGAGGGCCGGCAATAACCATCCATGGCCGGCAAGCCACTGATGTGAACCTTAGTTGATTTTGGTAAGATGGAGCAGAAAGGTTTTGGAAATTCTCAACCCTATAAACAGAGGCTTTCAAGAGCAAAACGGAGGTCTTTTTGGGCCAAAACCGAGCATGTGCATCTTCCACTTCCTGAGGCGGAGTAGTGGTAGCATAGTTTAATGTCTTAAATGCTTAGTTCGTGTGCATTTGTGTTGTAAATTAATTAATTAGTTTGCTAGTTAGTTAAAGTGTTGTAATAATTAGTAATTAGCTTAGCTAGTTATTGATTTGGCTTGTAATAATTAGTCTAAATTTGTCTAATTAGATTAGCTTAGATTAGCTTAGCTTAGTTGCTGGTTAGCTCTTATTCATTCGGACTCTCCTTCGCAAGGGCGTAATGTTGTAATAAGTGTGCGTGCGTGCGTGTATGTTTTCCAACCTAACATCTTTCTCTCTTTTATTTAATCGATTTTGATGGTTAGATTAGGGACATATTTCAATTAGCATGCCTTATGCTTGCATCCATTCATTTGTATTGCATGCATCGAGGCTTGGCGCATCATTCAAACTGCATTGCCATTTCAATATCTTAGTTGAATACGTGTTTAACCGCATGTTGTTCAAATTGATTGCTTCATATGCCATGCTTAGTAGCCGAGCCTATTGAATTGCATATTGCATGTGTTACATTGGACACTTAACATAGTTAAGAATCATGCATATTTTTCTAACTCATGTTTTCTTAGCTTGGAGTACTAGGTGAGTTTTTACGCTTTAGCATACTTGCATAAATGTGAATCCTACCATGATTAGCATGCTTGCCATGAAGCTATGTGCTTATATGCTAAACTGAATGAATGCCTGTGGATGAAGGCTTGTTGTTTGAATTGAAACGATTCAACGAATGTGTGTTTTAAGCCCACTTTATTGAGTGACAAATCATGTTTTAAGCCCACTATGTTGGGTGGCAAATCCGCAAACTTTAAACCCACTTGAGGTGGCAAATTCAAACCATTTTTGCAAACAATCATGAGTTGAATTATTCCAAATTGAGCAAACTAGTCTATACTTGCTTGCGCACATCACATAGAAAAGCTAGCTTAACAACTAAAACAAGAACACATAATGTTTATAAAAGATTATATCATGATTAGTAAAGGCCGATCTTTGATCAGTCGAGCGAGGGTGCTCAATTCATGACCTTCCCTTCTCGTACCTAAGTTCTTGAGCCGAGGCAACTTTGTTGATAACAGACACGTGGCCTTTGGCACGAGTCATGGGTTTCCTAAATTTCCCTAAAAACAAAATATTTAGGTGGTGATTCTGTATCTGGCAAAGCAGTCCAATTTTGGCAATTTTGATTCAAAATCAATTTCCAAAACGATTTGCCGAATTTGGACTCTTTGGTGTTTATCAGTTTTACATTGCACTTATGGGATTAGATTTAGAACCATGGGAGTTTGAACTGTAGGGCTTTCTTTTAAAACTTTTTGAAAGGGAGCTCGAAAAAGCTAAGCTACAGTTTCTGGCGACTTTGCTGGGGATTTAGAGAACTTGACTCGAACTCATGAAATGACTTTTTTTATCTACACTTATGTGTTTCTTTGCATTTGCATTGGTGCGCTTAAGTCACAGTGTTTGCCGTTTATTATTCCTAAATGGTTTGCCGGAGGCTCGCTTGGAAAAGCTTGCCAAAAGGCTGACCGATTGCTGGCTCTGCCATGATGGGAACACAACCCTTAGATCGGGACTACCGTTGTACCATTTGATCCTCCTTTCACTTCTCGGTGTTAAGTGTGAAAGGTATATTTGGTAGTCTTGCTAAGGTACCCTTTTTTGACCAATCAACCTAGTTGTATATCGGAAACCATAGAAACTGTTCCAAACTAGGATAGGATGCTTACCCGAATGCAGGATTGTGTGAAACATTTGTTATGCATAGTGAACCCTAGTTCCTGACGAAACTAGGACAGGGGAAGCCTACCCCATCATAGGGGTATTTTGGCTCTCACTTGACTGTTATGTGCTTTTAGAATGAGACTCTACACGAATGTATGTATCAGTTGCAAGCCTGGGTATCAGTTTTTGGGAGGTAGAATTCAGTATTGAGCATGGTTTTACGGTTTCTAATTTGAGCAGAGATGCTATACGGTTTCTAATTTTTGTTTTCTTTTTGGAAGATAGTTTTTCATCATTGCTTCGGACGATTCTATTACCCCCAAGCACTTTGGACCTGAGTAAGGAGGATTTGTAGATTGGGGATCTTGTCAGGGGACAGCCAGTGTTTGTTTCACTCCCACCGGTTACCAGACGGAGGAGGATCAAGCAAAATTCACCAATCCAGCAGTCACCTTTTGCTTTACCTATGCCCAATCAGGCCCAATCTTCTACTTCTACTTCTACTTCTACTCCAAAAAGAAGGTATTCGCCAGTTTAGGTAACTCAAAATCCTCCAGTCAGCATGGAAGATATGCTTTGTCAGCTCCAGCAGACCATTGAGACTATGCTGCTAGATGCTGCCCGCCAAGCTAAGGTCACAACCTGCCAAGTAGAATTGATAGATAGGCGTCAGCAACAGCAACCACAACCGGCAGTAGCTTTTGCATCCCATGCACCCCTAGCAGGTATGCTAGCACTCGGGGTCACAATTAATGTCTAAGAGAATATGGGCATCCCGATAGATCCAATCCCACCTCAGACCTCCAAGGCACCAGTTTACCAAATGGAGGCGCCATTTGAATTCGAGGTTGACACCACTGCATTGAAGTTCAATAAGCTAGAAAAGCTTTTCAAGCGGGTGTAGGGTGTGAATTCAATCCCTTACATTGAGGATGGATACACAGATTCCGCAGTAACTCTTCCGGACAGATTTAAGATGCCCTATATAGACCGATTTGACGGCTCCAGGGATCCCAAGGTCCATTTACAGTTATTCTTCGACATCCTACGACCAATAGGTCTTACTAGACTTTAGAAGTTGCCGCTTTTTGGCCGAACACTGTCGGATATAGCGGTTATCTGGTATGCAAAGCTGGAAGACTCCGTGAAACAGAAGTGGGAGGAAATGGCCGAGGCCTTCATCACGCAGTACTTCTACAATACCCAGATCGAGGTCAGTACCCGTAATCTTGAAGCAACCCATTAGGAGCCGAAGGAGGGCTTCTCGGACTTTATGACTTGGTAGAGGGGCAAGGCCTCTATGATGACTATCCGACCGTCTGAAAAGGACCAAATTAGAATAATGGTCCATAACTTGCAAGGGAGACTATTATAGAAGATGATAGTCTTGCCTTTGTTTACATTTGCTGAGCTCCATGAAATAGGGGTGCAAATTGAGGATGCGATGAAGCAGGGTCTGATAAACCATGAGAAGGAACAGCCCAAAAGCCCTTTACACGCAGCTCCAATGCAAACATGGGTGGTAACACCTCTGCACGGCCTTCGGATGTGAGCATGGTCACCACCACACCCAAAACTGCTAACCCGTTCGCCAACACCTCCAATACAACTCCATAAACCTCAACCAGCCAGGCCCGATCTGAAAGGGTCTTTACCCCACACCACATGCCTTTATCCAAAGCTCTAGGGGTCTTGATAAAAAAGGGACATCTTAAACCACTAGAGCCTTGTCCTCTATCCGATCATCTTTCTCCAAGACACAACTTGGCCAAATACTGCGCTTTTCATCAGCGGCATGGTCATGACACCCACTAGTGCTATAGACTGCGTCATGAGATTCAAGATCTCATCAACAATAAGGTGATAGCGCCTCCCCAAAAGCCAAACGTCATTACAAATCCTCTCCCGCCACATAACCAAGCCCCCCCGGCAAATAAACCTCATCCATACACTAGCTGCCCCTTATGATCCCATCACCCCTTCTCACCTACCTAAGCCGGCGTTATTCATCCCTGAGAGCACAGACTTGTGCATGATGAGCACGTTTTCACTCTAACCCGAACCAGTGGTGGTGACAGCGGAAGATGAAGGGAGGTCAGTCTTGGTGGAGAATATCAGTCCGTTGCCCGAGGACCCCGAGGACTTATCTGAGGGAATGTACAACCTGAGCTGCTATATTGTGCCAATCAATCAAGCTAAGTCAGAAGTGGTGTTGCCAGCTGGAATGGAGGTCAGTGTAGTTCGAGAGGATGGGCCAAGTCAGGGATTAGATGATCTAGCCGACCTAGAGAAAGACGTAAACAATTTGTAGTTTTTTGATGAGCAAGATCAAGGTGACGTGCATATTGATTGGTTTGACCTGAATGGGTCAACAAACAATTCTGGGTGGCTAAGTGATGAACCTGATATAGATGAGGGAACTGGATCGAAGTTGGAAGAACAGAAAGCGGGCACCACTGCAATGGCCGAAACGATCGATGGAAAAGGTAAACTACCAAAAAACACCGATGAAGAACAATTGGCTTATGAACTGGGCATTGTTAGTACTGTACATACAGAACAAGAAGCTGCGCTGGAGTGGTTTGGGCAAGAAATGAGTGAAAACGATCAGAAAGTTAGAAAAGCTCAACACCCTGTAGGGAATATTTGTGATAATATAGAGCCGGACGAGTGCTTGTCAGCTGCTGAAGAGGTCTGGTGGGATGATGACGACCTACACTTGGCCCATACCGACGAGGATTGGGGCGAAGACCTTCCTGACAATAGTTGGTATGTGGAAGAAGTCGACCATATGACAAGAAGTGGTTGATACTTCAAACCACCACATCTGGACCAACCCGAGACATTTGGAAAGGATAAAGAAGTGGAGAAACAGAAGGAAAAGCAGTTCGAGGAAGAGGCTATGCTGAAATACTTGAAGAAGTTTCAAGCTGACATATCTATCTAGGGTCTGCTTATGGCTTCGCGAGTGCACAGACAAGTTGTACTGACGGCGATGGATAAAGCTAAGTTGTCCATTGACACCACCCCGGAACAACTAATGGGATTAGTCTTCTCGGGAGACGTTGCACTGACTTTGACCTTTTCAGACAAAGAATTATCGCCAGAAGGATCTGCACACAACAAGCCTCTATACATATCCGTAGAGTGCCGAGAAAAGTGGATACCAGTGGTATTGATTGACATCGGGTCAACAATCAACGTCTGTCCTTGTCGTACGGCTTGTGCTATTAGTTTGAAATCAGCTGATTTTGTGCCTACAGCCTAGGTGGTCCGGGTGTATGACAATACAAGTAAAGAGGTGATGGGGACAAAGGTAAATCGTGAGTACAGTTGGCTCAACAGGACATCAAGTTCCATGTTCTGGATGTCCCGGCTACTTTCAATCTCTTGCTCGGAAGGCCATGGCTATACCAAGTGAAAGCTGTCTCTTCCACCCTCCACCAAATTCTGAAGTACCCCCATGGAAAAGAGGTGGCCATAGTCTTCGAGAATTCATCTATACATCCTCTGCCAGAGGTCACCACACCTGTGCTGGAAATTGTGCATGGCAAAGAGGATGTTTTCCTCTCTGGATTCACCTTGGCTGAGGCCCAAGCAGTACAAACCATCCTGGCATCGGACGAGGGTTTTTATGTCAGTACTCAATCGATCTACTTCATGAACAAACTCCAACGCATGCCAGGAATGAGATTAGGGAGAAGTGGCCGGAAGGGCATTACTGAGTTGGCTGATAACCCATATGCCTTTGGTCTTGGCTATATGCCCACCAAAGAGGACTGGGTGAGGAAAGGGAAAGAGATGGTCGGAAGAACCAGAGCAAAGCAGATCGGGAAGCACTTCGAGCTTGTGCATCGACCTATCCGGGGAACCCTGAATGGCTATTTTGTTCAGGAGGGTGAAGACTTCCCATTATGTGGTTTCCCTGAACCCTGGTTCAACTCTAAGCAGTAACAAGTTCTCGGTTTTGAGATTTTCTTTGTCTTGCAGCTGCAAGACAGTGATACAGAAGAAATGGCAGACCCAATAACTACTGAGACTGTAAAGGGCACAGAAAGTGATTCCAATAGCGATGAGCTTGAGATAGGAATAACACTAGCATGTCTCCTTTCGAATCCTCAGATTAACTCAGAGAGCTTGGGAGATAACCTGATCGTTTCCATAATTGGAGACTAATCGGGTGCGAACCCTTCTAGCGGTATCTCGGATGCATCTGGCGCACCATCCTTCATTTGGTAGCTGAAGGAGGGCTACCTGTCTAGTAATTCTAAGTCGGGTAGTAAAACCAGAATCTGATTCCACAGAGTCTGTGGAGTTGGAATCAGATTCTGGTTCCTCTGAGTCTGGGTCCAGTATTGCTGGGATTGATAACCCGGATGCCGAGGTTTTGTCCAGGTCGTCTTTTTTCTTTTCTTTTGAGTCAGTTGTAACTGAAGAATTGGATGAGCTGGATCTTTTGAATGAGAATACCACTGCAGATTCTGAGTATTTTTTGTGCTTCTTATTTATTGCATTGATCATGATTTTCAAAATTTTGATGAAAACGATGAGGAAGGAATTCCTTTGGTTTTTTAAAATTTGATTAATCGAGAGGAGGAGAGGTTTGCAAAACCTCTCGCTGATGAAATCATTGCTATTAATGTGGGTATTGAGAAGGATCGGGTCCACGTTGTCTTCGGAGAAGCGCGAGTGCTTAGTAGCTTTATTAAAAGATTTCAAAGATGTTTTCTAGTGGTCCTAAGAAGATATGTCTGGAATCAATCCTAAGATTGTACAGCATCGGATCCCTCTTGATCCTGAGGCCCGACCCATCAAGTAGAAGTTGCAGAGAATATGCCCGAATTGGGCTTTGAAGATTAAGGAGGAGATCACTAATTAGATAGACGTAGGATTTTTGCTAGTATCTGAGTATCCGACTTGGTTGGCCAACATTGTTCCAGTGCCAAAGAAAAACGGCAGAATTCGAGTGTGTGTGGATTTCAAGGATCTGAACAAAGCCAATCCGAAGGACGACTTTCCTTTGCCGCACATTGATGAATAGGTGGACTTCACCGCAGGCCATGCGTTGCTCTCCTTCATGGATGCATTTTTCAGGTATAACCAGATTCTAATGGCACCCGAGGATAGAGAGAAAACCGCTTTCATTACGCCGTAGGGAACCTACTGCTATCAGGTGATGCCTTTTGGGTTGAAGAATGTCGGGGCTACCTATCAATGGGCTGCAACCATAATTCTACATGATATGATCCATAAAGAGGTTGAGGTGTACGTGGACGACATGATTGTCAAGTCCAAGGAAAGAGGGGGCCACTACACTGCTTTGAAAAAATTCTTTCAACGAATTAGAGAATGCCGGTTGAGGTTGAATCCACAGAAATGTACTTTTGGTGTAACAGTAGGGAAAATGCTGGGGTTTTTGATCACACAGAGGGGCATCGAGGTAGATCCTTCCAAAATCAAGGCCATCTTGGAAATGTCACCACCAAGGACTGAAAAGGAGGTGCGAGGCTTTATGGGTAAAGTGCAATTTATAAGCCGGTTTATTTCTAAATTAACCTTGACTTGTGAACCACTATTTGGTCTCCTGAAGAAAGGAAAGAAATTCCGATGGAATGATCGATATCAATTCTCTTTTGAGAAGATCAAGTAGTACATTCAGAACCCGTCCGTGTTGTCGCCGCCAGAGCTGGGGAAGCCATTGATTTTGTATCTGCCAGTAACGGACACAACAATGGAATGCATGCTTGCTTAGGAATCTGAGGATGGGGTGGAGAAAACCATCTATTACCTGAGTAAGAAAATGCTGGATTATGAGACCCGTTACACTCTGCTCGAGAAAGCTTGCCTAGCCTTGGTATAGGCTACCAAGAAGTTGAGGCACTACTTGTTAGCTCACTCTGTAATTCTGGTTTCTAGATTAGATCCCATCAAATATCTCTTCGAGAAACCAGCACTTACGGGTAGGCTAGCTTATTGGTTGCTCTTTCTCTCTGAATTTGATTTGAAGTATGTTACTCGTAAGTCTATCAAAGGGAGAGCGGTAACAGAGTTCTTAGCAGATCACCCAGTGGAAAGGGATGAAGCAGTAGAATACTTATTCCCAGATGAAGCTATTCTACAAGTCGATGAAGAGATCTGGACAATGTACTTTGACGGAGCGTCTAACCAGTTGCTGATAGCACCCAGCAATTCCCACATACCCTTAACCTTCAAACTCCGGTTCAAGGTATCTAATAATGAAGCAGAATACGAGGCGTGTATACTTGGAAGCTGTCCTGGAACTAGGGGCAAAAAGGTTGGACGTCATCGGGGACTCGAACCTAGTTGTGTCTCAAGCAAAAAGAGACTGGAAGGTTAAAGAAGAAAAGATAAAGATCTATCACCAAACCTTGGACATTCTGATTCCTAGGTTTGAGAAGCTGACTTTCACATATCTACTAAGAAAGAACAACAGGTTCGTTGACGCCTTATTAACTCTATCTTCCATGATAGGCATCCCATTTGGAGTTTGGATGCATCCGATCATTATTGAGCAAAGATATACGTTGGCCTATGAGTCTATTGCTGCAATAGATGAAGCGCAAGATCAAAACCCTTGGTTTTATGATATCTGGAACTTCTTGGAAAAGGAGGTTTATTCGCTAAGGGTAAATGCCAAAGATAAGAGGGTAATATGGCGAATGGCCATTCAATTTATCATCTGCGAAGGTAAACTGTACAAGAGGAGTCATCCGGGAATGCACAAGTTGTGTGTCGACGCAAAGGAATCAAAGCGCCTAATGGAGGCCATCCATGGAGGAGAGTGCGGAGCGCACATGAACGGAGTAATGTTAGCCCAGAAAATTCTTAGGCAAGGTTTTGTAGACACCCCATTTTTGACTGACCTCAAGACTTTGACGTCATCATTTTTGCACTCGATGATCGCGCATGTTTGTACTTGTGTTGAGCGCCCGAAGTTCTTGGGTGAGTGCCTTGTCTTTGAGCCTCTTAACACTCTGTGTTTTGGCCTTGTTTTTGGGCCAAACCTTGATCCCTCTTGCTTGAAGGGGAGGAAGGCCCTGTCGGCCACTTGTGGCACTTGTAGGCCACTTGCAGTGGTTGGTCAGCTAGGGGAGGTTGCCGGCCGACCACCTTAAGTGGCTGGCAGGCAATTTTCTCTTTTTTTAGATATTTTCAGATCTTTTGAGCCAGCTGTGGCTCACTAAGGTTCATCCTCCATACACATGAAGCAAGCTTTTGCTTGCTTGTTCTATATAAAGGGAGCTCCCTCCCCCTTTAGAGGGGTTACAAAATTTTAGAGTTGAAATTTCTCTCTCTAGAACTCTCTTTCTCTCTTTCTCTCTATATTGTGCTATATTGTTCTTAAAAGTGAGTTTTCTTCACATATTTGCACTAAAACACATAGTCAAACACCTTCACTTTGGAGCTAAGGTCCATTGAAGCTTGGTTTGAGGTCTTAGGCTTGGTTTTGGTTCAAAATTGTTGCTGAATTGTTGTTGTGCTTCAAGGGTAACAACTTGTCCCTTTTTAGCTTTGTTTTGATTAAGTGCTTGACCACCTTTGCATGCTATTTAAAGGCTGGTTTTAACCTCTCAAAAACTCTGATTTTAAGGCTTTAAAATGTTGGTTTGAGTCTTGTTTGGTTAGGGGGTGGTTTCCTCCCTTGGCTCTTTGGCTTGTAAAGCCTTTTGAGCCACGTTTCTTAGCTTTTGGAACACCCTTTGTTTGGCCTTTCTACCATTGAAACTCAGGGGAATTTCAGTGGTAGAAAGTTGGTTTTGAGGCTTAAAATAAGGGGGGGGGGTGGTCCCCTCTCCTTGTATCTTGTTTTCTTGTGTTGATGGCCTCATACTTGAGCATGCTTTTCTACTTTTTTGTGACGTAGTTCAAGCATGTTTTTGACTTTGTTTTGACATGCTTTAACTCTAATTTTGGCTGGTTGGGTCACTTCTTTCTTGCTTTTGGTACTTGTAGTGCAATCATGCTTGTTGGCCTAACATGCTTCATGTTCTAGCCTATCATTCTAGTTTGCGTTAGCTCTACTTCATTATGTTTTTTCCACTGATTTAGCATGCTTTGACTCTGTTTTGAATGGTCTTGGCCATATAAGACTTGTTATGCATGTGTTGGCTTTTTGGCTTTCGAAGAGTATTTTTGTAAATGCAAGCGTGCCAGCAAGGATCAATCAGTCCTTACAGAAATGTTAATTGCCAATTAATTATCGGACGATTGTGTTTTAGTTCTTTTAGCCTCAATGAAGAGGACTTTTATTGGTGGCTTGACTTAGGAGAAATTAAACAAAATAACAGTTAAATGAAGAGCAATTGAAGTATTTCATTAGAATGAAAACTTACAATGATCCAAACTCAGCCTCGTAGAGGTTTACAACAATAATCTACTTGAAACTACTCCTATGAATGAAGTGCAGTGCAGGAATTTAAAGAATAGGAAATGTAAAACTGGAAAAGAAAATATGTAAAGTAAGACTGGTTTGTATGATCTGAGTCAGGGAGCTTTTTCTGGGGTCTTCCCCGCTATTTATACCTCTCAAGGATGACCATCGAACTGCACTTCAAACCGTCGAACTGCTCCTCCATGATCGTTGATCATGCTGCCTTATAAGTAATTCCACTATGCCATCACTTGCAATTAGGCTTCCCTCCTATATTTGAATTTGAATATGAGTAACCGTTGAAGCCACGTCACCTTGCACTTCTCTATTGATCCAATGCTACTCAGATCACGTGAGAACCAATACTAATTGCCACGTGTACGATCAAGATTGAAGACTTGAACAATCTTCCTATATTACCCTTATTCTGCCACGTGTTAAATTGTGATTGGCTTGTACAAAATATGAAGCCAACATTACCCCCCGCACTAATATACCCAATACTTGGTGATATTAGTGGATCAAAGCCCTTTTCCCCGCATTTTTTAGAACGTGCATGGGGTCTATATTCCGGAAACGCAACCGTCATTTATTGATGATCATTTGCATCTTTTGAACACCCCAATACCTTAGCAATCGCACAGACTGATACTTGTTCTATGGCCGAATCAACTTTCTCCTCCACTAATCAAGCACACGAAGAGTCATATGATGATACTGTTTTTCCTCGAAAGAATTTTCATGCATTAATTAGCCACCTTTATCCACCTTTCCATATTCAGGTCATGGATGTCTTTGCCAATTATCGACCTTTGGATTACGAACACATTGCCCTTAATCTTTCAATTTAGAAACTTGTGAATATAGATACAAGAAGTTCTTCCTCTGACTCACCCTTGTGCTTAGCACAAACTGCTCCCAAATCTTTAATTTGGAAAGTTGCAAATATGGACTTGGGAAACTCTTCTTCATAAACCTCTGCATGGGATAAAGCTGCAACTTCTTCATCTTCTGGGGTTTCTGGCTGGACAAACTGGTCAACACCCAAGACCTATGATTTGAGGGAACGAATCAACCATCATTTTGTTGAGTTCATTGACCTTTTAGAATTCCCTTCCTATGTACGAAGCTCGGTGGTCTATCCTTACGTGCCCATTGACCATCGACGCAGTTTGAAGGAGAATCTGCTTGTGGCATGGTATACATCTTCCATGCCTACAAAGACAGTGCATGTTGCCCGACGCCCAGAAGAGGCACAAGGATACAATCCATCATTCCTAGCTCAGAAGGCGAAGATTTGCTCTTCTGACTGGCTTGATTATATTAATGCCCTTGTTCCTTCTGCCCTTGCTCCACCTCCTGAAATAGAAGCATCCACACCCTCTCCTCCGCCAAATCCTTGCTGGATAGAGAAACTGAGGCTTGCCCTCTCTGCGGATAAGGCCTTTCCACCTTACAAACCTTCACCTTCTCCTACTCCGGCCGAGCGAAAACAAGCTCAACTTCTGCTTGCGGCTTTTTCTCACTTGCCCTTCAATGTTCTTGAGGATGAAGTCCCTCTTAAGAATTTTCGATGGGCTTGTGATATTCTAACTCGGGGTCACATTCTCAATCCCTTCGCCCAAGCAGAGCTTTACATGTTTTTGGACCAACTTCCATTGCTTCTCCACTGGCATCGGTCCTCTATGAACACCACACAATCCTTAGACCAACTTTTGTCCCTTCGAATTCATGCCCAATATGAAGCAGAAAACTTTATTGAAGAATTCGATGATTTCAAGAATAAAGATTCTGCATACTGAGATAACTTGGATATAGACGAATTGGAACAAGGATTGAGAGAAACAGCTTTCGAAATAAAGGCTGAAGAGCTCTACTACGAAGTGAGAGCACATCAACTCATGCAGCCAATGTTGGAAGAAATAGAGGATAGAATAAAGAAAGAACAGAAATTCATTGATCATTGTTGGACTAAATTTCATGATCTTGTTATTTATTCCATTCCCTATTTTTATGAGCTTGAGTTTGTATCCAAATAGGGTCACGCGATGTAACTGCTTTTGCTTTAATACCACTAAGACTTCTCTTTATGGTTTGATCTTGTCTCCATTTGTCTTCAAAAGCAATTTCAGAGCTTTGAACTGAACAATCTTTTCCTTCGAACCTGGATTCAATCGTTTTAAATGAATATTAACCAAAACGACCATGAACTTTTCCAATTTATGGAATGCAGTTGATAGTTTTTTGATGTTTTCCAGTCAAGATCCATGCTTCGAATTTAATAACCTTACTCTTCAAAACTTGTTTCAATCACAACCAATATATGGTCCATGTTTTATTATGATCAATCAGTTTTAAATTGATCCTTTTGTCTTGAACAACAGTCCATACTTTCAAAAATATGAAAGCTCCTTTTGAGGGCTGCACTGTTTTTGGCTTGAAAAGACAACTTTTCCTGAACATATATATAAACCAATTATTGGTTTTGATGTTTCGAATGCCAATTTCTATTCTTAAGGGATCTCTAGTTTTGGTTCGAAGAATATCATTTTCATTGAGAAACCTAAAAAAGGTTTTTAATCCCTTTGAAGTAAACGAACACTTGGCATTCTTGCACACATTGGATAGGGAATATGCTTCGAAGCCGGCTTCTTGGTTTCGAAGCCATTGTTATTGGACTTTTGGCGTCAAAAACTGGTGTGTTACATTTTGAACACCAATTCCTGTCCTCACAGAGTCTCAAGTTTCACTTCGAAGGACATTACTTTCACTAAGAAACCTAAGATAGGTCTTTTAGTCCCCTTCGAAGTAAATCAAATACTTGAGTACTCTTACATTTTAAGTACGGAAATGTGCTTCAAAGCCGACTTCTTTGTTTCGAAGCCGTTGTTTTTTGGCTTTTGGTGCCAAAACCTGGTTTCGAAGCTAAATATTTACTTCGAAGCTAGCCTCAGCATCTGGGCTGTGTTTTTTCCTCCAAATACTATCAATATTTGAAGGAAACTCTTCATATTCGTACTTTTAGTATTTAACGAACCAAGCGTTTATATATCCCCAAACACAAAGGCTTTTGAAACCCTTTTACTTCGTGTTCTGAAATCATTTGCTCGCTCAACACACAAACCTTTCTTTCCACTGATTTTCCACTTCTCTCAGCTGCCTCGCTGCCAATGGATCCTTCCTCTCTAAAAGTACTTGCGGACGACCATATCAGCCCAATTATGGCTTTGAAAAGATGTATCGACGAAGAAATCGCCAAGCTAACATCTGGTGAGTCAAGCACCATAGATGGACGTCTCTTCATTCCTCGTTACAGTAACAAACAGGAGTACGTCCTAGGTCCTATTTTTCGGGAAACTCCTGCTCAACTTCCGGCTCTATACCCTTGTTTGGATGACCATTTTCTTCTTTATGAAGGAGGGCTTGATTGGGGGAATTGGAGGATGACCCGACCTCATCGTTGTTGGCCGACATTGAAGACCGAATGGGAAGAATGGTATGACAGAGTTGTGCCTGCGAGAGAAGATGACCTACAGGAGCTCTGTATCCTCGATGCTCTTCGCCTTTCCAGGTTCCTCATTCCTGAGGACCCCTTTTTGATTCCTGCTGCTTTATGCTTTTGGAATATGACCTTTAATTTCTTCCAATTTCGGTGCGGTATGATGGCCCCCACCGTTCTTGATATTTGCCATCTTTTAGGGCTTTCATCCCTTGGCTCTCCTTTTACTCCCAATTACCCAGACCTCCCTGTCAAATTTTCCTTTCTAACTCTAAACTCCTTTTACAGCGACTTCATAAAAGGATAAAAATAAAAGTGAAGGCCTCGTGAGAGACAGAGAACTATTTTCTTTCATTTTGTACTGGTTATGCAAATTTCTCTTTTGCACCTCATCTCAGAGGATTATGCCTGAGTTCGCTCCTCTTGCGAAGGCACTTGTCTTGAAAAAATGCATAGCTCTTGCTCCTTATCTTTTAGGTCATGTCTACAGAGATTGCTCCCAATTTTGCGAAAAACCTCTTGATGTTAACCAAGGAGGTCCCCTCTGGGTGCTTTAACTCAGGCTCTTCGCCTATTTCACTGACTTGCACCCCAAATGTCTAAGATTCCTTATTTAGGATCCTAGTACTTATGGGGAAAAGTATGCCATGATTGCTCTTTATCCTGCCTCCTTTGCTTATTACCTTACTTTCTTTCACCAACTCCCTATTTCTCCATCTGCCACCTTCTTTTGTCCTTTCGATGCCACTAAAGGTCCTGTTTGGCTGCAAACCTTTTTGGCTAATAAGGAGTGCTCCACCTCACCACACGAAGATATATGGGCTTCAATTTTGCTACCGAGGGAGTTGTTTATTGGCACCTTAAACCCTCGAGCTTATAAATGCATATCCGAGGTGTACTGCCCTTCTTAGTTTGCTAGACAATTTGGGCTCATTCAAGGGATACCAGTTCCACTTTGCAGTCTCTCGAATGTCCACCTCATGGCTAGAGACCTAAGAATATCCAAATCAAAACTAGAGGCAACAACATTCAAACTGCTGAAGGAATTGAGCGAATTCAAATTTGTCCCCTTTCTTCCTTCTGGCTTAGTCTTGCAAAGATTCCAGAACTGGTGGTCAGTCAACATGGAAGTGCGCCTATCTGTACACCCTCATGATTTACTGATAGGATTAAGAGTGCATTCGAAGATTAAATCAGCAACAATTGAGAACATTTCTCCTCTTTCTGCAGCCACCACAACTTCTCCTGCAGCCTCACCTCCTCCAGCTAGAGTTACCAGAGTTGCCTCGAAGAAGGGTAAGCATTTCTAAGTTCCTTTTTCCTTCAACTCTTTTGTTTATCTCCTCTATATTCACACATTTTGGTGTAGGGTCTCCACAAGAAGAATCTCCTAAAAGAGCTGAAACTCTAGTTGCTCTCAAGGCTAGACAACAGCAGAAAAAAAAAGAAAACTGGTACTCACTCCTGAAGAATCTGAATCTCAAAATGAAGAGAGAGAGATTGAGCAAGAGCAAGAAACACCATTACAAAGAAAAAAGAGAACAAGGGTGGCTGCCCCTTATTTTGATTTGGTCGAAGATCCTAATTCCGAGACAGTTGACAAAGCAATGGAAAAGAAGCTTGCTTCTAAAGAACATGATCCCCAAATTGAAGAGAGAGAGGTTGAGAAGAAGCCAGTAATATCATTGCCAAGAAGGAAGAGAAAGAAAGTGACTGTTCTTGCTACTGACTTGGTTGAAGATCCTATCCATGAAGCTGCTGCCAACGCAGTTGGACAAGAACATTCCAAAACAATCATTGTCTTTGAGAGGGTTGAGAAGAAATGGCAGCAACAATTTCTAAGAGATGAAGCTGCTGCTGCTGATGCACTACAAAGGGAAACTGCACGAAG
Organism: Camellia lanceoleosa; assembly: GCA_025200525.1. Classification (NCBI taxonomy): domain Eukaryota; kingdom Viridiplantae; phylum Streptophyta; class Magnoliopsida; order Ericales; family Theaceae; genus Camellia; species Camellia lanceoleosa. Next base: position 187,393,420 of record CM045759.1, read on the forward strand.
GCAACAAACTGCCGTACATTACCCCCTTCGTAGCTCCCTCATCATTTTCAATACTTCTGGAACAAGTAATTCCTCTCCTGCTTCTGCTGTTTCTCCTTATCAAATTTTGACATTGAAGCTTGACCTTATGTTTCTTCTTTTTTGCAGCAACAACTACTGAGGCTATACTTCCAATGGGGACTTCCTCAATCTCAGTTGAAGTTGATCAGATGCAGAATGTGAAAGCCATTCAGATAATACTTCCACTTCCCAAGCCCACATTCCATGTACCCCCTTTGAGTCCCAGCATTCCTGCAGCTATTTCTTCTGGTCTGACTCCATATCTTCCTGTAACAGCGTCCGCGGGGGACCTCGATGCTACAGTTCGCACTCCCCATTTTTGTTTGTTGCGGTTCTTAATCTGAACCAAAGAGTCCAACTCTGGCAAATCGTTTGAGAAAACAGATTTTTGAAAAGAAGTGCCAAACATGGACTGCTTTGCCAGATACAGAGTCGCCACCTAAATATTTTTTAAAATGGGAAATTTAGGAAACCCCGACTTGCGTCAAGGCCACGTGTCCGTTATCACCAAAGTTGTCTTGGCTCGGGAGCTTGGGTACGATCGGGGAAGGTCAGCTATGAGCACCCTCTTTCGCCCGGTTCGAAGACCGGCCTCTACTAACTGTGATATCCGATTTTGAAAACGTTATGTGTTCTCGTTCCAGTTATTAGCCTAGAATTACTATGTTATGCGCACAACAAACAAGTATAGACTAGATTGCCTAATTTGGAAACAAGCATTGCATATCCGTTCGTTTTGAAAGCGCTTCGGAATTTGCTACTCGCAAGTAGGCTAAAACACAGATTTCAACGAGTTTTTCCAACTCAAGCAATCCAACCTCCACCCACAGGCATTCAAACAGTTTATCTCATATAAGCATTTAGCCACATGGTAATCATGCTGTCATGTTAACATTCACACGCATGCGATATGCTAAAGCATAAATACTTACATCGTACTCCGTGCCAAAACAATAAACTAGTTAGCAAACATGCATGCCCTAGTTCATGTTAGAGTGACTAATGCATCGCATACAGAATGTGATTAGGATAGGCTCGGCTAACCCTAAAATGGCATGTGAAATGCAATCATTGATTGCGTATTCAAGTTAGATTTGAAGATACAATGCGGTTTGTATGATGTACCGAGCCCGGTGTATGTAAGACGAATGTATGGATGCACGCATGCATTGCATAAGGTATGCTAAAATAAACGTGCCCTAATCTACCATCGTAAGCGGGTAAATAAAAGGGAAGAAAGAAGTGGGGGTTGGAAGACATGCACACCACTCACACACGCTTATTACAGATTTGCCCTCGCTCGGAGGGACCAAAAGAATATACAAATTAATTAACTACGCAAGCTAATTAAATATTACAGATCAATTAAATTTACAAATTAATTAATCTATTTAAAACAGTAAAGCCCTCGGGAAGCGGATCAGATGCAGCGCATGTTCGGGATTTGCTCGGAATCACACTACCATGCATAGTCTGCCTCTGTTTTCCCTGCTTTGCTCCTTTGAAAACTGCCAAAGTCTCAGGAATGCCTCTCAGGACACTGGGGAGTACCACCGGTTAAGAAGAATGACCACTGGCACTAGGATGTGGCCATTGGCACAAAATGAATCCATCGGCTGATGACTTTCTGCCGACCGGCACAAAATGTTACCGGTCGGCAAAGAATGCCTGCAGAATCTGCAACTCACAGCAGCAGAGGGCAAAACTTGCATGGCAACACAATTCAAGTAATGTATGCACCAATCATGCCCCCTATCATGTTTGCGACTCAAAGGGGTATGTGCCTCGATTCTCGGGCCACCAATCGTGCATTTTCATGCATGACAACCCAAAGAACCAATGTATACACTTTCATGTCAAATGAAATGTAAGTCAAACAATCAAAACAAGGCCCAATTCCTATCACCAAATCAAGGAACAAGGCATGCATGCAAGATGCATTGCAACCTAATCATGTTAGCTAGGGATGCAACATGAGCATGTGAACAAACAATGCACACTAGGCATGCAACCTATGCAAGCAAACTTGCGAGTCATGAGGCAAGGCAAACCAATGAAAAGATGGACTTAAACATGATTTAGGCAACTCTAATTAGGCCTAAAATCAGTGGCCAAAACCAAGGAAATGAAGGCCAAAATGGACACACACATGCATGCAATCATGGTCCAACACCTTAAGCATAAACAAGGCAACTCTTAAGCACACTTAAAGAGACCAAACAATAGACAATTAGCATGCAACACAAGCTCTGAAATTGCACAAAATAGAGGTGCCAAACCAACTAATTCAAGCAAGTAAAGCATGCAAATGGCCCAAGTACTTGAGGCAAGCCAAGAGGCTTAAACCAAGGTCAAACCCACCAAGCCTCACAAGGCTAAGGGGACTCAAAATAGGTAAAAGGCAGACCTAAACAACACCCAAGGAACACCTAGATGGCATCTAAATGGCTTGAATTCAAAAGCATGCACACATGTACTTCCAAGGAGCATACAACACAAGCTCATAAGGCGTTAAAGAGGCATGCAAGGCAAGCATACAAACATGTTAAAGGAACTGAAATAACATGAAAAATGACTCCAATCCACTAAATCAAAGCAAACAAAGCATGCTATACACTTACATACTTAAGGCCAACAAGCCCAAAAATGCAAAGAGGCTATATAATGCATGCTAGGGTCGACTCAAACAACCTAAGACAGACCGAAAGCATGGCAAAATAAGCACAAAAGCTTCACAAATCTAAGCCTAAAACATGCTAAAACAAAGGCACACAACCTAAGGCATATTAAGGCAATCACAAGGCATTACAAGGTAGGTATGCAAGGCATGCATGGTACACCAAAACCAACTTAAAACCATGTTATATTATGGAAATATAAGCATGAAAAACAGCCAAGGCATGACCAATAAACACTTGAACAAAGGCTTCTTCAAGAGGTCTAAAAGTGCCCTTTGCAAGGACAACAAGGAGAGGGGGTGGCCCTCCCCTTTTGGAGACTTCAAGGCATCAACCCCACTACTGAAATCCCTCAAGATTTCAGTGGTGAAGAGGCCCAAACACCAAAGTCTCGAAACTTGCACAAAATAGCACAAAAAAGGGGCCTTTCAAGGCCTAAGGGTGGTCAAACACACCCAAACAACAAAACACTCTTAACAAACAATCAAGAGAGCCTAAAAACAGAAATTTTTTAAGTTATACACTAAACACAAAAACAGCTCTAAGATAGGTAGAAATAGGATGCAAAAATGGGGTAAAAAGGACTAGTTTCTTACCCTTGAAGCCTTTCTTCAACAATGGTGGTCTTGTTGCCTCCTTAAGCTTCAATTCAATCAAAAACAGCAAGAACAAGCCCTTAGAACCTCAGTAGCCAAAGGAAGGTGAAGCACTAGGTGCTTGTGTGCAATAGTATGGACTAAAACACACACAAGAGTAATATAGAGATAGGATGTGTATTGAACCCTAACCCTAAAACCAGAGCTTCCTCTGTATTTTCTAAGAAAAAAGCTCTAATTTTTCTAACCCTTTTAGCAAGGGAGAGGAGGGCCCCTCTTATAGAGGAGCCAATCTTGTAAACTTACAATGTAAGCTAACCAGAGGGGCATCCCTCCATACACGTGTATTGAGGGGAAGCAAATGCCAGCCAGCTGTTTCAAAATATCTCCAAAAGCAGCTGAACAGTAGTCGGCCGGCCAAAAATGTCATTTTGACAAATTTGATCGCCGAGCAACAAGAGTGCCGACCGGCAACATACATTGCGGTTGCAACAAAAACCAGGTGGCCTCTTGCCATTCTTGGGTGTGGGGATGCCTCACAAGGCATTCCCCCCTTCAAGGCAAAACACAAGTGTTTGGTGCAAAACCGACACAAAGCGGTCGAGTTCGGAGATCCTGAGGCAAGGCGCGCTGGCCGAGAACTCCGGGAACTCCAAACGAACACAAACATGGATAATCACCGAGTGTCCAAGCGGTGACGTCCAAGTCTTGAGGACGGTCAAAAATGGGGTGTCTATAGTTGCCCCTCTTTTGTGAACTTCGAAAGTCATAACAATGACGGAGTGAATGTCAAAGCTCAGAGACGACCCATTTTGACAAGGTCAAGACTTGGACAAACATGCAAGACAAACATGGTATTATCGGCGAGGGGGCAAATGCAACCGAAAATGCAAGAAGCGTAACTTATGATCATGCAAAGAAAGTCAGAGCAAGCACACATACAGCTTTTAAGCTAGCATACACCGACCACACTACAATGCAGAAGGATGTAAGAGAATTATGCAATTCTCAATACGTCTCACGCGGAGGATACAATACTGCGGCTCGTGCAGTTGCACCGGCCTCAAATGAACCGTACATACAATATCGTGCCTGAAAAGAAAACAAACTTAACAGGTACAATGTCGTTAGCAATATGCATGACAATGCAAACGAGATACACATGCCAATGCAGATAAGACGACACGCATGCCAACGAAAATGTGACACGCATGCCAATGGAAATGAGGCACACATGCCGATGAAGATGGGGCACACATGCCCATGGAAATGTGACAGGCATGCCGATGAAAGTGAGGCACACGTGCCAATGCAAATGAGGCACACGTGCCAATGGGAATGAGGCACACGTGCTTATGGAAATGAGGCACATGTGCTAATAAGAACGAGGCACACGTGCCAATGAAAATGAGGAGGCACACGTGCCGATGCAAATGAGGCACACGTGCGGAAACGAGGCACACGTGCCGATGAAAATGAGGCACACGTGCCAATGGAAATGGGGCACACGTGCCAATGGAAATGGGGCACACGTGCCTATGGGAATGGGGCACACGTGCCAATGAAAATGGGGCACACGTGCCGATGGAAATGGGGCACACGTGCCGATGGAAATGGGGCACACGTGCCGATGGAAATGGGGCACACGTGCCAATGAAAATGAGGCACACGTGCCAATGAAAACGAGGCACACGTGCCAATGAAATGAGCAGCACTGCGTGCCGAAATGAGGAGGCACACGTGCCGATGGTAAATGAGGCACACGTGCCGATACAAATGAGGAGGCACACGTGCCGATGGTAAATGAGGCACACGTGCTGATGCGAAATGAGGCACACGTGCCGATGCAAATGAGGAGGCACACGTGCCGATGGTAAATGAGGCACACGTGCCGATGCAAATGAGGCACACGTGCCTATGGGAATGAGGCACACGTGCCTATGGGAATGAGGCACACGTGCCAATGCAAATGAGGAGGCACACGTGCCGATGCAAATGAGGCACACGTGCCAATGCAAATGAGGCACACGTGCCGAATGCAAATGGGGCACACATGCCGAATGCAAATGGGGCACACGTGCCAAATGCGAATGATAAACGATGCAAGTGTGACACGCATGCCTTATGGAAATTGAAAATGATGCAAATGATGCAAATGAAACAAATGAGACACGCATGCCTCATAAGAATGCAAAATGATGTAAGTGTGACACACATGCCACACGGAGTGTAAAATGATGCCAATGAGGTACGCGTGCCTCAAAGGATGCAAAATGCTGCCAATGAGGTATGCGTGCCTCAAAGGATGCAAAATGATCGCAAATGCGATGCCTCAAAGGATGTAAAATGATGCCAATGAGGTACGCGTGCCTCAAAGGATGCAAAATGAAGCCAATGAGGTACGCGTGCCTCAAAGGATGCAAAATGATGTAAATGAGGTACGCATGCCTCACGGAGATGTAAAATGATGCCAATGAGGTACGCGTGCCTCAAAGGATGCAAAATGAAGCCAATGAGGATGCAGCGTGCCTCAAAGGATGCAAAATGATGCGCGAGATAGATAAATACCAATGAGGCTGCGTGCCTCAAAGGATGCAAAATGAAGCCAATGAGGTACGCGTGCCTCAAAGGATGCAAAATGATGCAAGTGAGGTACGCATGCCTCACGGAGATGTAAAATGATGCCAATGAGGTACGCGTGCCTCAAAGGATGCAAAATGAAGCCAATGAGGTATGCGTGCCTCAAAGGATGCAAAATGATGCAAGTGAGGTACACATGCCTCCCGGAGATGTAAAATGATGCCAATGAGGTACGCGTGCCTCAAAGGATGCAAAATGCAGCCAAATGTGACACGCATGCCACAAGGAAATGCAGAACAATGCAAGTGTGACAAGCATGCCACACGAAATGCAAAACAATGCAAGTGTGACACGCATGCCACACGAAATATAAAACAATGCAAGTGTGACACGCATGCCACACGAAATGTAAAACAATGCAAATGTGACACGCATGCCACACGAAATGTAAAACAATGCAAATGAACTCGAATGTGCGACAACGCACGTTTTTTTTTTTTTTTTTTTTGAAATGCATGATAATGCAAAACAAGGAGATGCACGACAACACAAATGATGTGCGAGGCAACGACAACACAAATGATGTGCGAGGCGACGTATGTATTGAGGTGCATGACAATGCATGACAACGCTTGTAATAAAATGCATGACAATGCATGAGGGATGTGCATGACGGCGCGACGCAACACACCAGACAACATGATGAATGCATGCAACGCACGTGGGGCAACTTTTGAATCTTGTAAAAGGCAAAAGGATACAAAAGGATACAACATTGCATGAATTTGAGTGCCACGCACAGAAGACACGGTCCGAGGTCAAAACGGAGGCCGGTTGAGCGTCGGAGATACACTTTCTTGCACTTTCTCGAGCTATGATGACCAAAAACCACTCATATGGCCTAAACAAGGTCGTGGGAACACCACCGGCCGGAAGGGGAAGCCACCGGCTACAAAATAATTCCATCGGCACAATATTCTGCCGGCCGGCACAAAACGTTGCCGACCGGCAAAAAGTTCTTGGATCGGGGCAAATTCGACATTTCACCATGGGTGTTTTAAAATAGGGTTCCAAACCCTATTCTATTCATTAGCCTCCGCCGAAAACAAACTCTCTCTCTCTCTAGAGTCTCTTTTCTTCCTCGTTTCCTTGTTTCTTCGCGTTCTCGCGCCCTTTTCGTCGTCGGATTCGCGATTACCTTCGCGTTTCGGACATTTTCAACCGAACAAATCTTTGTTTCGGTGCCTCTTTTGCCATTTCCACCTTTTTGGGGTTTGTTCCCCTCACTTTCCTCTCCATTTTCGTGCCTTTTCATATCCCGACCTTTCCAGCCATTTTCCACCCTCCCAGGAGTTGTCTTTTCGGTTGACTTTTCGTATTCCGACCCGATTTTCATTCTCCGACCATTTTCTCATCACTCTTGTCATGGCCGACGACATTCCACGCGGTGGGACTCCTCCGGATCACGAGATGGATCCCGGGGTTGAGCTCCTACCCTTGAGCGAGCGCCCCTTCGACCCGGCGACCTACCGGCCGGCGATTCATGTTCTGCCACCCGACGGACTGCGCCAGTTCAGGAGTTTCGACATGGCGTTGGATCCCGAGCTCCTGCTACGTGAGCCTGCCTCCCACCTATCCTCAGGCGCCTCCGAGGTAACCTTCTTTCTCTGCTTTACTTTCTACAATGTAGGATGCTTTAAACTGTCAATTGCCATAACTGATTACAATCTTTAACTGCTTAGTGCCGATACACTGATACACTGTATATTGTAATCGATTACAAACGTGTTCGCAACTGATTATCTGTTTAAGACTCACACGCGCACACACTGCACTAGCCTTGAACCACTCAAACCACGGCACACACCGTATTTCACTGCAAACACCATTGCCCGATACCTGTTTGAATCTGAAAACATGCACGCATGCTACATTTGCGTTGAACCACTCAAACATGCTGACGCATCATACGTTGTAGTTCACTATAAGCACACCGGCACCCGGTATCTATTTGAATCTGAAAATATGCACACATGCAATATTTGCACTGAACCACTCAAACACGCTGACGCATCACACGTTGTAGTTCACTGTAAGCACACCGGCACCCAGTATCTGTTTGAATCTGATAAACTTGCACGCATGCTAGATTTGCACTGATTCACTCAAACACGCTGATGCATCACACGTTGTAGTTCACTGTAAGCACACCGGCACCCGGTATCTGTTTGAATCTGATAAACTTGCACGCATGCTAGATTTGCACTGAACCACTGTTTCTTCAAAACTGTACATTTTATATTGCTTCGCAATTACTTGTTTGAAAACAGGGAGATTCCCATACCATCCGCGGGTATGGGAACACCGTCGCTCGTGAGTGGTACGCCGAGCTACCCGACGCAGTTCGCCACATCGTAGACCAGGCCGGCTTTGGCGCATTCTGCAGAGGACTCTCCAAGCTTACTACGTGCAGACCTCTCCTCGCCGCTCTGGTGGAGAGGTGGTGGGACACCACCGATTCATTTCACTTGTCTGCGACTGGTGACGTGACGATGACCCCTTACGATTTCTCGATGCTCACAGGCATCGGGGTAGAGGGTGATCCGATCCCCTTTGACATTGATATGGACGAGTGGACCGCGGCTCAGGTCTACGTGCTCGGCGTGGCACCGCCTCTTGCGCGTCCCGGCTTTGTTTCGATACTCTTGGTTTGAGGTGCAGTTCAGGGTCCAGCCCCTCCTTGTTGATGCAGCCTCGATGACCCCAGAGGCCGTGGAGAGATACGCACGCGGCTTTCTCATGTTCCTGTTCGGGACGACCATTTTCGCCGATCGGGCGAACACAGTGCCTCTGTGCCTACTCAGCGCACTGGTGGATGTGAGGGACATATTACATTATGACTGGGGTGGCGCCGCTCTAGCCACTCTTTATGGGTATATGAGCTCGGCTTCCCGCGGCAGCGGACAGTTGCTCGGGGGTTACTGGCGTGTTTGGGAGGTACATTTCTTTTTCTGCCTTTCAATTCTGTTCTATATTTTCTGTACTTTGCACACTGCACACACTGTAGTCTGCTTTACACTTGTTGTATACTGTACACACGGCACACACTGCACAATACACTGCACAACACACGGCTCTGCTATTTCTGCATTTTTATTCTGTATTCTGCTTTATCTGATAAATGCACTGGTATTTATCTTGCAGTTGTGGGTTTATGCCTACTTTCCTAGGCTCGCTCCGTGCCGATCACGGGACCCCTCTGGTTGTCCCTTTTCGCGTCGCTTTGTGGGAGATGCACCGAGCCGCGAGAGACATTTAGCTTCTTCCCGCCACTTTGACTATCACCCCGTCGAGGTATGTTTTACTTGTAGTTCATTTAAGCTTCGCCTTTCACGCATATTTCAATATGATGAATAACAAATCGTATTTCAATTTCAGATCACTGGCGGCGTGGGCCCCACCGCCGGCGATGATCGGGATCGGTTTCGGTGCCGATGAGACATCACGTTCGGATTCTCTGAGGGCCCGTCAGAAGCTTGGTACAGGCGGCGTTTCTCACGCGGACCACGGGTTTATCGGAGCGAATAGTCGGTGCACCCTCACGAGCACATGCGGATCTTGAGAGATTCACTCTTGGTGATGGCGGACTACACCATTGGTGGGGCGGAACAATTTGAGCGAGGCGATTACTCGAGTATGTCGGACCTTTATCATGTGACCTCTGAGCGGCGGCCGCCGAGTAGAGAGAGAGGGACCAACGCGCCGGTGATGGAGTGAGAGCGTTTGGAGGGAGCGCCGAGGAGGCTCGAGTCCGTGGTAGGTGGAGTTTAAGCGGGACGGTTGGCTGCTCTGCCGTTTATTGACTTTCGAGGCGGGGTGGGCGACCTATCAGATCCCCTTCACCCCTTCGTCGGCTGATCACGAGTTTGTCGGTATCCTCGACTTGCCTCCGGTATGTATTACTGCATTTTCGTACAGTCATTTCATTTTAGTTTATTTGATATTCCACAGAATACTGATGCATCTGATACTTTTGCAGGCGTCTTCTGAGTATACCTGGTAGTCATTGGAGATGAATGCCTCTATGATGGGGATGCTACAGCGGACATTCGACCTCCTAGCCCTTTACAGCATTCCGGTATGTTCTTTCTAACCACAGCCTCAACCCATACACAAACTGCTTTACATAATCTGATGCATAACACGACATTTGATAAACTGCTCACGCCATCTGATACACTGTACTCACACATTGCATTTGCGATTCACTTTGCTCACGACATACATATACTGCTTGTATTACATCTTGATTCATCGCTCACGGCACTCACACTGTACTCATACATTGATTACTGCGATAAACCGCTCACGGCATTCACAGTATCAGTACTCGCTCATCGTGATGGCGATATTTTGATGTATTCGCCTTTTATGCTTTTTCAGCTTCCCTTCCAGATTCCTCTGGTGGGTGGCGTTCCGGCTGGACCTCCCATTTCTACTCGGGATGGCAGAGTATATCCCCGCACCAGAGGGGGGCACATTCACGTCGGGAGCAGCTCGCGGGCTCGATTCCAATAGCAATGAGTCGGCGAGACAGGCGGAGGAGACCGGTGATGGCTCGGACTTCGAGCTCGGGCAGCGATGCCTGGTGGTGCCTGTTGATGGTGCTCTGGTCCTTCGTCGGGAAGAGGACCAGAGCAGTTATTGACCCCGAGCTATTTTTTGACATTTGATCTGATTTTTTATTTTTTTCCTTTTTGCATTTTTCCATTTTGGTTAGTAGTTAGGGTACTTTGTACTGCCGCAGGCATATTTTGTTTCCTTCGAAACTATGTACTTGAAAAGATGATATGAAATGAAACAAACTTTTTGTCTGAAAAAGTGTTTACATTTGTGTATATTTCATATGTTGCACTGTATTGCATCATATTACACCTCAAATGTAAATGATATTGATTTGTTGTCTAAAAAATGAACACTTGCAAATTGAGCACTTGCACTTATGATAATCGGATAACCCACCAACTAACAGCAAACAACTCATACAAACCACTACTCAAACTGAATAATACAGCCCATACTCTACTGGGGATTGATCTGTATACAGCCCATAACACGGTACTCGGTTCATTCCTGCACACAGCAAACCCTGAACAGATAGCCCAATCTAACAAGACGGACCACAAAACTAACACGGTTGCAGTTGAAACACACTCGGATGTCCCACATTTTCCCTTTTCTTCTCCTGCCTCGCATAAATGTAGAGAATGACACAGCATTCTGAGCACAAACGATTGACTTTGAAAAAGGGTTTCCAACCGGGGTATCGAGCCTACCACAGAACACAGCGAGACAGACTCAAACAAAGAAACAAAAGGCACACGACCTAACATAACGAGACATACTCGAAAAAAAGACTCAAAGCTAGAATCGAGATCGACAGATCAAAAGACACGACACACGGACATGTTTACAAGAAGACCTCAAATCTCGAGGAGCCAATTCCTCCGGATATTATTCCCACCTTTTCTGATTTGTGATACTCACATCACTCGGCCCTCATGCTCGGTTTTTCTCTCAAAACCCTTTTCTCACTTCTCTCTCTGCTTACACCTCTCTATTCTTTATTCTCTCATTTTTTTTTATCCCTCCCTAGGGTGGTTAATGGATGAATAGGAAGTCGCAGGTTCACACCCAGCACTGTTAGCTCACGGTTATTTCTCCCAGTGGATAGAGTGCCTTTCTGGCGAGTATGTTGACGGGAGAAAGACAGAAGACCTGACTCAATTGTGCCCCTAGTTCGTCACTTTGACCATTTTTTTGTTTTCTAAAACAGTTTTGATCAAAATGAGAGTTGGATTAACATACTTGTTCGATTTTTGATTCAAAATCATGCAAATCAGGCTGTGAGCACTGAAAATTTTCCTTTTTGGGTCCAAACATGGTCCGATTTTGGAAAATGAAATAGTTTTCGAGAAAATAAGTCGACCTCAGTGAAAATTTTCAAAAACTATTTTTGCAAACAGTTAATGCTCAAACGAGCACGGAACTTACCCTCGAGATGCGCAACCTCGGATCAGAGGCAATGGAAAATTGCCCCTGGCTTAAAGGGGGAATAAGGCAATGAAAAGTTGCCCCCAGTTTGGACGGCAACTCAGGGTAACTTATGGAACTGTACGATAACGGAAAGTTGCCCCTTGTTTGGATGATGCCGCAGTATGCTGTAAGCCAGTCCTTGTTGATGACAATCGGACCCTCGGCCGCGGAGGAGACGAAGACGGTTTGAATCAATATATGGACACAGTCACCTGGAAGGTGTTGGTGGTTGGACTTCAAGAGGAAGTTAATCACGTAGTTCCAGGTTGCTACAATCGAGACATTGGATTCGGAGGAGGCAAAAGTGATCAAAACCATGACATGGACTGAGATGCTATGGAAGCGTTGGGGGCTGGACTTCAGGATGAAGTTGCCTACGTATCCCAAACATGGGAATCAAGCCTTACGTAGTTCTGGTTAAGGTACACTCGGGTATTTTAACCTTCATTGTTTAGGCTCTAACTTTTGCCAAGGTGCCCGATGCGGGTTTTCGACCTTGCGAGCTATGTTTTTCTTTTTCTTTTTCTTTTTCTTTTCTTTTCTTTTGCATTTTCATTTTTTTTCATTCATTTTTTTGTTTCTTTTGCTATTTTTTCTCTTTTTTTTTTTTCCTTTGCTCTAACTTTTGCCTGGATCGCCCTTTCGGGTTTTTGGCCCAGCGAGCCTCTCAAAGGGTAAAAGTGTAGCAAGCCCATGCCAAATGGTTTTGAGATTGGAGCCTCTTTGTGTCCAGGAGAATAACTGTTGTGTTGATTTGCAGAAAAGTCCATCACGGCTACTTCACGAGCCTTGCCTGGTGGGATCTGATCTCCTTAATCTGGCTTTGGTGCCTCTTGCTCGAGGGCTACCCCAAAATGGGCCACACAAGCGTTTCATGGCCTTTGTTGAGCGTTTTGAGCAGTTCAGTTTAGCGAGATAAATTGAATCTTGAAATTTGAGAGCGATCCTAGGTGCACAATCTCAAGAGCGATTCCACAAGTCTTCACAAGATGCGAAGACAATTTGTTTTGAAAGTTTTTAGGAAAGTGACAAATCATTCATGGTGAAGATAGTGTGGAACGATGCGGATCAAACCAGATCCTTCTAGATTTTACGCCGACAAGCATGATTTCATTCATTAAAAGTTTAGCATGCCTCTCTTTCTCTCAAAATGATCAAAATTTTACAAAACCGAGGAATTACTTCCTCTTCGTTTTCATCACCGGTGTTGAAAAGGGGTTTTATGAAAAGCTTAGGTCATTAGCGATGTTTAAGGCACAAGAGAGTAGGTGGTATGTCTTGTCGTTCCATTCACATCCTCTGCACGGCTAACTCAAATAGCAACAAGTCTGCGAAATGTGATAGCATGGTGTTTCATTCAGATGTACGATTATGGTGGCTCCTCAACCGAGACAGACTCAAAAGGAAAAACAAAAGGATAATTACAAAACGGCATTCAAGGCAACAACCTTGGAATCACCTGGTATTCTATACAAGAGGGACTGACTCATTACAACAAGACAGACCCTGTAAGCAAAAAGACTGACTCAATACAAAGAGACAGACTCAAGACAAAACAAAAGACTGACTCGATACCCAAGTCAGAATTTACAAAATTAACATTAACAGATGCCCAAAAATGCGTGCCAAACGCCACATCCAAAAATGCGAGCCACCGCCCACAGGCGATTCACCTTCGATTACATACTCGCATGTATCGTGTCCTCAAAATCCAACAACTAGGTGGTAGCAGACTTTCTTTGAGGTGGGGGAGGATAACCTCGTTGTCAATCAAATCTTGCACCTCATGCGGAGGTGAAACAATTGTCGTAGCATGGCACGTCTGGTGGTACGCATGATCTTGGCGAGGTCATGAGTAGCGAGAGATTCTTGGGAGGCCGAGGCTCCGGGGTTTAAGGTGTTCCCTCTCGGAAAGGATCTGAAGTGCCTTGGACAATGGCATGTAGAGAGCATGGAAGACCTGCGCCCTCGGGCGGTACTTTGAGCTCGAGCACTCTTGCTAGATGCACTAGCGAGCGGATCGTGAGTGTAGCCTTGGATTCCGATCCTTTCCGGATGCAAGGTTGGGGCGGGAAAAAGCTGTTTTGGCATGATGGGGCCTATCCGATTCTCGATTATTTGGAATTGCCCTCGGCGGAGTGGAAAGCATCCTCCTGACTTTCGACACAAGCTACATATCTGTTGCTTGTTCATCCCGACTTTCAAAGCCTCTCTCATCTGGCGGTTGTTCGATAGGGTCGGCATCTGCCTTCATCTTACCTTTGTCTCTGGCCTCAGCCTGATCTAGAATTTGGTTTGATGCGTCGTTGCCATAGTTGGAGGCCATCTCCGGTTGGCTGAGTTCAATTACTATCCGTCCCAATAGAGGGGGCTCCTGGGGTATAAAGCTTCCGGCATATGGTGCGGCTGGTGGCGAAGCAGACATCCCATAGGCAAGATCCGCCATGGATCTTTGAAGATCACCTATCATTCCCATTAGTTCAAATGTAGTAGGCTCGTGAGCCTGATATAGTTGAGGGGTCCAAACTGGGTGTGCGGCAGGCGACCTGGGTGGATGCGGCAGATCAATATTAGCCTCACCTTGCGGGGTGATTCCTTGACCCAACGCGGCCGTTATGACCACGATCTCTTCTGAATTCTGCGTCGTGCTACGTCCTGCCTCAGCAAGGAGAATACACTAGCTGTTCTGGATCAACTCTCTGAATCTCTGAATTGAAACAGAAAACAAGCAGTATTTCAGCCTCAAACAAATCAAACACGGGTGTAGCCGGACAACTGCACTCTACTATCGATCATTTGTTCCCCGAATCATCGTTCAGAGGCGAATCGATACCCGCAGACATAATTGATTCTCAACAACACTGATACTAGTGCCCTCGGGCCTGATACCCAATCTTGCAAACTGGTATATGCGTTCCCTACAGAGATACACTCTAAAAGCACATAGCAGATAAAAGAGAGCCAATACACCCCTATGTTGGGGTAGGGTTTCCCTGTCCTATTTTGTCAGGAGCTAGGGTTTCACTACGCATACAGCGGCTTCAAACAACCTATATCGGGTAAGCAACCTGTCCTAGTTTGGAATGGTCACTATGGATCCGAATATGCACTAGGTCGAATGGTCAAAAAGGGAGCTCAGAAAGGGGTTTGTGTTCTATCTTGTGAGCCGCAATCGACCTTATGGTCATGTCTTGACAAGACAAGCCTCCAGCAAACCGCTTAGGAATAGCAGATGGCCAACACGGTGTCCTAGGCGCACCAATGCACATGCAATGCAAAGAAACACAGAAATGTAGTCAAAATAGGATATCACGAGTTCGAGTCAAGCTCTCTAAAATCCCCAGCAGGGTCGCCAGAATCAGAATGCCCATGAGGGACCTCGATGCTACGCGGACTCCTTTTTTTGTTTGTTGTTCTTAATCGAACCAAAGAGTCCAACTCGCAAATCGTTTGAGAAAAGCAGATTTTGAAAAGAAGTGCCAAACATGGATCGCTTTGCGATACAGTCGCCACCTAAATATTTTTTAAAATGGGAAATTTAGGAAACCCTGACTCGGTGCCGAAGGCCACGTGTCCGTCATCACCAAAGTTGTCTTGGCTCGGGAGCTTGGGTACGATCGGGGAAGGTCAGCTATGAGCACCCCCTTTTGCCCGGTCTAAAGACTGGCCTCTACTAACCGTGATATTCGATTTTGAAAACGTTATGTGTTCTCGTTCCAGTTATTAGCCTAGAATTACTATGTTATGCGCACAGCAAACAAGTATAGACTAGATTGCCTAATTTGGAAACAAGCATTGCATATCCGTTCGTTTTGAAAGCGCTTCGGAATTTGCTACTCGCAAGTAGGCTAAAACACGGATTTCAACGAGTTTTTCCAACTCAAGCAATCCAACCTCCACCCACAGGCATTCAAACAGTTTATCTCATATAAGCATTTAGCCACATGGTAATCATGCTGTCATGTTAACATTCACACGCATGCGATATGCTAAAGCATAAATACTTACATCGTACTCCGCACCAAAACAATAAACTAGTTAGCAAACATGCATGCCCTAATTCATGTTAGAGTGACTAATGCATCGCATACAGAATGTGATTAGGATAGGCTCGGCTAACCCTAAAATGGCATGTGAAATGCAATCATTCGGTGCACGTATTCAAGTTAGATTTGAAGATACAATGCGGTTTGTATGATGTACCGAGCCCGGTGTATGTAAGACGAATGTATGGATGCACGCATGCATTGCATAAGGTATGCTAAAATAAACGTGCCCTAATCTACCATCGTAAGCGGGTAAATAAAAGGGAAGAAAGAAGTGGGGGTTGGAAGACATGCACACCACTCACACACGCTTATTACAGATTTGCCCTCGCTCGGAGGGACCAAAAGAATATACAAATTAATTAACTACGCAAGCTAATTAAATATTACAGATCAATTAAATTTACAAATTAATTAATCTATTTAAAACAGTAAAGCCCTCGGGAAACGGATCAGATGCAGCGCATGCTTGGGATTTGCTCGGAATCGCACTGCCATGCATAGTCTGCCTCTGTTTTCCCTGCTTTGCTCCTTTGAAAACTGCCAAAGTCTCAGGAATGCCTCTCAGGACACTGGGGAGTACCACCGGCTAAGTAGAATGACCACCGGCACTAGGATGTGGCCATTGGCACAAAATGAATCCATCGACTGATGACTTTCTGCCGGCCGGCACAAAATGTTGCCGGTCGGCAAAGAATGCCTGCAGAATCTGCAACTCACAGCAGCAGAGGGCAAAACTTGCATGGAAATACAATTCAAGTAATGTATGCACCAATCATGCCCCCTATCATGTTTGCGACTCAAAGGGGTATGTGCCTCGATTCTCGGGCCACTAATCGTGCATTTTCATGCATGACGGCCCAAAGAACCAATGTATGCACTTTCATGTCAAATGAAATGCAAGTCAAACAATCAAAGCAAGGCCCAATTCCTATCACCAAATGAAGGAACAAGGCATGCATGCAAGATGCATTGCAACCTAATCATGTTAGCTAGGGATGCAACATGAGCATGTGAACAAACAATGCACACTAGGCATGCAACCTATGCAAACAAACTTGCGAGTCATGAGGCAACGCAAATCAATGAAAAGGTGGACTTAAACATGATCTAGGCAACTCTAATCAGGCCTAAAATCAGTGGCCAAAACCAAGGAAATGAAGGCCAAAATGCACACACACATGCATGAAATCATGGTCCAACACCTTAAGCATAAACAAGGCAACTCTTAAGCACACTTAAAGAGACCAAACAATAGACAATTAGCATGCAACACAAGCTCTGAAATTGCACAAAATAGAGGTGCCAAACCAACTAATTCAAGCAAGTAAAGCATGCAAATGGCCCAAGTACTTGAGGCAAGCCAAGAGGCTTAAACCAAGGTCAAACCCACCAAGCCTCACAAGGCTAAGGGGACTCAAAATAGGTCAAAGGCAGACCTAAACAACACCCAAGGAACACCTAGATGGCATCTAAATGGCTTGAATTCGAAAGCATGCACACATGCACTTCCAAGGAGCATACAACACAAGCTCATAAGGCGTTAAAGAGGCATGCAAGGCAAGCATACAAACATGTTAAAGGGACTGAAATAACATGAAAAATGACTCCAATCCACTAAATCAAAGCAAACAAAGCATGCTATACACTTACATACTTAAGGCCAACAAGCCCAAAAATGCAAAGAGGCTATATAATGCATGCTAGGGTCGACTCAAACAACCTAAGACAGACCTAAAGCATGGCAAAATAAGCACAAAAGCTTCACAAATCTAAGCCTAAAACATGCTAAAACAAAGGCACACAACCTAAGGCATATTAAGGCAATCACAAGGCATTACAAGGTAGGTATGCAAGGCATGCATGGTACACTAAAACCAACTTAAAACCATGTTATATTATGGCAATATAAGCATGAAAAACAGCCAAGGCATGACCAATAAACACTTGAACAAAGGCTTCTTCAAGAGGCCCAAAAGTGCCCTTTGCAAGGACAACAAGGAGAGGGGGTGGCCCTCCCCTTTTGGAGACTTCAAGGCACCATCCCCGCCACTGAAATCCCTCAAGATTTCAGTGGTGAAGAGGCCCAAACACCAAAGTCTCGAAACTTGCACAAAATAGCACAAAAAAGGGGCCTTTCAAGGCCTAAGGGTGGTCAAACACACCCAAACCACAAAACACTCTTAACAAAAAATCAAGAGGGCCTAAAAAAAGAACTTTTTTATGTTATACACTAAACACAAAAACAGCTCTAAGATAGGTAGAAATAGGATGCAAAAATGGGGTAAAAATGACTAGTTTCTTACCCTTGATGCCTTTCTTCAACAATGGTGGTCTTGTTGCCTCCTTAAGCTTCAATTCAATCAAAAACGACAAGAACAAGCCCTTAGAACCTCAGTAGTCAAAGGAAGGTGAAGCACTAGGTGCTTGTGTGCAATAGTATGGACTAAAACACACACAAGAGTAATATAGAGATAGGATGTGTATTGAACCCTAACCCTAAAACCAGAGCTTCCTCTGTATTTCCTAAGAAAAAAGCTCTAATTTTTCTAACCCTTTTAGCAAGGGAGAGGAGGGCTCCTTTTATAGAGGAGTCAATCTTGTAAACTTACAATATAAGCTAACCAGAGGGGCATCCCTCCATACATGTATGGAGGGGAAGCAAATGCCACCATTGCTTCAAAATATCTCCAAAAGCGGTGACGATGAGTCGGCCGGCCAAAAATGTCATTTTGACAAAATTGACTGTTGACCGGCAACAAAGAGTGCCGACCGGCAACATACATTGCCGGTGGCAACAAAAACCAGCCGGTGGCCTCTAGCCACTGCCGGTGGTGTGTGGGGATGCCTCACAAGGCATTCCTTGCCCCTCCAAGGCAAAACACAAGTGTTTGGTGCAAAACCAGACACAAAACGGTCGTGTTCGGAGATCCTGAGACAAGGCGTGTAGCCGAGAACTCCGGGAACTCCAAACGAACCCAAACATGGATAATCACCGAGTGTTCAAACGGTGACATCCAAGTCTTGAGGACGGTCAAAAATGGGGTGTCTACACTTCCCTATCTGTCCTTCGACCTGCCTCAATTTGCCTTTCATTCGGGCCCTGCTCTTCTTTCTCCTTCTAAGGAAATTCCAACCATTACTTCTTCCTCAAAGGCATTTGATTCCCTGATTGAGGGTGCTGGTAGTTCTCCAACCCATAGTTCATTACCTTTGCCTACTTCCTGCCCCTCTTCACTTGATTCATTGGTGGCTAAGACCATAGAGACTGCCAAAGATGCTCTATCCATTTCTCTCATCCCTATGCAGTCCTTTATGTCTTCCACCACAACTGTCTCTGCACCCCTCATGTCTATGGATGAGGTAGACATTTTCGAAGCCAGGCTAGCCAGTCTCTTTGATGTGCCCTCTACCTCTCCAATAACCAATTTTGATGCTGAGCCATTAGTTTTGGCCAACTCCTTGCTACAAATTCTTGAAAGCTCTCCTTCCTCCAACAGCAAGCCTTCTGCACCTTTGATGGGCTTAGACACCTGCCTGGAACTGTTAATCTCCTTTTCGAGGCTCCCCTTCGAGGCTTTGCAAAGGCCTATAATAAAAGATGGGTTCCTTCAGTGCTGCAAAGTTGCTGAACAGTCAGGCATGGATGTCTCAAGTCACTTATCCCAGGCAGCAGCTACTATCGACTTTTACATCAACATTTGCCATGCTGCCAAAGTTGCGGAGGAGAAATTGGCTAGAGACCAGAGTTTTGTTCCCAAGTACATACTGAAGTCTCAGAGCTCAAGGAACAACACTCCTCTACCTCTCACTTTCGAGTTCAGCTGCTGGAGAAGAAAGCTCAACTTGAAGATGAGCCATCTGCAGTGAACCAGGCCTTAGTCCGAACTGATACCAAACTGCAAATCACCAATCAAGGACTGGCCGATCGGAAAGAAGAAATGGCTACAGCTATTCAGCTATTTTCATCACTTAGCAATAGGAAATCTGTTGTAAAAGCAAAATGTACTTAACTCTTTATGAAAACAAATTCTTGTCTATCATCTGAGTAGTCTTGTGTTCTTTTGCTTGACATTTATTCTGCCCCTTGTGTTTCCCAAATAGTTGGAAAATAAGGCTTTAAATATCTGCCATTGATCTTTTTGGGATGTATGTATCCATTCAAATTTCTCAAATAGTATGCCCCAAAAGGTAGGACTCTATGAATTTGATATAGTCCTTCCCAGTTAGGTGACCATTTACCAAACTTATGGCTTTTAATTCCTATTGGGAGTGTTTTCTTCCATACCAAATCACCTTCATCAAAGCCAATGTATTTGACTTTCTTATTGTAATTTTTGGCTACTTTCTTCTTTTGCAAGAGAATGCTGTTTAATGCCAGAATTCTGGCTTCATCTATGCCTTCTAATTCCAAGCACATACTCTGATGGTATTGCTCAGGATTTAGCTGGTCTTGGCATTTTACCCTCAAAGATTTAACATTAATTTCCATAGGTAATATTGCATCATGCCCATACACTAAGACATAAGGAGTAACTCCTGTGCTTGACCTTGGGGAAAGTCTGTAAGCCCACAACACATCCAACGATAAGTTATGCCAATCCCTAGGATTGTCCTCCACAACCTTTGTATTCCTTTTTTCAAGGATTTATTAGATGATTCAGCTTGACCATTGGCTTGTACATAATACAGGGTGGAATTAACGAGACTAATTCCAAATTCTGCCACAAAGGACTTCACCATCTTCCTATCGAACACAGTCCCATTATCCACAGTTATAATTTGTGGGATGCCAAATCTATGGATTAGATCCTTGATAAATCCAATAACCTCAGTCTGGTCTACAGCCTTGTATGGCTTAGCTTCGACCCACTTAGTGAAGTAATCAGTGGCCACTAGAATGAAACAATGATGTTTCAAAGAAGGTAGGTGTATTTTCCCCATCATAGCCATAGCCCATCCTCTGAATGGCCAGGGCTTCACTACTGCATGTAGGTTAGTTATGGGCACATGCCTTATTGTGCCATGCTTTTGGCATGCCTGGTAACCCTTTACATACTCTATGCAGTCTTTAAGGATAGTTGGTCAATAGTAGGAATGCCTTCGAAGCAACCATCTCATCTTCACACCAGGCTGATGAGCACCACAGATGCCTTCATGAACCTCAGCCATAGCTGTTAATGCTTCTTTTGGGCCTAAACATTCCAATAATAAGCCATCTCCCCCCCTTTTGTAGAGAGCATTGCCATATATCATGTATTACATAGACTGCAATTTAATTTTCCTGCTGGCCTTCGAAGATGGACCAGCCAAGTACTGCATTATTGGATGCCTCCAATCTTGTTCTTGCAAGTCATTATAATTGACTTCCAAGACCACATTCCTTTTATTCAAAGGTGGTATCAATTTCTGATATGTTGTTTGGCTTATGCTCCTTTGGGCATCATCCCTTCTCTTGAAGTTCGAAGCTTTTTGAGTCACATCATTAGCTCTATTATTCAAGGATCTTGGAACATGAGTTACATTTGCTATTTGAAATTGAGAAAGCAAATGTAATGCAACAACATAGTATGGTAAAATGCTTATGCTTTGACACTTGAAAATCCCTTTCACTTGGTTAACCACCAATTGAGAGTCTCCAAATATGTCAATTGCATGAACTTGTAATCCAATAAGAATTTCTAGTCCCACTATTAAGGCTTCATATTCAGCTTGGTTATTGGAACAGGTAACTTCATCCACTCTGAAACCATATGCGGTCTCTACCCCTTGTGGAGACCTAATCACAATACCAATTCCAGTTAAGCCATTGGCTTTCGACCCATCGAACCACATCTATCATGGCTCAACACTAGCCATACCAAGTTCCATTATCTGTTGGCTCTCTGTTTGAGATGGATGGTCCACCAGAAAATTGGCTAAAACTTGCCCTTTTATTGCCCTTTGAGGGACATATTCTAGATGAAATTCTGATAAGGCTAGTATTCACTTGCCAATTCTTCCCCTCAACATAGGTCTAGATAACATGTATTTAACCAAATCTATGGTTGCAATTACCAAGACAGTTGTAGGTAAAAGATAGTATCTTAATTTCATTGCAGCAAAATACAAAGCAAGACACAGCTTTTCAACTGCTGAATATTTGCATTCACAAGAATTTAAAAACCTACTACGGTAATAAACAGCTTGCTTCTTGCCTTCTTCATTATCTTGGGCCAAGAAAGCTCCCAATGAATCTTTTGCTCCAGCTATATATAACTTCAAGGGCTTGTCACCATTTGGTGGCATCAGCACTAGAGGGTTGGCCAAGTAGGCTTTGATACCTTCGAAAGCAATTTGATGCTCTGCTGACTACATAAATTTCTCTTCATCTTTCAGCCTTAACAAGGAAGAAAATACTTTAGTTTTCCCTGTAGTGTTAGAAATAAACCTTCGAAGAAAGTTAACCTGTCCAAGGAACCTTTGTAATTCTTTCTTATTTGATGGAGGTCTGGCTTCAATGATGGCTTTGGCTTTATTCTAGTCAATCTGTATTCCTTTCTTGTGTACCACATAGCCCAAAAAGTTTCCAGATGATACGCCAAAAGCACATTTAAGAGGATTGAGCTTCAATTTGAACTTTCTCATTCTTTCAAAGGCCGCTTCTAAGTGAAACAGATGCTCCTCCATGGACTGGGATTTAACTACAATGTCATCAATATAACACTCTAAATACCCTCCAATGAAAGATAGTGTTCATAGCCCTCTGATATGTAGCTCCATCATTCTTCAGGCCAAATGGCATTTTAACTCATTCGAAGGTGCCAATATTTCTAGGACATCTGAATGCTGTCTTGTGGACATCCTCCTCTGCAATGCAGATCTGGTTATAACCAGAATGCCCATCCATCATTGATAAAACTTGATGCCCTGCTGAACTGTCTACCAACAGATCCACTATAGGCATGGGGTACTCATCTTTTGGAGTTGCTAAATTCAAGTTTTTGAAATCAATGCATACCCTCATTTTACCATTCTTCTTAACCATAGGCACAATATTAGATAGCCATTCCACATACCTGGCTGTCCTAATAAAGCCTGCTTTGAGTAGTCTAAGAATCTTTTCCTTGACTTTCTGAATTACTTCTGGACTCATTCTTCTTGGTTTTTGCTTGTATGGCTTGAAGTTAAGTTTCATAGGGAGCCTATGTTCCACTAATGACCTATCCAATCTTGGTAGTTCATTATAAGACCACGCAAAGCAATCTTTATATTTCTTTAGAACAACCAACAACTGGTCCCTGTCCAAAACATTCAGACAAGCACTTATGTAGGTGGGTTGTTGTATAGAACCTCCCCTTAAATTTACTTCTTCTAAGGGGTCTTGTGTCTGAGAACTTACTGAAGCTTCTTCTTTGATTTCTTCTATCTTCAAAGCACTCTCCCTGCTTTGTTCTGCTCCCAGGTTCTTTTATCCAACATCCTTGCCCTCCTCCTCATTGACAAAGTCTGTCCACAAGGCTTCCTCTTCCTGTATCTCCTGGACTTTTGTTTCGATGTCCAATGCACAGTATTTATCAAGGGTCAAAACTTTGACTGTTGTCGCTTGCTTGCTATGACCAATTATCATGGCTTCTCTTTCTTGCTCCTGTACTTTCTGGACTATTGAGTTTACATCCAATGTTGAGAATTTAATCAGAGCCAAAGACTTGGCTTTTTATGTTTCATTTCTTTGCCTATAACCAGGCATCATTGTCATCCTTAATGACAACCTCCTCATCAGCACTCTTATGGACTAAGTGCTTCAGGTGTGTTACTTCCTCATCAGCCGTCACTTCGGCTGAGCCATCAGGTTTCCTTAGTATACTGAGTGGTGTCACTCCTTCAATATACAGTTTGGCCTCTGCGAAGTCTGCACAGGCTATGAAAAGTTGAGGATCTGTATCAATTTCCTCTGTCTCCCCATTGCCTAAGGCCATCATAATTTTCTGATACAAAGAGGAAGGCACACATTTGTTAGTGTGAATCCAATCTCTCCCAAGTAAAGCATTGTATTTAGCATTACTGTCGATTACGAAGAATGCTGTCATGTAGTCTCCAGCAAAGCCAGCGATGGTTGTACTGGTTGGGATTAACCTAGGATTCCTTTTCCTTAGTTTCTTCAAAGAAGATTTCGGTAGTAACCCATTGTCTATCAGAACTCGGTTCAGTTGTATCCCATCGAAGAAAGCCTTGATGTACAAAGGCTTGACATGTTGTGTCATAGAATTCGAGGGATACTCAAACGGATACGAGAGGTTAATGCTCACCTCTTCTTCACTCTCATATTCAGTTTCCATTGGGGTAGCCATTCCAGAATCATCTTGTACCATACTCACTTGTGAGTCTTTACTAGAGACAGGAATATGATCAATGTCATGGTCATCTTGGCCCTCATTTCCAGCCTGGAACTCATGAGGTAGTATGTGTACCATATTGACTGATACTGGAGGAAATGAGCCAAATTGGATGGCTGGTCAGACTGCTTCCCCTTGGCCACCTTGTTCGATTACTTGGCAGATCCTTTGTCGACTGCACTTCGTTGTTAACTGATTCCTTCGAAGGATCTTTCACAACTAGTTTTTCAACCAAAAATGTTTACTCAGTCATGAAGGCTTCGAACATTTCTTCCTCCACCATTTCTTTCTTTTGGCTTATGCCAATTTCTTCTTCTGTCTCGCTATCACTCTCCATCAGCGCTTTCTCCAATCTTGCTAAACTAGACTCCTCTCTGGCTTTTAGTTCAGAATGAACCTTGGCCAACTGTTCCCTGCTGCAACCCACATTGCTTTGTCGAGTTGTCTTTGGAGTGTGGTCTAACTTTGGAGTCTTCTTTCCTTTTGTCTGGACCAATGAAGAGCTCTCTCCATTTTCTTTCACATTTTTCTGGTACTGAGTGTACCTACGCTGAATTTTTCTCCTTTGTGATCTCGAAATGACTGGGACCATATCTGGTTCCTTCGTCTTTGGGTGTTTAAGCAATACCCAATTGTTCGGAGCCACCAAAGGAGGATTAACCATCCTTTCTTGATTTCTAACATCTCTCTAAGTGGACACTTCCCTAGGTTTGTTCTGCATCACAAACCAATCTGGAACTCCAGGTACCCACGAACTTACTGACTCAGATGTTGAACTGCTTCTTTCTACCTTCGAAGCCATCTTCGAAAGTGGCTGTGAAGGCACTTGCTTGGTCCTGACCTCATGTTTCGAGCCTGATTCAGGCCTTCGATGAAGGTGACCACTTTCTGTCCTGCGTGAGGTTGGTCTAGGAGGCCAATCTCTGGCTTTGATCCCATAACTTGAACTCTTCTCCAGTCTTTTTTCAGAATGACTGCTCTCCATTCTGTAGTAGTTGGGTGGCCTAGACTCATACAAGGGCCTCTTGCCTTTAGCATGCATTCTATCGACTGCTGGTTCAACTACCAATGGCTGTTGCCTAACACTAGCCGGATACGGCCTTTTGTTGTAAGCATTGGTTGGTTTAGGGCGTCTCTGAACATCCCTGTGGTATTGCTTCCTATCAATTGGAAGCCCTTTCAACCATTTATAACTCAGTCTGCACTTGGGACACATCCTTTGCATTACTGTTGCCTCTAAGGAATCATCATCCAGTGATTCTTCATCAGAGTGTTCCCTCTGGTGTGAGAAACCTTGTCCAATAACTGGCAGATTTCTGGTGTCCTTTTTGATGGTGGCTTGGTTAGCAACATGCAACTACACATTGACTTCTTCCAATTCGGTCAAGGATAAGTTCTGGAAGTCTGACGTAATGACATTGGCTGCCACCTCTCCAACTTCTGGAAATGGATTATTGTCGATCCCCATGGCCTTTTTTGTTTTGGCTGGGAACTTCAAACTTCCCTTCCGAATTTGTTCTTGGATCCTGTCTCGAAAAACAATGCAGTGTTTAGTCGAGTGAGACCAAGAGTTATGCCATTTACAATATACTTTTCCCTTAAGTTCATCTAGAGATGGCAATTTTACTCTTTTAGGTAACTTAAGGAAGTTGACCGTAAGCAAATGATCAAAAATGTCATCTGCCTTTGTTAAATCGAAAGAGTACTTTCTATGAAGGTCTTTCTTTTTAAACTGCTGGTCAATTGTTGTATCGTTATGACTTAATGCCTCATAGATCACAAGTTCTTTGCCCACAACCTCTGCTGCATCAATCTCATAATTAGGATCTCTATAATATATCTTGTACGATGCATTATTTTGATCTTGTTCCTCCTCTAGTAATGCTTTATACCTAGACACCTTATAGGTTAGTTCCACTAAATCTCTGAATTCAATTGAGTCAAACTTCTTTCGAAGCCTGAACTCTAAGCCATTTTGAGCCAATCTTACGAATTCTGGCTCTGGCAAGATGACTCTACATTTGTTTCGAGCCCTTTTAAATCTAGCAATAAACTGAGTAGCCTTTTCTTCAGGCCTTTGACTCAATCTTGCCAAGTCTGCCATGGACACCTCTGGCTCCGATTGGAGGAATTGGGCATGAAATGCCTCTTTCATTTGTTGCCAATTTTGAATGGAGCTAGGTGTAAGGTTGATGTATCATACAAATGCTCTCCCAGTTAAAGAATTTGGGAATAATCTTAGTTTCATATAGTCATGATTAGTAAATTCACCGCATTGAGCAGCAAACCTAGTAATATGCTTTATTGTTGATTGGTTTTCACTCCCATAGAAAAGGGTAAAATCTGGTATCCTGAACCCCCTTGGGTATTCATGTACCCTATCTACCCATTCTGGGTATGGTTTTCTGTATACAGGAGTCTGGACCCCCCGAGCCATCGATCCATATATCTCCCTAACGATATCAGCAATTTGGTCCCTAGGGACCATATTTTGTGCCTACTGAACCACTACTGGAGGGACAAACACAGGATTTGGTGGACAAACTTGTGCTTGTGGTCTTTTTGGTCCATAAGGTGGTACATTTGGGACTGGTTGTCCCTATGGTACAAGTTGCTGTTGGGGGTGTGGGTAACCCCTTTGAGCCTGTCTTGCGAAAGGACCTGCGAAAATGCAGCCAATGCATGCCAAAATAAGGGGCTTCTTTGGAGGGCCATACAAGGGGTTGTTAGGCACATGCAAGATGGACAATCAACAAGGCCAAACCAACTCTGGAAATGGCTCAAGAGGGTCCCAAAACCCACTGCAAAGGGCCTGGAACAAGGCCTAGAAGTATGCAAAATGTGGTCTCTTTGGAAGGCCAAAAGAGGCCATCAAACAAGACAAGGAGAGAGGGGGTCACCCCCCTCTAATTTTGGCCTTCAAGAACACAACAAAGCCACTAAAAATCTACTGGATTTCAGTGGCTAATAGGCCAAAACAAGGGCAATGCAAATACTCACATGTATGACTTTAAACATGAAGAGATAAAGCATGCATGGGGGAAGATGACCCCAAAAAGCAACGAGACCTTAATCAATCTTAAAGAGGATGTCAAAAAAAGACTTTTTCCAGTTTAGATCAAATCTCGAAAATAATCACAAGTAGGGCTAATCTATCATGCAAAAATGGCCCTAAGGAGAGATAAAGCACAAGGGACCTTAGATGGACTCAAACAGAGAAGAGCCCTTCAACAAAATTGAAGAGGGGCTCAAAATAAGGCACTTTACAGTTTGGTTCGGAGCCCAGAAGTGCTCAAAAATAGGTCTAAGATATGATGCAAAAAAAAGGCCTACAAAGAGAGGTAAAGCATGCAAGGGTGTAGGAGGCCTCAAAAAAGAAAGTGTCCTTAATCAAACATGAAGAGGAGCTCAAAATATGACTAACTTCAGTTCATGACAAAGTCCAAAAATGCTTGCAAGTGAGGCTTATAGATGAAGCAAGAAAGTGCAAGTTTGAGGGAACTAGAGACTTACCCTAGAAGAGCAGTAAACCAGCAGGTTTTGGTCCAAAATTCTCAGCTTCCAACCTCTTCAAATGGCCTCCAAGGTGCTGGAATGGAGGATGGAGGTGTATATCTAGATGTTGTAGTGCAAAAGTGCAAGGAAATCCAACTCTAAAGCCTAAAACACACACAATATAGAGAGGAAGAGAGTTTTTTCTTCTTCAAAACTCAGAACCCTGGTATAAGGAAGAGGACTCTTCCTTACATAGAACAATGCAAAGCCAAAGCTTCTTGAACAAGCTTTTCAAGGCTTCCATCCCTCCATACACGTGTATGGAGGGGAGCAAATAAAAATCTAGCTGGCTCAAAAGATTTGCTCGAAACCCAATGAGATAGGGGTGCCGCCATCAAGAATGGCGGCGGTGCCTATGATCGATGGTCGGCAAGGTTCATCAAGGTGGCAGGGGCAAAGCCATGGCCGGCAGTGCACTATGAGGGCCACTCTAACAGGACCTAGCCAGGGTCCAAAAATGAGGCAGAAAGGATACAAGGTCTGGGAAACTCGAATCGGTGCCGGTCCGCCGCGACAGTCAAATGCTGGGCTAGCAATCGAACCAGTTGTTGGGTGTACCTACAAGCACAACCAAGTCTTGAGGACGGTCAAAAATGGGGTGTCTACAGTTGCCCCTCTTTGACAGAACTCAGAAGTCACAAAGTGACGAGAGTGAATATCAAAGCCCAGAGACGACCCATTTTTGACAAGGCCGAAGACTCAGACAAACAATTAGTATATGCATGCAGAGATGCGCCCGAAGGCTGGGGCAAAATGTAAACAGTATGCAAGATGCAAGATTTGAGAGCATGACTAATTATCATGCCAAGAATGCTGTCTGAAGCAAACATGCGACAGTTTTAAGCAAGTGAACAACAGTCTTACATATTCCGACAGGAAGGATGTAAGAAAATTATGTAGTTCTTACCACGTTTCACGCAGAGCGCATACAATACCTGTGCGGCTCGTCTGGTTGCACCAGCTTTAAATGAATCGTACATACAATATCGTGCCTGAAAAAGAAATGAACTTAACAGGTACAATATCATTAAGAAGATGCATAACAATGCATTTGAAAAGTGCGTGACAATGCATGCGAAGTGTGCATTATAATGCACAAACAAGTGCAGGTAGAGTGCGCAAAATAGCGCCATTGAAATGCATGCAAAATGCAATGAGATGCACAAGATAGTGCGATACGTAAAATAGTGCGAACAATGAATGCATGCAAAATGCAATCAGGTAGGGTGCACAAGACAGCGCGATGCGCAAGATAGCGCGAACAATGAATGTATGCAAAATGCAATCAGGTAGGGTGCACAAGACAGCACGATGCGCAAGATAGCGCGAACAATGAATGCATGCAAAATGCAATCAAGTAGGGTGCGTAGGACAGCACAATGCAATGCACTAACAAGTGTAGGTAAGGTGCGTAAGAAAGCGCGATGCAAGTTCAAAGCAAAAGATATAAGCATTTTCCTTTATGCAAGATGAGAGTATGTAATGAAATGCACAGGATAGCGCGATGCGTAAGAAAGCGCGAGTGCACAAGACAGCGCGATGCGCTAAACAACGCGAGTGCACAAGATAGTGCGATGCGTAAGAAAGCACGAGTGCACAAGATAGTGTGAATGCACAAGATAGTGTGATGCGCCAAACAGCGCGATGCGTTAGACAACCCGAGTGGACAAGATAGTGCGATGCGCTAAACAGCGCGATGCGTTAAACAACGCGAGTGCACAAGATAATGCGATGTGCTAAACAGCGCGATGCGTTAGACAACGCGAGTGCACAAGATAGTGCGATGCGCAAGAAAGCGCGAGTGCACAAGATAGTGCGATGCGCAAGAAAGCGCGAGTGCACAAGATAGTGCGAATGCACAAGATAGTGCGATGCGCTAAATAGCGCGATGCGTTAGACAATGTGAGTGCACAAGATAGTGCGATACGCTAAACAGCGCGAGTGTAATGGAATGCACAAGATAGTGCGATGAAATGCAGGATCTATGCAAATATGGAAGAGGTGCATGTTCTATGCGAAAAATACGAGCATTTTCTATGCAACACGGAAACCATATTCTATGCATAAGAGCATATTCTACGCAATAGTGAAAGCATATTGAGGGAAACGAGCAACACCAACGTAATGCGTCATGTACATTTTGAGATGAGTAAGGGGCATGCCACAACCTATTGAAATGTACTACAGAGGGAAGCAACTCAACAAAACTCTGTTAAGCACAAAACAAAGTGAATAGCAATAGCAGCCAATTACGCAGTTCAAAGCAACCCATATGTATGGACATGTAGGCATAACACGCATGCATTAATCAAAGGGAATATGGCAATCCCGAAGAAAGTTTCGGAATGGTCGGAGATAGTTTTCAAAAGTTGAACCATATCAGAATCATCATGGGGGTAAACCCACCCTAATCCAGGGGAAAAGTGCCCAACAGATGGCTTTGGCAAACTGAGAGATAGGTTGGATCTAAGCTCCTTGTTCAATTGATGACCCGATCAAATGCAATGAAAATTGCCCCTAGTGTCCAGCTATTGGGCACTGTCTGGGTTTCTGCCCCTTGTTCAATTGGTGACCCGATCAAATGCAATGAAAATTGCCCCTAGTGTCCAGCCATTGGGCACCGTCTTAAACATTATGCAGGCACAGGAAATGGGGATTATCGGATCCGTTGTCAACCCATCAGACTCATGCTTCTCTTCTGACATATTAAGAACCCACTGATCATAAATATGTTACCCCTTGCATGGGCACTCTCAGCTTGTTTATGAATTCCACACATGGACTTGTTTCCAAGTTAGAATGAACATTTGTGTATGGAATTTTGGCCATGCCACTCTGTTGAACTTTTTCGAGCGACAAACTCGCTATTGGTGACTCGATGGAGAGCGCTTTTTTTGACAACACATCAGACACGTTATGGTGACTCGAATAACGACATGCTATGGTGACTCGATACAAAGAGCAGACTGAGACAAATATTAGGCACAACACAACAGAACCTACAACTGACCCAAAAGCAGAAAAAGACTCAAGGTAATTGATCATTCATAGTGCCCCTAGTTTTACTTATGCTCCCTTTTAAAAATCAATTTTAATCCCTGTTTTGCTCAAGAAAGAGATTCTACTGATAAGTTCAAGTATTGAAAATTGCTCCTCTTGCCGATTCAAGTTAGTTCTTTCTTACCTAGCGCAAGTATATGATATGCGCAGCAGTCGGTGTAGCTCATGGATTGGTGTGAAGTTGACGACAGGACTCGGGCAAGGTGATTGAGTTGAGACAGAATGAGATGGACATGATTGAGATCGAACTTCAGGATGAAGCTGCCTACGTATCCCAAGAATGAGAATCAGGTCAACGTAGTTCAAGGTTAAGGTTCCCTCGGGTATTTTAATCTCTCCTTTTACACTCTAACTTTTGCCAAAGTCGCCCCTTTGGGGTTTTCAACCTTGCGAGCTCTATTTATTTGATTTCTCATTTTTCATGCTCTAACTTTTGCCTAGGTCGCCCTTTCGGGTTTTTGGCCTAGCGAGCCTCTCAAGGATAATGCTACAACATCTGTGGTGAATGTGGTGAGTGTGGTGAATGTGATCAATGGTCACCCTTGCCCTAATCACTGGAACTGACTTCGCCTTGATTTGAGTCTGGTTCTCCAGCATGTCTTCTTTTTTTCTCTTGCTCCATTTTGAAGGTTGGCTCTTCTTGCACTGTGGTACCTCCGCACACTGGCTTTCCCGAATTCATACAGAAGTTCCTTTCCAGATAGTTGATTGGATCTCATTCCAATGGATGCCCTTGGCTTAATGATTGACTTCTTTCCTTTTTCTTTTTTTTCTTTTCTTTTCTTTTCTTCTCTTTTTCTTTCAATTTTCTTTTTTTGTTTGTTGTTGTTGTTTGCTTTTTTGTTTTTTTTTTTTTTATTTCTTTTCTCTTTGAAATAATAAAAGCACCAAGGGAAGAGATTCTATGACTTGTGAAATCTGAAAGTTACTTTGTGCTTGTAGGTCTGAAAGCTGCCTTGTGCTTATCAAAATGATTGCCTGACGGTGGAGAGAATCCCCAGGATAAAATGAGATATCACTCACAATTCTGAAACTAACTTCACAAGCTTTGCAAAAGAAGCAGTTGGAAATTCTTGAAATTGTGATGACTTTGTGCTGGCAAGTCAGAATTCACTCAAACTATTCAAGGGATCCTTCTAATACTCGAGCTTATTAGCGGAATTTCATTCAGAAAATAATTTCAAAAACAAATTCAAAATCTTTTTCTATCTGCCAAAGGTCACACATGCATCACTATAGGCACAATAAAATGATCAAAAACTTGACTCCCATTTTCTTAAAAAGATGAAGACCTGAGGGTACATGAGAGCGACTCAAAGGAAAAGACTCAACTGACGCTACAACGCAAGAAAATGAAGAAAATAGCACTCACAAGCAAAACTATTTACAAGACACACAACTCAAAACAAAATAAAGCATTTTTAAAACAAAAAGGGGAGTATCCTTCTCCAAGTCCATCCGCAGAATTCAAAAACAACTTGAAGTGGCCCACAGGAGGGTTTAGATCCGCCTTCAATACACATCCACGCCCAAAAAGGTTGGTTTCAGACTTCTATCTTAGTTGAGACTGAGGATTCTCATTCCAACCACTAGTGCTGGCAGCACCGTTTCATAAATTTTCCACATATCAAGATCAAGTGAACTTTCTATCTCTTCAACGGTGTCGGTCAGACAAGAAGATTTTGGGCTAAACTCAAAGAGTTCGGGCTCATTAGCGGGTATGACATGTTGGCCAGGGGGATGGTTGGCCATTGGCAAGCTATTGTGGTCAGGGAGGAGGTTACTGACAGCTTTGGGATCTTCAGGTGGAGCGATGACTTTCTTATCAAACAGGTCTTGAATTGTATGGCGAAGGCGGAAACAACTGTTAGTGCCATGATCGACTTGCTGATGAAAGGCATAGTACTTGGCTGGATCATGGGAGGGGGGAAGATTCTTCGGGAGAGGCCGAGGCTCAAGGGGTTTGAGATGGCCTTTTTCGATCAGCACACTCATGGCTTTGGATAAGGACATATAAAGCGGTGCGAAGAACCTTTTTTCTCTTGGCGAGTACTTCACGGTTTGAGAGATTGTGTTGGATATACCGGCGAAAGGGTCAGCAGGTGTTGACTGGGTTTGTCGATCTCTTTCGAGTGTAGGAATGGAACTGAAAAGAGTCTTTCTGGTACAACTTCCCTTCCCCCAGCTTGCCCTTGACTCAGAATGCCCTCATCCCGAGTAGCAAAAGTGTCATCCACCGTTTTTGCCACAACTGTAAGCACTTGCTGCCTGCTTAGCCCTTTGACCCTCAATGCCTTGATAACCCACTGAAGTTGTACATGAAGATCAATACCTACCCCGGCTTCGTCTCTGCCACTTGCTTCTGCTTGGCCAAGGGATTGAATTGCTACGTCAGAGTAGAGCCCAGTTGTTGTTGCCACATCAACACCCAGACTTGGAATAGTTTTGGATTGGCTTTTTTCACCTACAATTCGCCCCAAGGTTGAGGACCTTGGTGATGGGATCGAAACGCCAAATGTCAAATCTGCCACCGTTCCCTGCAGGTCTTCAAACATTCCCAACATCTCAGCAATAGTGGGTTCACTCATGTTGCGCTCTTGGTGTTCCTGAACCGGATTGGGTGCATCCATCATACAAAAATCAATACTTTCCGGAATGAACACCTCAGGCTTGGGTAATTGGGCTGGGGTGATGTATATGCTGGGGTTAAAGGCGGGCGGTAGTGTATGGATGAGATTAAGGTAGGCAGGAGATGTTTGGTCATTGGGATCTGGAGGTGGAGCTATCGTCTGGTTGTCAATGAGATTCTAGATCTCATAACGAAGGTGGTAGCAACGATCGGTGCCATGACCGCGCTGCTGATGGTACACACAGTACTTGGCGGGGTTATGTCTGGCTGGGAGTGGGTCAGGAAGGGGTTGAGGATCGAGGGGTTTGAGATACCCTCTTTCTATCAAGACTTTTAGTGCACTAGTCAGGCTCATATAGAGGGGGGTGAAAGTTCTGCCCTAAGCTCGGGTTGGGCCGGCTGTTTGTGGGCTTGGATTGGCAAAAGGGTCGGCTGTGGCGACTGTGTTGATCTTAATGGGTTTGGGAATGGTGCTACTACCAGCAATGGTACTCCTGGCAATCACCTTCCTTATTGGTTTGCTTGTTCTGGGAATGATCCCACTGTTGAGTGCACTCTCGATCTGAACCCCCAATTCGTGCAAACTTTTGAAAGTGGATAGTGGGATGACCATCAACTTTTGAAACATATCATTTTCAAGATTCCGCACCACCATTCGTACCTGATCCTTCTCGGAAAGGCGAGCTGTCATCAGTGCTGCCTTTGCTCTCCACCTTGCAATAAATTCTGCAAAAGACTCTGTAGGATTCTGATGGATTGCTTCAAGCTCTTGGATGGTCACTTCAAGTTGCGTATTGTAAGAGTACTGATTGACAAATGCCTCAGCCAACTCTTTCCAGTTTTGCTTCACTGTATCCTCCAACTTGGCATACCAAGTGGCTGCTATACCCGATAGGGTTCTCCCATACAGAGAGAGCTTTTGAGGCTTAGTTAGACCTATCGGTTTTAGGATGTCCAAGAAAAGCCGGATGTGTACCATAGG
Organism: Camellia lanceoleosa; assembly: GCA_025200525.1. Classification (NCBI taxonomy): domain Eukaryota; kingdom Viridiplantae; phylum Streptophyta; class Magnoliopsida; order Ericales; family Theaceae; genus Camellia; species Camellia lanceoleosa. Next base: position 187,428,077 of record CM045759.1, read on the forward strand.
ATCTCCAGACCCGTCGAAACGGTCAATAGATGGCATTTTGAATCTGTCTGGGAACAGTATGGCAACCTCGGTGTACCCATCTACAATGTCGGGAATGGAATCAAGTCCCTGTGCCTTTTTAAATTGCTTCTCAAGATTGGCAATCTTTACCGAGGTTAGGCTAAGATCATTAACATCATGGGAATAAAGCCTCTCATTAGGCTGTACGGGAATAAAGCCTCTCGTTAGGCTGAGATCTTCAGCTGGCGGAAGTGGGTCAAAATTCGGCTGGGGTCCCAAAGCTGGATGTGAGGCAAATGCCCCAGACGGGCGTTGCGTTTCAGCATTGGTCTCATCTTGTATAGCAATTCCCTGGTTTAGGGCCGTTCTCATGGCCACAACTTCTTCTGGACTCTGAGCCATCACGGGTCTGCTGAGTTGGATAGGGGTAACCTAAATGCTTATCAATCAAGGATTTTGACCTGGCTAATAGCTGATGTATCGGAATTGGATTAGTTTAGATAGGTTTGACTGGATTGGGCTTTTTCAGAGGGGGCCTTTTCTGGGATTGAATAGACTGTGATGGGGTTAAGGTAGGCACTGCTCCTTCTCTGGCTCAAACAAACCTCCCTAGCATTGAAAAAAAATGCTCCATTAGATCGGGATACCGGATATGCTGGTCAAGACAAAGCAAGACACAATTTTTCCTGGGTTCTAGTTCTGGTATATTTCCACCAAATCGAACACAAACCCCTAGATTTTGACCCAAATCTGATTCTGATATGATCCCCAAGGTTTGAAGAGGTCCTTCTCCGTATTAAGACTCTCAAAGGATTGTATCACACATTCCCAACGAGTTCACATTTTGCACAAAAGCACGCAAAACACCCCTACGAGAGGTTAGGGTTTCCCTTTCCTATTTTGTCAGGAGCTAGGGTTTCACTACGCACGCAACGGTTTCAAACAACCTAACATCGGGTAAGCAACCTGTCCTAGCTTGGAATGGTCACTATGGATTCCGACATGCACTGGGTCGAATGGTCGAAAAGGGTGCCCCGGTAAAACCGAGGTTTGTGTTCCCATACTGTCAGAGCCCACAACCGATCAGCCTTATGGCATGCTTTGACAAAGCCAAGCCTCCAGCAAACCGTTCAGGAATGGCAGATGGCAAACACGGTGTCCTAGGCGCACCAATGCACATGCAATGCAAAGAGACACATAAATGGAATCAAAATAGGATATCACGAGTTTGAGTCAAGCTCTCTAAAATCCCTAGCGGAGTCGCTAGAAACTGTAACATGCCTGCGAGGGACCTCAAATGGTGTTACAGTTCAGACTCGATTTGTCACGGTTCTTAATCTTGAACCAAAGAGTCCAAATCCGGCAAATCGTTTTGAGAAAAACAGATTTTTAGAAAAGAAGTGCCAAACATGGACTACTTTGCCAGATACAGAGTTGCCACCTAAATATTTTTTAATGGGGGAATTTACGAAACCCTGACTCGGTGCCAAAGCCACGTGTCCGTCATCACCAAAGTTGCCTCGGCTCGGGAACTTGGGTACGATTGGGAAGGTCACTATGAGTTATTCTCTCGCCCGATCCGAAGATCGGCCTCTACTAACCATGATATCTTGTTTTGAAAACATTATGCGTTCTTATTCCAGTTATTAGCCTAGAATTACTATGTTATGCACACAGTAAACAAGTATAGACCAAATCGCCTAAATTGGAACAAAACATTTCATGTTTACTTCGAAAATGGCTTGCTACTCGCAAGTAGGCTAAAATGCAGGTTTTGCCACCCTCGAGTAGGCTTTAGAAAAGATGGTTTTGCCACTATCTAGTGGGTTTAAAACTCACAGTTTTAATGCATTGTTCCAATTTAAACAACTCAACCTCCACCCACAGGCATTCAAGCAGTTATATCACATAAGTAGCTAGCCTCATGGTAATCATGCTATTATGGCAACACTCACACGCATGCGGTATGCTAAAGCATAAAAGCTTACCCAGTACTGTGAGCCAAAACAGAAACTAGTTAGTAATCATATGCATGATCCTAGTTCAAGTTAAAAATGGCTAATGCAACACAAGCAAAATGCAACTATAATAGGCTCGGCTATCCTAAAGATGGCATGTGAAATGCTACAACTAACACGTATTCAATTTGGAATTGAAATACAAATGCAGTTAGAATGATGCGCCGAGCCCGATGCATGCAAAACGAATGAAAGGATGCAAACATGCTATCATACTGTATGCTAATTGAAACATGTCCTAGACTAACCATCATAAGCTGGTAAATAAAAGGGAGAAAGACGTGGGGTTGGAAGACATGCACACATGCACGCACACTTATTACACAATTGCCCTCTCCCGGAGGGTCCAAATAAATAATACAAGCCGCCTAATTAACTAACTCATGAGCTACTTAATTATTACAGAACCAAATGAATAACTAACTACAACTAATTATTACACAACTTAATTAATTAACAAATTAATTAATGACAACAAGCAAGTAGGGAAAGCAGTAAACGGTGCTATTCCAGCTCTATTTGAAGAAGGGAGGCATGCATTCTCGCTTCGGTTCTTCGCCTCGGAAGGCCTTCCGGTTGCTCTTTAGAGGCTCTGTTTGCAGGGTGTCTTCCAGTGCTTGTTGCTGCAACTTACCAAAACATCGCAGGGAGGCTACCAAGGCTCGCCGCCATGAGAGGAGTCTTGGCCAAAGATGGCTCATTGCCGGCCAGGGGTGACACACTGTCGGCCATCAATGGTAGGTTGCCGGCCACTGGTGTGCTGGGACACCAAACTGCAACGAAGCACAAAATAAAGAAAATGGAGGGTCTCCCAAGGGCATGTACGCACCATGGCACTCCAAATTACCTCAAAACATCAAGGGAGAGGCCAAATCGGATCCCCGACCATCAATCACGCGTCCCGATGCATGATGGCCAAAGATCCAACTTGTGCAAATCAATATGAAAATGAATGCACAAATAAAGCAAGTAAAGCCTAGAACTCTATCATGAATCATCAAGAGCTTCGGCGACCGAGAATTGAGACGCGTTCCATCACTCGAAGTATGAAACGCCCCTCGTTCCTCGTGCTCGGATTAATACTTAATCCAAGCAATGCAACATATAAGCATGGAAAACATACAACATAACCTAAGTGTGCAAACATGCAACTAACCCAAGCATGCAACAAGCATATACGCATGATGTGAGGCAACAACCTTGGACAACATGACAAAATGCAATATGAACATGCAAACATACAAGGCATGTAAAGGTGGACAAGTATGCAACAACATACAAGATGAAACAAGCATACGACACCATGGTAAGATGGACTTACACTAAAGATGGACAGCTCTCAACTAGGTCCAAATCAGTGGCCAAAGCGATGAATTAAGCCACACAGCAAACTCAAGCATGCAAAATGCGAAAGGTTTGACAAAGGGGGCCTAAAAGGGGAACTCTCAAAAGTGCCTAAGAAGTGACAAATGTGCAAGTGTAACAACACTATATTCACTAAAATGAGATGATAAATGATGCCAAATCATCTAAATATCTCAAAGATAGCATGCATGCATCACCGAAACACAAAGCTTACAAGGTCAATTACACTACAGCTATACAAAGCATGCATTATTTGACTAGGAAGCATAAATACAAAGGCAAGACAGCCCAACAAATGAACATTTCTAGTTCAAAGCATGGCCAAAAGATGCTAGCATGATGGACTAACATAGCATGCAAGATTGGCTAGTAGGCATGAGTTGTATGACATGTATATGAAGCATATGAAATCTCACCAAACCAGCCAAAATCAGTGAACTAAACATGTGAAAATACCCCCAAATAATCATGGAAATACAGTCAATGCAAGCCAAAATGAGGGGCTTCTTTGGAGGGCCATACAAGGGGTTGTTAGGCACATGCAAGATGGACAATCAACAAGGCCAAACCAACTCTGGAAATGGCTCAAGAGGGTCCTAAAACCCACTAAAAAGGGCCTGGAACAAGGCCTAGAAGCATGCAAAATGTGGTCTCTTTGGAAGGCCAAAAGAGGCCATCAAACAAGACAAGGAGAGAGGGGGTCACCCCCCTCTAATTTTGGCCTTCAAGAACACAACAAAGCCACTAAAAATTCACTGGATTTTAGTGGCTAATAGGCCAAAACAAGGGCAATGCAAATACTCACATGTATGGCTCTAAACATAAAGAGATAAAGCATGCATGGGGGAAGATGACCCCAAAAAGCAATGAGACCTTAATAAATCTTAAAGAAGATTTCAAAACAAGACTTTTTCCAGTTTAGATCAAATCTCGAAAATAATCACAAGTTGGGCTAATCTATCATGCAAAAGTGGTCCTAAGGAGAGATAAAGCACAAGGGACCTTAAATGGTCTCAAACAGAGAAGAGCCCTTCAGAAAAGTTGAAGAGGATCTCAAAATAAGGAATTTTATAGTTTGGCTCTAAGCCCAGAAGTGCTCAAAAATAGGTCTAAGATATGATGCAAAAAAAAGGCCTACAAAGAGGGGTAAAGCATGCAAGGGTGTAGGAGGCCTCAAAAAAGAAAGAGTCCTTAATCAAACATGAAGAGGAGCTCAAAATATGACTAAATTCAGTTCATGACAAAGTCCAAAAATGCTTGCAAGTGAGGCTTATAGATGAAGCAAGAAAGTGCAAGTTTGAGGGAAATAGAGACTTACCCTAGAAGAGCAGTAAACCAGCAAGTTTTGGTCCAAAATTCTGAGCTTCCAACCTCTTCAAATGGCCTCCAAGGTGCTGGAATGGAGGATGGAGGTGTATATCTAGATGTTGTAGTGCAAAAGTGCTAGGAAATCCAACTCTAAAGCCTAAAACACACACAATATAGAGGAAGAGAGTTTTTTCTTCTTCAAAACTCAGAACCCTGGTATAAGGAAGAGGACTCTTCCTTATATAGAATAATGCAAAGCCAAAGCTTCTTGAACAAGCTTTTCAAGGCTTCCATCCCTCCATACATGTGTATGGAGGGGAGCAAATAAAAATCCAGCTGGCTCAAAAGATTTGCCTGGAAACTAGCTGAGATAGGGGGGGTGCTAGCCATCAGTAATGGCCGGCAGTGCCACATTGATGGCTGGCAGGGCTTTATCAGTGGCCGGCAGGGGCAAAGCCATGGCCGGCAGTGCACTATGAGGGCCACTCTAACAGGACCTAGCCAGGGTCCAAAAATGAGGCAGAAAGGATACAAGGTCCGGGAAACTCGAACCGGTGCCGTTCCGTCGCGACAGTCGAATGCTGGGTGAGCAATCGAACCAGTTGTTGGGTGTACCTACAAGCACAACCAAGTGTTGAGGATGGTCAGAAAAGGGGTATCTACATACAGACGGTGACCTTGCCGGACAGATTCAAAATGCCCCACATAGACCGTTTCGACGGCTCGGGCAATCCTATGGTTCATCTGAGGCTGTTCTTGAATATTCTACGCCCGATGGGCTTGACTAGACTCCAGAAACTATCTCTCTTCGGTCAGACCCTGTCGGGTGTTGCGGCCATTTGGTATGCTAAGCTGGAGGATTCAGTAAAAAAGAGTTGGGAGGAGATGGCCGAGGCCTTCATCGCCTAATATGCTTACAACACCTAAATCGAGGTCACGACTCGTGATCTCAAAGCAACCAGGCAAGAGCCGAATGAGGGTTTTTCTGACTTTGTCACTCGATGGATGGCCAAGGCCTCCATGATGACAATTTGGCCACTTGAAAAAGATCAGATAAGAATGGTTGTACGTAACTTGGAACCCAAGCTGATGCAGAAGATGATCGTCTTACCCCTCCCCACCTTTGCTGACTTGCATGAGATAGGGGTACAAATCAAAGATGCTATGAAGCAAGGTATGATTGACTAGGAAAAGGAGTAGCCCAAGAGGGTGTTTGCACGTGGTTCGAATGAAGCTACAAGTAGTAGCGCAGCCATGAGAACTTCTGATGTTGGCATGGTCACCACTACGCCAAAAACAGCTACACCCTTCACCAGTGCATCCGAAACCAGCTCGTAACCAGCAAACAATCCACCCCGGGGTCAGAGGACTTTCTCCCCTCTCTATATGTCTTTATCAGCGGCCTTGAAGGTCTTTATCAGAAAGGGGCATCTGAAGCCCTTGGAATTACGCCCACTACCAAATAACCTCCCTCCTACACACAACCCAGCTAAGTATTGTGCCTTCCATCAGCAACATGGGCATGATACTAACCAGTGTTTCAGATTGCGTCATGAGATTCAAGATCTCCTTGACAACAAGGTGATTGCACCTCCCGAGAAGCGAAATGTCACCACTAACCCTCTCCTACCACATAACAACCCCCTCCTCCACCCGGGCAAATAAACCTGATCCAAACCATGGTCGTCCCGTATGACCCTAGCATATACATCACTCCTTTCCACCTGCCTAAGCCAACGTTGTTCATTCCAGAATGCACAAACTTGTGCATGATGAGCACATCATTAACCCTACCCAGGCCAGTGGTGGTGACAGTCGAAGACAAAACTCAGGTGGCCTTAGAGAAGAATGAGAATATTGGTTTAGAACCTGAGGGATCTGCTAGCTTAACTGAGGAAGCATACAACCCGTGCGGTTATATTGTGTCAACAGATCAGGCCAAGCCAATGGTGGAGTTACCAACTGGGGCAGAGGTACATGTTGTCCGGGAGGACGGGCCGAATCATGGGCTCGATGATTTAGCAGAGCTTGAAGAGGACATTGCTAATCTGCAGTTCTTTTATGAGCAGGATCCGAGGGATGTGAGCGTCAACTGGTTTGATTTGAATGGAGCAACAAATGCTACAGGGTGGCTTAGTGACGAGGCAGATGTTGATAAGGGGTCTCACCAAAACAGGTAGGAAATCTAGAACATCTACATGGCGCTAAATGGTTGAGAACAAGGAAGGATTGCCAAAGAGCACCAGTACAAAGAATTTTGCTCGGGACTTAGGCAGTTTGTGTACAACGAACACAGAACAAGAGGACACACTGAGGTGTTTTGAACGAGAGAGGATCGAGAATGATGACAGGGCTAGAAAAGCCAAGGGTCCTGTAGGGACGGAATGTGCTGTGAGCCCGGAAACAACTGGAACGGAGCTGGACAATTGTTTATTAGTTGCTGAGGGCACATGGTGGGAAGACGATGATTTGCGTCTGGCCCATACTAATGAAGACTGGGGATAGAACCTCCCGGATGACACCTGGTACACCGAGGAGGTCAACCATATGACCTAGAGTGGGTGATACTTTAGGCCCCCACATCTGGACCAGCCAAAGGCATCTGGGAAGGACAAAGAAGCTGAGAAGTAGAAGGACAAACTGTTAGAGGAGGAAGCTGCACTGAAGCAGCTAAAAAAGATTCAAGCAGACATCTGGGGATTGCTCATGGCCTCGAGGGTGCATAAAAAAGCTGTCTTTTCAACCATGGACAAAGCTAAGCTTTCAATTGACACAATGCCCGAACAGTTGGTGGGACTGGTGTTCCCGAGCGACGCTACACCGACTCTAACCTTTACAGACAAAGAACTACTGCCTTAGTGCTCTGAGCACAATAAACTGTTATATATCTCTGTGGAGTGTAAGAAAAAGTGGATACCAGTTGTCTTAGTTGATATAGGATCTGCCATAAATGTGTGTTCGTCGCGAATGACGTATGCTATCGGGTTGAAGCCCGCAGATTTCGCACCAACAGCCCAGGTGATACGGGCTTATGACAATACCAGCCGAGAGGTGATGGGGACAGTGCGGATTAAAACTCAGGTTGGCCCGGGCTAACAGGACATCGAATTTTATGTTCTGGATGTTCCAGCCACCTTCAACTTGCTCCTTGGACGGCTGTGGCTGCACCAAGTGAAGGCTGTCTCTTCCACCCTACACCAGATGTTGAAATACCACCACGAGAAGGGGGTGGCAATTGTTTTTGGGAACTCTTCAATACATCCGTCGCCAGAGGTTACTACGCCAATCTTGGAGATTTTATATGGCGAGGAAGATGTCTTCTTGTCTGGGTTCACCTTGGCTGAGGCTCGGGTAGTACAAGATCTTTTAGCTGTTGATGAGGGGCTGTATGTCAGTGCGCAATTTGCTACCTCATGAACAAGCTTCAACATGTGCCCGGGACGGGATTAGGAAGGAGTGGCCAAAAGGGCGTCACTGCATTGGCCGAAGTGCCACACAATCCCCATACCTTTGGTCTAGGTTATACATCTACCAAAGAGGATTGGGCAAGAAAAGGAAAGGAGATGGCTGGAAGAGCCAAGGCTACACAAGCTTGGAAGCACTATGAGTTAGTGCATAGACCTATTCAAGGTACCCTGAACGGACGCCTTGTCCAGAAGGGGGAGGATTTCCCATTTTGCGGCTTTTCGGAGCCATGGCTAAATTCAGAGAGGCGGCGCTTGCCGGGTTTTGAGATCTTCTTTGACTTATAGTTACCAGGGGATGAAGTTGCTGAAGAGCAGACTGACCCACCAATTGTGGCTGAACAGTGCAATGTGTATGAGTCCAGTGGCACAGATTCTGAGTTGGGAGCAGCACTGACCTGTCTTCTCTCAGATCCTCAGATCTTACCAGAGTGCTCGGAGGATGATTTCTCAGTTTCCATGATCGGAGATAGCTCGGCTGCGGGCCTTTCTTCCAGCATTCTGGATGCATCCATCGCACCCTCCCTCGTCTGGTAATACGAGGAAGGCTTTTTATCTAGTAGTTCTGGGTCAGGTAGCAAACTGGAATTTGATTCCACAGAGTCTGTGGAGTCGGAATCAGATTCCAGTTCTTTTGAGTCAGAGTCCGGTATTGTTGGGGTTGATAACCCGGATGCCACTGTCTTGTCTAGGTCGTCTTTTTCATTTTCTTTTGAGTCAGTTGTAACCGAAGAATCGGACGATCTGGAAGTTATTGAGAATGGTACTGCTGTGGCTTTTGAGTACTTTTCTGTGCCTTCAGTATATTGTATTAATTAGGACTTTCAAAATTTTGATGAAAATGACGAGGAAGGAATTCCTTCGGTTTTACAACATTTGATTGATTGAGAGCAGGAGAGGTTTGTAAAACCTTTGGTTGATGAAATCATCTCAATTAATGTTGGTACTTAGAAGGATCCACGTTTGGTCCAGATCGGGTCCACATTGTCTTCGGAGGAGCGCGAGCGCTTAGTCGCTTTATTAAAAGATTTCAAAGATGTTTTCGCATGGTCCTACGAAGACATGCTTGGAATCGATCCTAAGATTGTACAGCACCGGATCCCTCTTGACCCAGAGGCCCGACCTGTTAAGCAGAAGCTTCGGAGAATCCGCCCAGATTGGGCTCTGAAAATCAAAGAAGAGGTCACCAAGCAGATTGATGCAGGGTTCCTGTTAGTATCTGAATATCCTACTTGGTTGGCCAACATCGTTTCAATGCTGAAAAAGGACGGCAGAATTCGGGTATGTGTGGACTTCAGAGATCTGAACAAAGCCAGTCCGAAGAACAACTTTCCTCTGCCGCATATCGACAAATTGGTGCACTTCACTGTGAGGCATGCTCTGCTCTCATTTGTGGATGGGTTTTCTGGGTACAATCAGATTTTGATGGCACTTGAAGATAGGGAGAAGACTGCCTTCACTACCCCGTGGGGGACCTACTGCTATAGGGTGATGCCGTTTGGCTTGAAGAATGCTGGGGCTATGTATCAACGGGCTACAACCACGATCTTGCATAATATGATCCACAAAGAGGTTGAGGTGTATATGGACAACATGATTGTCAAGTCCAAGGAAAGAGAGGGCCACTACATCGCTTTAAAGAAATTTTCCAATGGATTAGAGAGTATCGGTTGCGGCTGAACCCTCAAAAATGTACTTTTGGTGTTACAGTAGGGAAAATGCTGGGGTTCTTGATTACACAAAAGGGTATTGAAGTCGATCCTTCCAAAATCAAGGCTATCTTAGAAATGCCATCACCAAGACTGAAAAGGAGGTGCGAGACTTTCTAGGTAAAGTGCAATTCATAAGACGGTTTATTGCAAAATTAACCTTGACTTGTGATCCACTGTTTGGTCTCCTAAAGAAAGGAAAGAAATTCCAATGGGACGATTGATGCTAAGTTGTTTTTGAGTAGATCAAGCAGTATCTACAGAATCCACCCGTGTTGTCACTGCCAGAGCCGGGGAAACCGTTGATATTGTACTTGTCAGTAACCGATACGACAATGGGCTGCATGCTTGTACAGGAGTCTGAGGACAAAGTGAAAAAGGCTATCTATTACCTGAGCAAGAAGATGCTGGAATATGAGGCCCGTTACACTCCGCTCGAGAAAGCTTGTCTGGCCTTGGTATGGGCTACCAGGAAGTTGAGGCACTACCTGTTAACTCACTCTGTAATACTGGTTTCGAGATTAGATCCCATCAAATATCTCTTCTAGAAACCAGTACTTACGGGTAGGCTAGCCCGTTGGTTGCTTCTTCTCTTCGAATTTGATTTGAAGTACATGACGCACAAGTCTGTGAAAGGGAGAGCGGTAGCGAGTTCCTAGCCGATCACCCAGTGGAGGGAGATGAAGCAGTAGAATATATGTTCCCAGATAAGGCCATTCTGCAGGTTGAAAAAGAGGTTGGACTATGTACTTTGACGGAGCGTCTAATCTATATGGGTATGGGATAGGGGTGTTGCTGATAACGCCCGACAATTCCCACATACCTTTAGCTTTTAAACTCTGGTTCAAGGTATCGAACAACGAAGTAGAGTATGAGGCATATATCGCTGGCTTGGAAGCCGCCCTAGAACTAGGGGCAAAACAGTTGGACGTCATTGGGGACACGAACCTTGTTGTATCTCAAGCGAAAGGAGATTGGAAGGTTAAAGAAGAAAGGATGACAATCTACCACCAAACCCTGGACGTTCTAATCCCCAGGTTTGAGAAGTTAACCTTTACCAATCTGTTAAGAGAGAGCAATAGGTTTGCAGACGCTTTATCAACTCTATCTTCTATGATAGACATTCCTTTGGGAGTCCGGATGCGTCCAATCATCATTGAACAGAGGTATGTACCGGCCTACGAGCTGATTGTTGCAATAGATGAAGTACAAGATCAAAACCCCTGGTACCATGACATTTGGAACTTCTTGGAAAAGGAGGCTTATCCACCAGGGGCAAATGTCAAAGATAAGAGGGCAATACGAAGAATCGATGCTTAGTTCATCATCTGCAGAGGTAAATTGTACAAACGGGGCCATCTTGGGAAACATAAACTGTGTGTCGATGCTGAGGAATTGAAGCGCCTGATAGAGGCCATCTACGGAGGCGAGTGCGGAGCGCACATGAGTGGAGTGATGCTAGCTCGGAAGATTCTCAGACAGGGTTACTACTGGTCAACCATGGAAGAGGATTGTATTGGCTTTGTTCGGTGATGCCACAAATGCCAGATCCATGCAAATCGCATGAACATTCCGCCGTCGAAGCTGTACAACATGACTTCACCGTGGCCATTTTCAGTCTGGGGGATTGATGTGATTGGGGCAGTCACTCCAAAAGGGTCGAACGGGCATGAGTACATCCTGGTGGCGATAGACTACTTCACAAAGTGGGTCGAGGCCCAATCCTATGCAGTGCTAAAGGCATCGCATATAGCTAAGTTAATCAGGAATAACATTATCTACCGTTATGGGGTCTCGAATGAGATCATCTCGGATAATGGTTCCCACTTCAAGAAGGAAGTGATCGACTTGTTGGAGAAGTACAACGTGGCTTTTCATAAGTCATCCACTTATCGGCCGTAAACCAACAGAGCAATTGAGGCTGCCAACAAGAACATCAAACACATTCTGCAGAAGATGGTGGAAACCTACAGGGACTGGCCAGATAAGCTGCCATTTGCTCTCTAGGGCTACCGGACATCAATTTGAACTTCTACTGGGGCAACTCCATATTCCTTGGTTTATGGGATATAGGCTGTTCTGCCTATCAAAATTGAGGTTCTGTCATTGCGAGTAATGGCTGAGTGCTAGATAGCTGAGGTAGATTGGCAGCAGAGCAGGTTCGAAGAACTCATGCTGTTCGATGAGAGAAAGCTGAAAGCACTATACCACATTCAAGGTTATCAACGCAGGATTGCCAGGGCTTTTAACAAGAAAGTTAAGTCCAAGAATCTAAAAGAAGGAGATTTGGTGCTTAAAGACAACCAAGCTCTCATCCACGACCCTAAGGGCAAGTTCAGACCCAATTAGGCTGGCCCTTACATCATTAAGTCTATTTGGTCGGGTGGAGCTGTCATTCTGATGGATTTAGATGGCCTTGAGTTCTTCTAACCGATTAACATGGACAAGTTGAAGAAATACTATCCTTGAGTGGCTCGCTAGGCCAAAAACCCGAAAGAGCGACCTAGCAAAAGTTAGAGCACAAAAAATTTGAAATAAGAAAAACTGAGCTCGCAAGGTTGAAAACCCAAAAAGGGCGACCTTAGCAAAAATTAGAGTGCAAAAGAAGAGTGTTAACACCCGAGTGAACCTCAACCGAACTACGTAAGGCTTGATTCCCACCTTTGGGATACGTAGGCAACTTCGTTCTGAAGTCTAGCCATAAACACTTCCATATCAGCTTTGTCCATGTGATTTGTCTTGGCTGTCTTCGTTTATTCTGCATCCAAGAGTTTGGTTGTGAGCTACAGTGTAGTGCTATTCAGACAAGAGGCAACTTTCCAGTTGATTGGATCAAGGATTATACATCTCAGTGATAGATCTCGGGCGTCCAATTGTGATCCATATCGAAAATGGTTTTGAAAAGTTTTAATAAAAATTGATTTTGCTCAAATTAATCTTTTACAACTTAGACCATTTTTGGACCAAATGGAAAATTTTCAGTACCCACAGCCTTCAATTTCATTGATTTCACTGCAGAGTTCTCCGACTCTCGATACAAATTGAAGTTACTTTTTATTACATTCAAAAAGAAAACTTGAAAGTACAGATTAAAGAAATAAACTAAGGGCATGGTTAGGTCAGGTGTTCCTGCGCCCCCTCCCAGAGCTTGTAGAAGCTTCAGATGCCGAAGTAGGCCCAGCTTGTGCCTCACCTTCAAGCCAAGCAATGCACTTGCCAGAAAGGGCACAACTGAAAGTGAGAGCAAGGGCCAGAAGTTCTCTCGTCCTCCATGCGGTGGCATACCAAGCTAAATGTGAGCCTTTGATCGGATATGAAGTCGGGTATTCCACTCCCTCTTCTAGGCAAGTCTGGTCGTGGCCGAATTGACGCCTGAATTGAAATGGAAAGTAAAAGACGCAAGCGCTGTCAATTAGTTGAATGCCAGTGCTGGGACATGCTATAGCCCATCTCCCAGATCGCCAGGACAATGCCAAGCGATGTCAACAGCAGATCGAAAGTGCACATCCATTCGCACCACCATCCTTCATCCGGGGCATCAACTAGCCGCAGAAAGAAATAACCGCGGCCGAATATGCTGGGCAAGAGTCCACTACTTTCAATTTATCCACGAGCCATATCTGGGAAGGGATGGAAAATAAGAGAGATTAAAGAATAGAGAGGTGTAAGTAGAGAGAAAAAGTGAGAAAAGGGTTTTGAGAGAAAAATAGAGCCTGAGGGCCGAGTGATATGAGAAACACATGTGAGAAGGGTGGAAAACATTACCTGTAAGAGTAGTGGACTTCTGCGAACCTGGTTGTCTCCCGGCGATGGAAAGCATCCAAGCCCATCAAGGTTTCGGCTAATGTCATGCCAATGCAGCTCTCGCCCTTTTTCAAGCCTTGGGCGACCTCAATCAAACGAATACTAGACCCTCCAAAGCCAGGGGCAAGTAGAAAATGAGATAACATGCACAAACAAAGGGCATGTCACTGAAAACTTTGCCAAAGATAATCGCCACGGTTATCGGGGTTAGAAAAGCGATGACTCAGGCTGGGAATGTCCAACTCCCCGTTGCGAATCAAAGACCGAGCATCGTGCAAAGTAAACCCACACATTTGTCCTAAAGCTTGGATGTGGCCGAAATGGAACTGGGGCAAGATTTCCTCGTCACATCACGACTCCATCAAAGCTTGGAATTCTTCAAAAGTGGAGCACATCTCTTGACCCCCAAAGTTAAAAACATGACTTACCGGATTCCAACACCTAGCCGCGACATGGAGGAACGGAAAACGCAACGGGGTGTGACTCAGCGTAAATAGTGCGTTTAGCCCAAAACCTCAGAGATTCAACTTTTTCGAGCCATCCAAAGCTGTAATCCAATTGGAGAGTTTTTTGGCAAAGAACGGTTCCATTTACGGCAAAAAAGGAGCTAAAATGAAGAAACCACGAAGGTGATGCTTTTGTAGAAGATAAGGCAAAGGAGTGGAGGATGATGGCAAGAATCGAGATTTCAACATTTCGCCGACCGCGCCAAGTAGCCGATCGCCATCTTTATCGCCGATCGCCATTTAAAGTGGCCGACAATGTTCATAAGTGGTCGGCAATGAGAATAAGTGGCCAGCAGCCACTTCTTGGCTCCAGTAGATAGCTTTTAACCTTCCTGAGTGCTGAGGATGCTGAAAACCTGAGTTTGATTCTACTTCGGATGCGTCTTACTTTTTTGTTTAACAATTGTATTTGTTTATCGAGTTGTCGTTGTTTTGCTTATCGAGTTTGTTGCAATTTGCTTATCGAGTTTGTTGCACTTTGCTTATCGAGTTTGTTGTAATTCGTTTATCGGGTTGTCGCTGTTTTGCTTATCGGGTTTTTCTTTAGGTTGTCTTGTTTGTTATTTTTGTTGTGTCGGTTCACTATCTGACTTTGCAATGTACAAATGTTCAATGTTCATCAATCTCATTTTTGTGCAAAATGGTGCGATGTTATGCGATGCTCAGAATATAAAATATAACACTTTTTTGATCAAAAAAGCTGTTTTCATTCCATCATGGTTTCTTTTTACAAAGGCACAAGTTTTAAGAAATAAAACTGCGTAGGACTGTACAATGAGCTAATACTACTAGCAAAAAGAAAACAAAGCAAAAACATCTGAACCGGTGCCACCCAGCTCAGGATCGAGAGGCCCTCTTCATCCTCTTCCTCGGCTGAGCAGATTCTGCACCATCGCTGTCGGCACCGTTGTCTAAACCAAAGCTGCCTCCGCTCCCATCCTTAGAGCCCTCATCGGCATCGTGGCCACTCGTAACTCCGAGCCTGCGTTGCCGCCTCCACCCTCGGATGGCTCGACCGAGGACTCGTTGGCTCCTCCCCACTAGACTCGCCATCGCTATCGCATGTGACAAGCGCTTGACGCCTCCCCATTGCAGGCCGAATCTCTCTCTCTGCCACTCGAGAAGACTCTAAGGGTCCTGTCTGCCAGGGTGTGACCTGAAAAAACAAGTTTGCATTTATCAGCAAGTATCAAGTACAAGTGCGATATGTAGAGTATATGTAGAAATCGATATGATGTGCATGCAAGGTGTCAGGTCGATGTAATCCATACATACAGTGTATCAGTACAATGAAATGTTCAGTTTTAGTATATCAGTAGAAGTATGATAAATGCAAGAAAACTGAAGAACACCGAAATGCCGTGGGAGGTCAAAGATCGCCTCTCTCAAAAATCATGCCCTCGAATGAGGCCATCACCTGGAGTAACCCCTCGACATACTCTATAGAGGACTGCAAATGCAAGTTGAAATCATGAGTGCATGAATGAACGCATAAGTATCTGAGCGAAAATGAAATGCATAAAAGCTGTAAAGTATATCGGAGGTAAGCTAGGCATCCTGATGTGTCGGTGATCAGGTAATGAGGGCTCGAGTGGAATCTGATAAGGTATCCCACCATACCGCCAACCTGTCAGCTCAGTCGGGGGATCCAGCCATCCAACGCACTGCCTAGTAAAAGGCATCCCTCTAACCTCACCTCTCGGCGCCCGAGCCCTGCTCGTCGAGGGGGCGCCTACTGTCCGAGCCCTGCTCAACGACGCAACATCAATTGCTCTCCCCGTGTGAGCACGAGCGCCTATCAATGAGGGCATGAGATATGTCTGAAGGTAAGTCATGTAGTCCCCCTCCCCAATGAATCGGTCTGCATCTGAGCCTTGTATGACGTCAGTAAGCTCCTGAGGGGAGAGACTCTTTGTGGCCTGCATAGACGGTGGTGGAGGCAAAGGAACTGACTGCAATGGCAAGCCCAGTGTCTGGCGCATGAAGCGCTCACCTACGAACCAGGCTCGACCCACGGGTCCCTCGAATACAAGCCGATATCAGGAGGCGCCCCAAGCTCCGGCAAAATGAAATCGGGCAAACTCTGGCATCACCACCCAAGGCTACCATGTAATCTACAGACAACAAGTACATTAGTTGCCATTTAGATATGCAAAGTGAATTGAAGATGAAAGTAGGAAAAACTGTGAGTTTTGAATTTCCTCTGTCGTCCTCACTGTGTCGAAGTACTGGCGCAGGTGTGGAAGGGTCTTCCAGGCCCTCGGTTGGCATCTACCGTCGTATCAATGTGAATAAGGTACCTCGGGCGGCGTCTTAACCTCTAGCTCGGGAGCAAGTGTGGGGAAATAGGTGTATACCCACAACTATAAAAAGCAAGACAATGGCAGTGAGAATACAGAATACAATAAGTGCAGGAAGCAGAGTATAGCACAATGTATAGAAAGTACAAGTGCAAAGTAGAGATTAGACTACGTATGTGCAGTATGTAGTGTGTGCAGTGTACAGAAAATGAAAAGCAAAAAGCACGGTAGAGAATGTAAAGTAGAAATGTAAAGCGTACCTCCCAAGCTTGCCAGTAACTGCCCACTCTATTCCCCCTCCTGCGAAAGGTCAAGCTCATGTAACTGTAGAGGATGGCGAGGCTGGCGCCCCCCCAATCATAGTGTCGCACCTGGGATAGGTCCACTAAGGCACTCAGAAGATATAGCCCAACTGTGTTCCCTCTGTCGGCAAACAAGGTAGTGCCGAAGAGGAACATGAGAAAGCCTCGAGCATATTGCTCTGTCTCCACGATCGTCGTAGGCTCTCTCCTTCTGAAGTGGTCAGCAACCCAAGTGTATCGAACCAAGCCTGTCGAGCGGAAAATAGGCAGGTGTGCTCCCAACAGATAGGTCTAAGCAGCCTCTCACTCTCCCATGTCAGAGTCGTAGGGGATCGGTTGGCCTCCTACCTCAAGGCCTGTCAGCATGGCGAAGTCGTACGGGGTCATGGTCATATCTCCCATGGTAGAGAAATGGAACGAGTTGGTGGTGTCCCACCATCTCTTTACCAGTGCTCCTAGAAGGGTCCTGCTCGCCATGAGACGCGAGAGCCCCGTGTAGAATAGGCCAAATCCCGCCTCGTCAATAAT
The DNA here is from genome assembly GCA_025200525.1 of Camellia lanceoleosa. Lineage (NCBI taxonomy): Eukaryota > Viridiplantae > Streptophyta > Magnoliopsida > Ericales > Theaceae > Camellia > Camellia lanceoleosa. The sequence continues at coordinate 187,445,381 of CM045759.1, forward strand.
CTGGCACACGCCATTAGGGAGCTCCATGTACCACTCCCTCGCCATGGTGGACCCGTACCCGCGGGTGAAATGGGAGTCAACCTATGTGGATGAACAGAAATACAGTATGCATGTGTTCAAAATGAACAAAAGTACAGTATGTGAATGTGTTCAAAATGAGCAGATGAAATATGGAGCAAAAGTGCGAGCTATAGAAGAAATATAAAGTACATCGCAGGAAATACAAGAGTACAGTGTGTACCTCAGTGGCGTCGTAAGATAAATGGGACTCTGGCTCCCGTAGCAGTAGGTTTACGGACGTACGCTGTGTGAATCCAATGAAGTGGCACACCGTGCTAGGTGGTAGCACATGTACCTCGAGATGGTACATCGCGAGGTCGAATGGTCGGATCCTCAGTGGCAATGGAATGTGCTCGAGCTCCTCTTCCATCCTTGGAGAACCCCCATCGTGTGGCGTATCGTCTGCCATCTGAAAAGAAGGTGAAAAATGAGCAAAATGTGCAAAAGGTGCCAAAAGTCAACAAAAGTCAACCATCGGGAAGGGAAAAAGTCAAAAAAAGTCAAAGCCCAGGAAAACGTGCAAAACTCAAGACAAACTTGGGGGAAACATACCTCAAATGGTGAATGTGGAGAAAAAAGCTTCGAAAACAACTTTTGTTCGGTTCAAAACGAAGAGAATCGAAAGGTCTTAGCGAATCAACTTTGCGAGGGGCGTTAGAAAATGTGTGTGGAGCACAGATCTAAGAAGAAAAAGGGTCTAGAGACAAGGGAGGAAGGATTTCGGCACTGTGGGTTTGAGAAAAGTGATTTGGGTTTGTGTTTTTAAAGTTCCCCGTGTGAAAAGACCAAAACTACCCCGAATTTCCTAAACTGGTCGACCGGCCAGATTTTGTGGCCGACCAACCACTTGGGTGGCCGGCAGATGTGGAAAGTGGCCGGCAGGCTTCCATGGTGGCCGGCAGGTTTCCAGTGTCCCCTCTGAGTGTTTATAGACTGTTTTGAGTCCTTGGTTCTCAAGAAAGTGCAAGAAGAGCCCACTTTTCAGTGCAAAGTGTCTCTGCAAAAGTTCAACTCATGTCTTCGATGTGTGACTCGCCGTCGGCCGATATGAACGAGGTGTATCCTTTTTGAAATACATTGTAACCCTTCCGAGAGGTAAATCGGAGGTTGCAATTGAGTTGGCCTTGTTAAAGCACGGATTTCTTTATTCGATGTTTCGTATTGAACATGCTATCGATGTTGCATTGTATGTGTATCATTGTCATTGAGCATAGAATACGTTTGATACAAAGACATTATGCTACCCATGTTTCTATGCTGCATAGAATATGTATGTCATGTTGTATTGCATTGCGCATGCCCTTACATTCGTATAGAAGTTGTTTGTACCTGTTACATTGTGTATGCATTCGGTGTTGCCTAGAACACACTCCATGTTATGCTTCTGTTTTGTTTTTGGCATTTGGCATAATGTGTATGAAACATGTCTTCCTAAGCATTGTATCATGGTTATTGATATTGCATTGAATATGCATTTTTATTGCATTGTGCTTGTCGAAGTTTCTTCCTTGTGCAGGCACAATATTGTACGTACGGTTCATTCAAAGCTGGTGCAACCAGACGATATTGTATGTACTGTTCATTCAGAGGAATTCCGAGTAAAACCATTCCTCTCCCTCATCCCGTTGGTTAGAGACATTTGGGTACGCCTGATGTCTACACTAGCATCCCGTAGGTTAGAAACAGCCAGGTACGCCCGGTGTTTACACTGACACCCTGTTGAAAATGTTTGGGTCGTGTGCTCGGTGTTTCCTTTCCCTCTCTCGTGTGTAATACGCTGAGAGGTATCTCTTTTCCCTCTCTCGCGTGTGATACGCTGAGAGGTGTTTCCTTTCCCTCTGTCGCGTGTGTGGGGGCCGAGACTCGAGAGTCGCAGAGATTCCAGATAGTCGAATCTGGGAGAGTCGAGGTTCAAAGCACTCAGCAATTGGCTTTAAAGCTCAAATCCAACCCTACTCGGCCAAATAACCGATTAAGCAAGGGGCCGAGCGAAGATCAGTCCATTATAAAATGTGTAGAATATGAGGTGGGGAATGGATCTAATCCCGAGGCCCAAAGAAGAAAAGATATAAATAAAAGAAACATCAGCCAGAAGGAGGTATGTGAGAATCGTTGTCCTTAACTTAGAATACAAGCATTCTTGAGTGTGGATACTGACTTGTCCGTCGGAGTGCTAATTCTGGCACCCCCAACCGGAGTGTTTATTCCTTTTCAAGTGACCAGAAGAGGATCACGAGCGTTCCCCAGGATCAAAAGAGTATTTCCAAACCACCTTCTCCATAGCGTGTGATACGCTGAGAGGTGCTTCTGTTTCCTTCTCCTGTGTATGATACGCTGAGAGGTGTTTTCTTTCTCTCTCTCGCGTGTGATACGTTGAGAGGTGCTTTCTTTCCCTTTCTTGCGTGTGATACGTTGAAAGGTGCTTTTGTTTTTGTCATGACCCGAACCCGCCCCTATGGGTTAAAGACATAACCGGCCAGTAATCCTGAGATTACCTACGGCCTCAAACCAAACCAAACATAACTCATCAGAGTAAAGGGGCCAAACGGAAGCAAAATTTAAAACTTTGTCCATAGAGCTGTGCTTACATGGCACGTCATAACAAACCATACGCATACATGTTAATAACTCACTTTAGAAAATATAGTAGCATAAGGTTCTGTACAGACAGGATCATTTAAGTCTAAGTCAACCCATGAAAACTATATACAACAGATTCAAAGTCTTCGCCAACATGACAAAATATATATATATATAACAAAAGGCGAAGACGAGTCTCGTGCATGAGACGCAAGGGCTGACTCTTTAAAACTTGGTTGTTCCACACAGACTTCACTAAGGCTGGGTCTAGACCTCTCTTGGCTCACCTGCAAACACATGAATAAGCGTGAGCGAAAGCCTAGTGAATAATATCAATTGCAAAAGATGCATTAGAACAATATACATCGGACAACCTCAGGCCCAATTCATATTTCTATTTAGTATATAAATAGCTATAGATCAAGTGACTTCGGTTCCAAACACTTCGGACGGCCTCGGGCCCAATCCATTCATGTCAAACTGGCCTTTGGCCCATTTGTCTTTCATTCATGTCAGACTGGCCTCTAGCCCATTCATTCTTTCATTCAGATCATACTGGCCTCTGGCCCATTCATTCTATCATTCAGATCGTACTGGCCTCTAGTCCATTCATTCTATCGTTCAAATCATACTGGCCTCTGGCCCATTCATTCATTCGTGTCAAACTGGCCTTCGGCCCATTCATACTTTCATGTCAAACTGGCCTTTGGCCCATTCATACTTTCATGTCAAACTGGCCTTTGGCCCATTCATTTGGCATGGCAAACATTGTCCACCAATCAAATTAACAAACTTATAAACTTACATAGAAGTAAGCAATTGGACAACAACATAATTCAAATCTCTTTGTCAAGATATTACTCACAGTGATCGGTTGGTTGATTTTCCCTGGAGCTTGACCCTACACATCACACAACACATACGGTTCACAAATGATTCAATCTGTTCTTTAATTCACATATTCCTCTTTAGGCTTTATTCTTCTCCCTTTAATTCATTTACAACGCTCAATGCATGCCTAAGAGTACTTAGAAGTGAAAGAGAACGGAAAACAAAACACATAACGCATTTTCAAAATTTCAGAAAACAGGGTCCCCGCTCGAGTGTGGACTTCCTCGCTCGAGCGAACCCATGAGGCCTGCAAAAGTACTAGTTATGTCATTTTTACGCTCAATCGTGAATTTTGGCGCTCGAGCGAAAGGCCTCACTACATGGATCCCTGCTTGTGCGTGAACTTCCCCGCTCGAGTGGACACCATGTCTGCAAAAAAATACTAGGAGCCTAGATTTTACGCTCAAGCTGCGGTTTTCCTGCTCAAGCGAACATCAAATTTTCTGGATTTTCCAGAACATGTTCTTGAGCTTCAACTTGATATTCAAAGGCTCTAAATGCATGATTTTGGATCAAACTTCACATATACATATACTAACATGGTATAAACACCAAATTACAACATTATGAAGCTCAATTCCAAGAATTACTTACATGCATGACTCAAATTAACCCAAACTCATCACCAACACATTAAATTCAAACATTCAACACTCACAACTCCATGATTTGCACATGCATGTGGGAGATACCCATTATTCTCAACTTAGTTGGTGAAGAGATGATTAAATACAGAGACTTTAATCAAAATTCAACATGAGTCATGTAATTCACGCTCAAATATGCGAACTCAAAGCAATTTCTTACATGCATGTACATATTGGCTTCCAATTCAACAAAACCAACTTAACTCATGTTCTTTATCTTCATTCAACTTGGAATCTACAATTTACAAACTAAAATCCATGAGTCAAAGGTTGATTATTCACCTAGGAACCTCAAACACCCAAGCTCTAGCCAATTCTTGAGCTTAATCTTCAAGATTTTCAAGCTTCAATGATCAAACTCCAATTATTCCCCCTCTCTCTCTCTCTCTCTCTCTCTCTCTAGCTAACCCTCCCTCTTTTCTTGAGTTAGAATTAGCCAAATAGAATGCTAAAGAGGAGATTTGAGTACATAGTGCCCCACTTATATAATTTCCCTCAATTATACTTATTAATATTACATAATTTGAGCACTACACCATTAAATTAATCTAATTAATTTGATCCGAATGAATTTTTAATTAAATTTCACCGTAGGCTCTAAAAATTATGCCAATCACAATGGCGTAATTAATTTCAGTTTCTGTGGCCGATAGGGCCTTCAATTAATATTCCAAAACAGATAATCAAACAAATATTCCTACGGTGAACAGATAGAAATTCAAAACCACATATTTTCACATAAATGGCACACAGAATCATATCAAACACATAATCATATTCATAATAAGGACCAATTAACATACTACGGAACAGGGTTATCACAGTCTTCCTCCTTTTAGGAAGTTTGGCCTTCCAAACTTAATTTACCTTCGTCGAGAAACAAATGTGGATAGCGTAGTCGCATTTCATCTGCTTTTTCCCATGTAGCATCCATCCCATAGTGTTCTTTCCATTCCACTTTCACCATTGGGATGGACTTGCTTCTCAGTCATTTCACTTGCCGGTCAATGATTCATTCTGGCCATTTGGCATACTCCATATTTTCATTAATAGCTACCCGGTGATAATCAATCACATGAAACGGGTCTCAGAGATAACCCCTCAACATCGACACAAAATACATTATGGATTTGCTCAAATCCCGGTGGCAAAGCAACTCTATAAGCAACTGGACCAAGTCTTTCCAGAATTTGAAATGGCCCAATGTAACGGGGCGACAGCTTGCCCTTCTTTCCAAACCTGACTTGGCCTTTTATCGGAGACACACGGATGAACACATGGTCACCTACCTCATACTCAAGAGGTCTTCTCTGAACATCTGCATAATTCTTTTGTCGATCTTGAGCTATTTTGAGCCTTTGCTGAATAGTTTTGATCTTTTCAGAAGTGTCTTGCACAATTTCAGGCCCTAGTAAAGCTCTATCCCCGACCTCTGTCCAACAAATTAGTGATCTACACCTTCTACCAGACAAAGCCTCGTATGGTGCTATGTCGACGCTGGAGTGGAAGCTGTTATTGTACGCAAACTCTGCTAGTGGCAAATAGTCTTCCCAACTCCCTTGAAAATCTAAGGCACACATCCGAAGCATATCTTCTAAAGTTTGTATTGTTCGTTCTGATTGCCCATCTGTCTGTGGGTGGAATGCAGTACTGAACCTTAGTTCTGTCCTATAGTTTCCTGCAAACTCTTCCACAACCTAGATACAAATTTCGGATCTCTATTCAACACAATAGATACCAGAACTCCGTGTAAACGGACAATCTCATCAACATATATGGTAGCCAGTCTATAAGCATTAAATGTAGTTCTAACTGGTAGAAAATGTGCAGATTTAGTCAGTCTATCAACTACAACCCAAATATAATCCATACCTCAAAAAGTCTGAGGTAGGCCAACAACAAAATCCATAGTCACATGTTCCCACTTCCATTCAGGAATAGGGAGAGGTTGAAGTAGACCGCCTGGTTTCTGATGTTCAACTTTAACTTGTAGACATTGAAGACACTTGGACTCATATTCTGCAATCTCTTTCTTCATTTTAGGCCACCAATAGCTTTGTTTCAGATCCCGATACATTTTATTGTTGCCCGGATGCATAGCAAACACTGATTTATGGGCTTCATCTAAAACCCTCTTCTTTAGTTCCGGAATATCTGGAATACACATTCGGTTCCGAAATCTCAACACTTCATTTTCAATGTTAAACTCTACTTTTGGAATTGTCTCAAATTCATCAATCACTTTCTTGAGGAATTCATCCTCTTTCTGCTTCTGTTTAATTTCATCAATGATTGTCGGTTCGACTGAGATAGTGGCTATCAATCCGCCCTGTTCACACGATACCACTTCGATTTCAGACTTCTCAAAATCTTGCAAGATTTCCTCCTGTTCAGTAAGCAACCAAGCTACACTCTCCGTTGATTTTTTGCTCAAGGCATCAGCAACTGTATTAGCTTTCTCGGGGTGATACTAAATCTCAACATCGTAGTCTTTTATCAGTTCAAGCCATCTCCTCTGTCGCATGTTCAACTCCTTCTGCGTAAAGAAGTATTTCAGACTTTTGTAATCTGTGTAGACTTCACACTTTGCCCCATACAAATAATGCCGCCAGATTTTCAAAGCAAACACAATTGCGGCCAATTCCAAATCGTGTGTTGGGTAGTTTTTCTCGTATGGTCTCAACTGTCGAAAGGCATAAGCAATAACTTTTCCGTTCTGCGTTAATACACAATCCAAACCTTTATAAGACGCATCACTGAAAATTACAAAATTTTTCGTACCTGAGGGCAATGTCAATACTGGTGCAGTGGTTAGTCTCATTTTCAGTTCATGAAAGGCAGATTCTCTTTCGTCATTCCATTCAAATGGTTGCCCCTTGCGTGTCAGTTGGGTAAGAGGTACAGCTATTTTTGAGAAATCCTTCACAAATCTCTTATAGTACCCAGCTAAGCCCAAAAAACTACGAACTTTTGTTACATTTGTCGGTGTAGGCCAATTCACAATTGCCTCTATTTTCTGTGGGTCCACTGAAATCCCTTCCTTGTTGATAACATGCCCAAAGAAAACAACTTCATCCAACCAAAACTCACATTTCTTTAGTTTAACAAATAATTTCCTTTCCCTAAGTATTTGCAAGACAGTTCTCAAATGATGTTCATTTTCAAGTCTATTCTTGGAGTATATCAAAATGTCATCAATAAAACCCACAACAAATTCATCAAGGTAGGTTTTAAAAATTCAGTTCATTAAGTCCATAAATGTTGCCGGAGCATTAGTCACTCCAAATGGCATGACAAGAAATTCAAAATGTCCATACCTCGTTCTGAATGCGGTTTTCTCAACATCTTATGCCTTTACTTTCAACTGATGATACCCGGATCTCAAATCAATTTTGGAAAACACTTGTGAGCCCTGCAACTGATCAAACAAGTCGTCAATACGGGGTAAAGGGTATTTATTCTTTATTGTTACCTTGTTCAGTTCTCGATAATCAATACACAAACGTAGGGTTCCATCTTTCTTTTTCACAAACAGCACAAGTGCACTCCATGGCGAAGTGCTAGGTCGAATAAACCCTTTGTTAAGCAGGTCTTGCAACTGTTCTTTCAACTCTTTCATTTCGGTAGCAACCATTTTGTAGGGAGTTTTGGAAATAAGCTGGGTGCCTGGCATAGTCTCAATTGTAAACTCTATTTCCCTGTCCACCAATTCCCCTGGTAGTTCATTTGGAAACACATCTGGAAATTCTCTAACAATAGGGATATCATTTAATTCAACATTTACAGATTGTTCAGACAACAAGTAACACAAATAACCCTGGCACCCTTTCCTGATCAGTTTGCATGCCTTCATTGCAGATATTAAATAAGGTGGAGGTACTACCTCGTTACCCACAAACACAATTTCTTCCTATTCTGGTGGTCTAAACACAACCCGTTTGGTCACACAATCAATGGTGGCATAATATTTAGTTAGCCAATCCATGTCCAAAATTACATCAAAGTGCCTAAAGTTCAAAGGCAACAAATCCACATAAAGGATGGCATTCCCAACACTCATGTCACAAAAATGATATGCAGATTCACAAAACACAAATTCCCCGGATGGAGCAGATACACATAGCAAATATGGCAATAATTCTAGAGGTCTACTCAGTCTAGATGCAAATGCACATGTCACAAAAGAGTATGTTGATCCGGAGTCAATTAACACAAAAGCATCCTAATTACATATAGAAATAATACCTGAGACGACTGCATTGGCATTCCATGTATCACCCAGAACAAGCGCAAAAACTCTCCCCTATCTCACAGTATCTCCAGTGGTAGTAGATCTCATGGTATTGCCCGGCTTCAGGATTGATGCAGTGGAACTAGCAGCTATCTTCCCACTGTTTTGATTACAATCTTGGGCCATATGCCCTTGTTTCCCACATTTAAAATAGGCTCCCGACACACGGTAACAAACCCCACGATGCCTTTTGCTACAAATATTGCACATAGGAGATATGTCTCGGAAAGAATTCGAAGTATTCGAGGAGCCCGTGTTTTTCTTTTTTGAAAATTTCTTCTTTGAAAAGAAGCCTTGCCTTTTGTTGCCTTTCCAGTCAGTTGTTGGTTTAGTTTGTTTAGCTATGTTAGCTTTCGATATGATGGCCCGGTCTAGCACCCCAATATAGGTTTCCAGCTTCAAGACATTTACCTTTTCCAAAATGTCGCTTCAAAGCCCACCTTCAAAGTGCCTCGCTTTCTTATAGTCAGTGTCAATCACATGCGGTGCAAACCTGGCCAATTCGGTGAATTTGGCTTCATACTCGGCTACAGTCATACTGTCTTGTCTAAGTTCCATGAACTCTGACACTTTCCTGTCCCGGACACATTGTAGGAAGTACTTGTCATAGAAAATTTCCAAAAATTTCACCCAGTCAACATCTTTATGATTTTGTCGCATTAACATCCACCATCTCCTTGCTTCATCCTCTAGCATGAAAGTGGCTAGAAGCACTTTCTGTGTCTCTGAACACGGAAACACTTTAAACAATTTTTCGATGCCGAGAACCCATGCTTCGGCTTTCAACAGGTCTAATCCACTGTGGAACTGTAGTGGTTTCATTTTCTTGAATTCTTTGGTGAGAGCTATTATCCGATCATCATTCTGATTATCTGGCACGGGTGGTGCCGGAGGCGGAGGTGGAGGATGTGGTTGTTGCCACTATTGTTGCCACTCTTGTTGTTGCCTCAATGTTTCTGCCATTTCCTGAATCAACCTTTCCATTCTATCCATTCTGGCAGTAGAGGACTCTTCTATCTCATCACCTCTTGTTCTCACCATCTTATTAGACTTGCATTATACTTTATACAAAAGATTCACAAGTATACATATACTAAAAGCATATGCATTCAAATAATTTGCAATGCAAGCAAATCACAAACTTATGGCACATAATTGTTCATATCAATACATGTAAGCATATTCTTAATGGTTCCAAATTCGTACTTATCACATGAATGCATCCTAGATCTTTTCTAGACGCTTATTGCTCTTTTTGGACAAGTGTATGATTTATTAACTCGTACTCTGATACCACTCTGTCATGACCCGAACCCGCCCCTATGGGTTAAGGACATAACCGGCCAGTAATCCTGAGATTACCTATGGCCTCAAACCAAACCAAACATAACTCATCAGAGTAAAGGGGCCAAACGGAAGCAAAATTTAAAACTTTGTCCATAGAGCTATGCTTACATGGCACGTCATAATAAACCATACGCATACATGTTAATAACTCACTTTAGAAAATATAGTAGTATAAAGTTCTGTACAGACAGGATCATTTAAGTCTAAGTCAACCCATGAAAACTATATACAACAGATTCAAAGTCTTTGCCAACATGACAAAATATAAATACATAACAAAAGGCGAAGATGAGTCTCGTGTGTGAGACGCAAGGGCTGACTCTTTAAAACCTTGGTTGTTCCACACAGACTTCACTAAGGCTAGGTCTAGACCTCTCTTGGCTCACCTACAAACACATGAATGAGCGTGAGCGAAAGCCTAGTGAATAATATCAATTGCAGAAGATGCATTGGAACAATATACATTGGACGACCTTAGGCCCAATTCATATTTCTATTTAGTATATAAATAGCTATAGATCAAGTGACTTCGGTTCCAAACACTTCGGATGGCCTCGGGCCCAATCCATTCATGTCAAACTGGCCTTTGGCCCATTTGTCTTTCATTCATGTTAGATTGGCCTCTGGCCCATTCATTCTTTCATTCAGATCATATTGGCCTCTAGCCCATTCATTCTATCATTCAGATCATACTGGCCTTTGGCCTATTCATTCTATCGTTCAAATCATACTGGCCTATGGCCCATTCATTCATTCATTTGTATCAAATTGGTCTTTGCCCCATTCATACTTTCATGTCAAACTGGCCTTCGGTCCATTCATACTTTCATGTCAAACTGGCCTTTGGCCCATTCATACTTTCATGTCAAAATGGCCTTTGGCCCACTCATACTTTCATGTCAAACTGGCCTTTGGCCCATTCATTTGGCTTAGCAAACATTGTCCACCAATCAAATTAACAAACTTATAAACTTACATAGAAGTAAGCAATTGGACAACAACATATTTCAGATCTCTTTGTCAAGATATTACTCACAGTGATCGGTTGATTGATTTGCCCTGGAGCTTGACCCTACACATCACACAACACATACGAGTCACAAATGATTCAATCTGTTCTTTAATTCACATATTCCTCTTTAGGCTTTATTCTTCTCCCTTTAATTCATTTACAATGCTTAATGCATGCCTAAGAGTCCTTAGAAGTGAAAGAGAATGGAAAACGAAACACAAAACGCATTTTCAAAATTTCAAAAAACAGGGTTCCCGCTCGAGCGTGGACTCCCCCGCTCGAGCGGACCCATGAGGACTGCAAAAGTACTGGTTATGTCATTTTTACGCTTGATCATGAATTCTGGCGCTCGAGCAGAAGGCCTCACTACATGGCTCCCCGCTCGAGCGTGAACTTCCTCGCTCGAGCGGACACCATGTCTACAAAAAAAATACTGGGAGCCTGGATTTTACGCTCGAGCAATGGTTCTCCCGCTCGAGCGGACGTCAAATTTTCTGGATTTTCCAGAACATGTTCTTGAGCTTCAACTTGATATTCAAAGGCTCTAAATGCGTGATTTTGGCTCAAACTTCACATATACATATGCTAACATGGTATAAACACCAAATTACAACATTATGAAGCTCAATTCCAAGAATTACTTACATGCATGACTCAAATTAACCCAAACGCATCACCAACACATTAAATTCAAACATTCAACACTCACACCTCTATGATTTGCACATGCATGTGGGAGATACCCATTATTCTCAACTTAGTTGGTGAAGAGATGATTAAATACATGGACTTTAATCAAAATTCAACATGAGTCATGTAATTCAAGCTCAAATATGCAAACTCCAAGCAATTTCTTACATGCATGTACATATTGGCTTCCAATTCAACAAAATCAACTTAACTCATGTTCTTTATCTTCATTCAACTTGGAATCTACAATTTACAAACTAAAATCCATGAGTTAAGGGTTGATTACTCACCTAGGAGCCTCAAACACCCAAGCTCTAGCCAATTCTTGAGCTTAATCTTCAAGATTTTCAAGCTTCAATGATCAAACTCCAATTATTCTCTCTCTCTCTCTCTCTCTCTAGCTGGCCCTTCCTCTTTTCTTGAGTTAGAAATAGCCAAATAGAATGCTAAAGAGGAGATTTGAGTACATAGTGCCCCACTTATACTTATTAATATTACATAATTTCAGCACTACACCATTAAATTAATCTAATTAATTTGATCCGAATGAATTTTTAATTAAATTTCACCGTAGGCTCTAAAAATTATGCCAATCACAATGGCGCAATTAATTTCAGTTTCTGTGGCCGATAGGGCCTTCAATTAAAATTCCAAAGTAGATAATCAAACAGATATTCCTACGATGAACAGATAGAAATTTAAAACCACATATTTTCACATAAATGGCACACAGAATCATATCAAACACATAATCATATTCATAATAAGGACCAATTAACATACTACGGAACAGGGTTATCACAATTTCCCTCTCTCGCGTGTGATACACTAAGAGGTGTTTTCTTTCCCTCTCTCGTGTGTGATACGCTAAGAGGTGCTTTCTTTCCCTCTATCGCGTGTGATACGCTGAGAGGTGCTTCTGTTTCCCTCTCTTGCGTGTGATATGCTGAGAGGTGTCTCTTTTCCTTCTCTCGCATGTGATACGCTGAGAAGTGCTTCATTTTTCCTCTCTCGTGTGTGATACGCTGAGAGGTGCTTCTATTTCCCTCTCTTGCATGTGATACGCTAAGAGGTGCTTCCTTTCCCTCTCTCACGTGTGATACGCTTAGAGGTGTTTTCTTTCCCTCTCTCGCGTGTGATATGCTAAGAGGTATTTCATTTCCCTCTCTCGCGTGTGATACGCTAAGAGATGCTTCTGTTTTCCATCTCGCGTGTGATATGCTAAGAGGTGCTTCTGTTTCCCTCTCTCGCATATGATACACTAAGAGGTGTTTCGTTTGAGACTTCGGATATTTTCGGTAGTCGCTTTTAGCCTTTCCTGCGTGAGGCGCAGTGAAGATTGCATAATTTTCTTACATCCTTTCTATTGAAATGTGTGAGACTGTTGTAACTTCTTGGTTTGCTTAAAATGTTGTATTTATTTTGCGTAAATGCTTCATTACAACCCTTTTTGCATAATCATAACTTATGCTCTTGCATCATGTATATCATTTGCATTTTGCCCCTGCCTGTGGACGTATCTATTTTGTTATCTTGCCTCTTTGTCAGTCTTCGGCCTTGTCAAAAATGGGTCGTCTCTGGGCTTTAACATTCACTCCTGCCATTTCATGACTTCTGAGTTCTGTCAAAGAGAGGCAACTGTAGAAACCCCATTTTTGACCAACCTCAAGACTTTGATGTCATCGTTTGTCCACTCGATGATCACGCATGTTTGTGCCTATTTTGAGCGCCCGAAGTTCTCGGCTGAGTGCCTTGTCTTTGAGCCTCTTAACACTCTGTGTTTTGGCCTTGTTTTTGGGCCAAACCTTGATGCCTCTTGCCTGAAGGGAAGGAAGGCCCTGCAGGCCACTTGTGGCACTTGCCGGCCACTTTTCTCCCTTGTAGGCCACTTGAAGTGGTTGGTCGACTAGGGGAGGTGGCCGGCCAGCCGGCGGCCAATTTTCTCTCCTTTTAGATATTTTCAAATCTTTTGAGCCAGCTGTGGCTCACTGAGGTTCATCCTCCATACACGTGTATGGAGGGATGAAATAGGCTTTTTGCTTGCTTGTTCTATGTATGGAGAGCTCCCTCCCCCTTTAGAGGGGTTACAAAATTTTAGAGCTGAAATTTCTCTCTCTCTCTCTCTCTCTCTCTCTCTCTCTCTATTGTGCATAAAAGTGAGTTTTCTTCACATATTTGCACTAAAACACCTAGTCAAACACCTTCACTTTGGAGCTGAGGTCCATTGAAGCTTGGTTTGAGGTCTTAGGCTTGGCTTTGGTTCTGAATTGTTGCTGAATTGTTGTTGTGCTTCAAGGGTAACAACTTGTCCCTTTTTAGCTTTGTTTTGATTAAGTACTTGACCACCTTTGCATGCTATTTTAAGGCTGGTTTTAACCTCTCAAAAACTCTGATTTTAAGGCTTTAAATTGTTGGTTTGAGTCTTGTTTGGTTAGGGGGTGGTTTCCTCTCTTGGCTCTTTGGCTTGTAAAGCCTTTTGAGCCACGTTTCTTATCTTTTGGAACACCCTTTGTTTGGCCTTTCTACCACTGAAACTCAGGGAAATTTCAGTGGTAGAAAGTTGGTTTTGAGGCTTAGAATAAGGGGGGGTGGTCCCCTCTCCTTGTATCTTGTTTTCTTGTGTTGATGGCCTCATACTTGAGCATGCTTTTCTACTCTTTTGTGACTTAGTTCAAGCATGTTTTTTACTTTGTTTTGACATGCTTTAACTCTGACTTTGGCTAGTTAGGTCACTTCTTTCTTGCTTTTGGTACTTGTAGTGCAATCATGCTTGTTGGCTTAACATGCTTCATGTTCTAGCCTATCATTCTAGTTTGCGTTAGCTCTGCTTCATTATGTTTTTTTCCACTGATTTAGCATGCTTTGACTCTGTTTTGAATGGTCTTGGCCATATAAGACTTGTTATGCATGGTTGTAGTGTAAGTGCCTTGACTAGCTTTGAGTTTTGAGGCCTTTAACATGTTGTGTATGTGATGATTGCATGTTTTGGCATCATTTACCATGTAATTTTAGTGCATATAGTGTAGACACACTCTCACATATTCCACTCTTTCATCGCTTTTAAAAGTTGTGCTCTATGCGTTGCTAGTGAGCCTATACGTGAACATGTTTTTCTTGCTATTCGAGCTTTAATTTCAGCATGTTGTAGTCTCTGATTTGGCATGATTAAGCTCTGTCTAGAGCTGGTTTGGTTGTTTATGCTTGATATTGCATGCTTCTAGAATGATGCTCTTTACTAGCTTAATGTATTTGGCTTTTGAGCATGTCTTGTATGGATTGTTTGCATGATTTAGTGTCTTAAACATGCCATTTCAGCTTTGAAAATCTGTTACCTCCCTCATTTCTTCATCTTTTTTATTTACTTTGAGAGTTGGTTGGCCTTGAGATTGTGTTTAGGCTTGGGATTGAGAATTGTGCTTAGATGGCTTTAACCCTCTTTTGAGGGTTCCTCCTAGTCAAAGGCATAGTCTCTCCTATATCTTAAATCATTGTTTTGGTTGATCTCCTCTCCTTAGAGGACTTGAACATTGAACTTAATCGGTTAATGGATTAATTGGTAAGCTAAAATGTGTAAACAAGAATTGGACCAAGTAAAACATGCCAAGATAACATATGTGTGTTGCATTGCATGTGTTTGGATCGAATGTTAATCCAAACACAAGAAATGTGAGACGTTTCATACTCAAAGTGATGAAACGTGTCACGTTTCTTGGTCGCCGACACCCTTGATCATGCATGATGGGGTGGAGGCACTTTGAGTCTTATGTGCGCATTCACTAAGCTTGTACAAGCTTGGTTCTTCGACCATCATGCATTGAATGCTTGGTTGGTGGCTTGAGAGCCAAGTACCACACTCCTTTGAGCTTGAGACATGATGACGAGGGTGATAGTACACACATTTCCTGCCAAATATATTGTCTTGGCTCTGCTGTTCTCTATTGCAGCAAAGGCAGAATTCTGGAAAGAGAGGTGGCCGGCCGGCCACTTGCACTAGCCTACCGACCACTTGTACTAGCCGGCCGGCCAGTTGAGGTAGCCTATCAACCAGTTGAGGTGGCCGGCCGACCACCTGCAGGAGAAATTGTCCAAAGTGTTCCTGTGTTGGGGCAGATGCAATCTGGAAGTTCATATGATGTTCTGAGATCACCGCGAGTGCAAATAGAGGCAACTCATGGCAAGGCAATGCATTTCCGGGTGAAGCAAACCGAGCATGCATGTCTCCCTCACCCGCGAGGCCATTTCACTGCTCATGATTAGTTTCTCTAATTAGTCATTCAATTTGTTTTGTAATATTCTAATTAGCTTAGCATAGCTATTCGTTTCAATTTAGTTTGTAATAATTAATTAGCTAAGTTAGTTAATTAGTTGTTTTGTAATAATTAACTTAGCTTAGTATAGCTTAGCTTAATTATGCAGACCCTCCTTCGAGAGGGCACAGTGTTGTAATAAGCGTGCGTGTGTGTGCATGTCTTCCAATCCCATGTCTTTCTCCCTTTTATTTAACCGTTTTCAATGGTTAGTTTTAGGGCACGTTTTGATTAGCATACCTTATGCTTGCATGTTTGCATTATTCATTTATATTGCATGCACCGGGCTCTGCACATCATTCAAGCTACATTGTATTTCAATACTTCTTTGAATACATGTATCAAATTGTTGCATTCATATGCTATGTTAGGTAGCCGAGCCTATTTAGTTGCATTATTGCATGTGTTGCATTAGGCATTTTTGTATAGTTAGGATCATGGATGATTTCTAACTAGTTTTCTGTTTTGGCTCGGAGTACACTGTAAGTTTTACGCTTTAGCATACTTGCATGCATGTGTATGTTGCCATGATAGCATGCTTGCCATGAGGCTATTTGCTTAAGTGTTTAACTACTTGAATGCCTGTGGATGAAGGCTTTATTGCCTAAATTGGGACAAGTCGATGATTGTGTGTTTTAAGCCCACTTTGCGAAGTGACAAATCATGTTTTCAAGCCCACTTGAGGGTGGCAAATCCGCCCTTTAGCCTACTTGCGAGTAGCACTTTCAAACCATTTTCAAAAACAAACACGAGTTGTTTTGTTCCAATTCTTGCGATTTAGTCTATACTTGTATGCTGTGCATATCACATAGTAAAGATAGCTAATAATCGGAATAAGAACACATGAGGTTTATAAAACAACATATCATGGTAGTAGAGGCCGATCTTTGATCGGGCGAGCGGGGGTGCTTATTTCAGGACCTTCCCCTCTCGTACCCAAGTTCTCGAGCCGAGGCAACTTTGGAGATGACAGACACGTGGCCTTAGGCACGAGTCAGGGTTTCCTAAATTTCCCAAAAAATAAAATATTTAGGTAGCGACTCTGTAATCTGGCAAAGCAATCCATTTTTGGCGCTTTTTGATTCAAAATCAAATTTTCAAAACGATTTGCCAGATTTGGACTCTTTGGTATTTATCAGTCTCACATTGCATTTTGTGAGATTAGATTCAGAACCATGACAGGAGTCCAAACTGTAGTAACACCAATTAGCGCCTCTCCGAAAGGGGGGCGCGTGAAGAAAGTTGAGTCTACTGGTTACTACTGGTCTACCATGGAGGAGGATTATATCGGTTTTGTTTGGCAATGCCACAAATGCCAAATTCATGCTAATCGCATGAACATTCCACCGTCGACGCTATACAACTTGACTTCAACATAGCCTTTCTCAGTCTGGGAAATCAACATCATCGGCGCAGTTAGGCCAAAAAGGTCAAATGGGCATGAATACATTCTGGTGGCAATTGGTTATTTCACGAAATAGGTGGAAGCTTAGTCTTATGCAGTGTTGAAAGCAGCGCATATGGTTAAGTTCATCTGAAATAACATCATTTGCCATTATGGAATCCCAAACGAGATCATCTCAGATAATGGTCCCCATTTCAAGAAAGAAGTGATCGACTTGTTAGAGAAATACAATGTGACTTTTCATAAGTCATCCACATATCGGCCACAAACCAACGGAACTGTTGAGGCCGCCAACAAGAACATCAAAAATATTTTGCAGAAGATGGTTGAGACTTATAAGGACTGGCCCGACAAATTGCCATTTGCACTCTGGGGTTATAGGACTTCAATTCGGACGTCTACTGGGGCAACTCCTTACTCTCTTGTTTATGGGATGGAAGCTATTCTGCTAATCAAAATAGAAGTTCCGTCGTTGTGGGTTATGGCTGAATATCATATAGTAGAGGCAGACTGGCAGCAGAGTAGGTTCGAAGAACTGATGTTATTTGATGAGAGAAGGCTGAAAGCACTGTACTGTCACGCCCCGAACCCGCCCCTAGAAGTTCGGTGACGAGACCGGCCAGTAATCTTAGATTACCAAAGGCCTTTCCATGCAGAACATAAATAAAAGGGGCTCGCGGAAGCACAAGTAAATAATAAAGAGTCCAAGAGCTGTGCATAAATATGAACAAGTTATATACATGCCAAAATGATAAGTTAATTACCCACATCTGTTACCCAAGTTACACAAAAAGATCATTTACAACACCTAAATACAATCCAAATAACCAAAAAGGCAAAACTCTCACAAAATGGCCTTCAGTTCGCCCATTCGGACACCAAAACTTGGGTAGGCTTCCAAAACGGCGGCTCAACACGGCTCCGCCTAGGCTTGACTTCCAGAAGGCTCACCTATAATACATAAATACAAATAATGAGCTAAAGCTCAGCAAGTAACATAACAGTAAAGAGGTTCAGTGAACGAAGTCCAATACTTTCATAAATACAGTCATAAATCAATCATAAACATAATCACCATCAACATCATATAGAACATACGTAATGGCATACTCCACGTAACATATACTACCAATCACCAAACAACAAACGACCTCACGAGATCTCGTGAATCGGTCATGGGCTTGTCCTCCCATGCCGTCCCCGATGAGTCGCTTGGCATGGGCCTGCATGTTCTCGCCCCCAAGACCGACTATCTATGGATGCCATAATAGATTCGCAAACAGCATTCGCTCACATAAAACATTTATCATTTCAAAATTATATCATAAGTGTAACACTTTTAAACATAAGTCATAGCAACATATCTTTACAAGAATGTTACTTACAAAGGAGCTACCAATACCGGTTGCACGGTTTCCACGCCTTATCCTCGCAAACATCAACATTAAAGCATACAATCATCATCATCATCAATACATTACACTAGCTCATACCATTTCTTCTCTTCCTTCCTTACATTCATTCATGTCCATATCATGATCAAAAGGTGCGAAATGTTGCTAATAACATAGAAAAATCATATAGAACAACTTTCCCACATTTTCCTGAAAATAAGCCCTTCCGCTCGAGCGCCACTTTGGCCGCTCGAGCGGCCAGTACAATTTGCCAAAACTCGCGAAAGGCGATTTCTCTCCGCCGGGCTATCCTACGCCGGCGGAAGAGCAAAAATCAATTCTGGTTCTTCTTCCTCTTCGAACTCCCATCTTTTCTTAACAAAATCAACTTCCAAAATCATGAAATCAAGACCCAACCACTTGAACCCAACTTAAATTAAGCTTCATAATTTCAAATAACAACTCCCAAAAGTACTATATACAAGATCAATCTTTGAATTGAGATGAAAATCGTAAAACATATACATACAAGCTTCATGTATCTATAGCCATGGGGGTTCTTCCTCAAATAAACCAAACATAACTTAAATCATGCCATAAATGATCAATTTAACCATAATTCCTCTTTCATTCTTCTTATTAACCATGAAACATGATGATTCAACCCTATTTCAAGAACTTTGAAGCAATCCTTACCTTGATTCTTTGCTTTGGAGGGGATCTACACTTGTTTTTCCTTCTTTCCTCTTGCTTTCTCTCCTTTCTCCTCGTTCTCTCTCTTTCCCCACGAATTCACTCTCACCCTCTCTCAAAGATATTTTTTTCTTTTTGGTTTGAGTCAAATGGTCAAGCATCCCTATCTATATCCATATATATCAAATAAGAGCAATTAAACCAAAACACGTGAGCCAAACAAGCCTTAGCGATTCGGAATTCGGTCTTCAATTTATCGTTCAGATGGTTCTAAAAATTCCCGGTATCACTTAGACATTTTCAATTTCATTTTCTGAAGCCATTACAGTCATCGATTTCAGTCCCGAAGTTGTCATTTCAACAGATATTTTTCAAAGTCAAACAGATATTCTTTATTTAAATCACATCTAAGCATAATTAATCACTGGTTATCACTGGTAATTACGATATATGATTCCGGGTCGTTACACTCTCCCCACCTTAAGAAGTTTGGTCCTCCAAACTTAACTAATTCTGATAAAATCTAACTAGCAACCCCAGTTATATTATCAGTCCTTGATCAAAGATGATCCATTCATAAGTGATCATATACATGTTATCATTTCCTAATAATAGCAAGGGGAAATTTGTTCTATCCTCATGTGTTCAACATTTCTCCTTCGCATAGGTACATTACTAGTTATCAGAATGGATAATAAGGTCATACCTGTCTTTGCTTTCCCATTATTCTGTGTCTTATCTGCGACCAGGGTGTAAACTCTTGCTTGTCTTAAATTCCCCTCGGTAGCAGAGGTCGCGATTGTTTGTGATGTCTTTGTTGAGTTAGCTCCACTAGTCACGGGTCTTTCATTCCTTGGATGAATTTGAGGGCACGTCCTGGCTATGTGTCCTGGTTGACCACATTTGCAGCAAATTCCAGTTCCTCTGCGACAAATTCCTCCATGCTGCTTCCCACACTCTCTGCAATTAGGTTTCACTACACTCCCACTACTTCCCATTGTTGTAATATTACTAAAGCTTGAATTCACATTGTCATTCCCGGAGACTAGCGACTCGCTAACTGTTTCCACTTTCTGTTTCTTGAATTTCTTACTTTCTGGTTCAATCCCCGTTGTTGTTTTCAAACTAGCAATATTCGATTCAGACATCAAAGCTCGGTCAAGGACATCAACATATTTGTCTAGTTTTAGCACATTTACCCTATCAAGAATTTCAACATGTAGGCCACCCTCAAATTTCCTTGCTTTCTTGTATTCTGTATCAACCATGTGAGGAGCATATCTAGCTAGTTCTGTAAATTTACTCTCATATTCTGCTACAGACATGACACCCTGCTTCAACTGTTCAAATTCTGAAATTTTTCTGTCCCGCATACATTGAGGAAAATATTTTTCATAAAATACATCCTTGAATCGATCCCATGTCAATTCCCGATTACTGTCTCGAACCAGCATCCACCATCTTCTGGCTTCTTCCTTCAGAGTAAATGTTGCTAATAGCACTTTGTAAGCATCTGTACATGGAAACACTTCAAAAATTTTCTCGGTCTCAAGCACCCATGCCTCTGCTTTTAATGGTTCAATTCCTCCTTCAAATTCCGGTGGTTTCAATTTCTTATACTTCTGGGTAAGGGTGATAAGATCATCATTAAGATTTGGTTCCATGTGCATAGGTGGTGGAGGAGGTGGTGGAAAAGGTTGTCTCGGTGGCTGTTGGTTTTGTTCTAGCTGTTGTCTCACCAAATTCACCAAGGCTTCTACCATTTGTTCTAATCGAGTCATTACGGCATCGGAAGATTCTGCTTCATCGACATTTCGACATTGGCATCTTCCATTGGCCTATAGAACCCATGACAATAACACATTTCATTTTCCATATCTTCTTTCCTTCTTTCACCATCATTCGTTCTCATTCCTCATATTCATAAACACACCACACATGCACATGTATGTATGCCATCGCTATTTCTTTTCTAATACACCTAACAACTCAATGGACACGTGTGTGGGTAAATAACTCGTCGCTCGATACCACTCTGTCACGCCGAACCCGCCCTAGAAGTTCGGTGGCGAGACGCCGATAATCTTAGATTACCAAAGGCCTTTCCATGCGTAACATAAATAAAAGGGGCTCATGAAGCACAAGTAAATAATAAAGAGTCCAAGAGCTGCATAAATATGAACAAGTTATATACATGCCAAAATGATAAGTTAATTACCCACATCTGTTACCCAAGTTACACAAAAAGATCATTTACAACACCTAAATACAATCCAAATAACCAAAAAGGCAAAACTCTCACAAAATGGCCTTCCAGGCCTGGCCCAGCTCGGGACACCAAAACTTGGGTAGGCTTCCAAAACGGCGGCTCAACACGGCTCCGCCTAGGCTTGACTTCCAGAAGGCTCACCTATAATACATAAATACAAATAATGAGCTAAAGCTCAGCAAGTAACATAACAGTAAAGAGGTTCAGTGAACGAAGTCCAATACTTTCCTAAATACAGTCATAAATCAATCATAAACATAATCAGTCATCAGTCATCATATAGAACATACGTAATGGCATACTCCACAGAACATATACCAGTCAATCAGTCAAACAGTCAAACAGCCTACGAGATCTCGTAACTGGTCATGGGCTTGTCCTTCCATGCCGTTCCCCATGACTCGCTTGGCATGGGCCTGCATGTTCTCGCCCCCATGACCGACTATCTATGGATGCCATAATAGATTCGCAAACAGGCATTCGTTCACATAAAACATTTATCATTTCAAAATTATATCATAAGTGTAACACTTTTAAACATAAGTCATAGCAACATATCTTTACAGTAATGTTACTTACAGTGAGCTACCAATACCAGTTGCACGGTTTCCACGTCTTATCCTGCAAACATCAACATTAAAGCATACAATCATCATCATCATCAATACATTACACTAGCTCATACCATTTCTTCTCTTCCTTCCTTACATTCATTCATGTCCATATCATGATCAAAAGGTGCGAAATGATGCTAATAACATAGAAAAATCATATAGAACAACTTTCCCACATTTTCCTGAAAATAAGCCCTTCCGCTCGAGCGCCACTTTGGCCGCCGGCGGCAATAATTGCCAAAAACTGCTGAAAGGCCGATTTCTCCGCTCGAGCGGGCTATCCTACGCTCGAGCGGGAAGAGCAAAAATCTGAATTCCTGGTTCTTCTTCCCTCTTTCGAACTCCCATCTTTTCTTAACAAAATCAACTTCCAAAATCATGAAATCAAGACCCAACCACTTGAACCCAACTTAAATTAAGCTTCATAATTTCAAATAACAACTCCCAAAAGTACTATATACAAGATCAATCTTTGAATTGAGATGAAAATCGTAAAACATATACATACAAGCTTCATGTATCTATAGCCATGGGGGTTCTTCCTCAAATAAACCAAACATAACTTAAATCATGCCATAAATGATCAATTTAACCATAATTCCTCTTTCATTCTTCTTATTAACCATGAAACATGATGATTCAACCCTATTTCAAGAACTTTGAAGCAATCCTTACCTTGATTCTTTGCTTTGGAGGGGATCTACACTTGTTTTTCCTTCTTTCCTCTTGCTTTCTCTCCTTTCTCCTCGTTCTCTCTCTTTCCACGAATTCACTCTCTCCCTCTCTCAAAGATATCTTCTTTTCTCTTTTGGTTTGAGTCAAATGGTCAAGCATCCCTATCTATATCCATATATATCAAATAAGAGCAATTAAACCAAAACACGTGAGCCAAACAAGCCTTAGCGATTGAGGCGAATTGATCTTCAATTTATCGTTTGAGATGGTTCTAAAATTCGGTATCACTTAGACATTTTCAATTTCATTTTCTGAAGCCATTACAGTCATCGATTTCAGTCCCGAAGTTGTCATTTCAACAGATATTTTTCAAAGTCAAACAGATATTCTTTATTTAAATCACATCTAAGCATAATTAATCACTGGTTATCACTGGTAATTACGATATATGATTCCGGGTCGTTACATGTACCATGTTCAGGGTTATCACCGTAGGATTTCCAGGGGCCTTAACAAGATGGTTAAGTCCATGAATCTCAAAGAAGGGGATTTGGTGCTGAAAGACAACCGAGCTTCCATCTATGACCCTAAAGGCAAGTTTAGACCCAATTAGACTGGTCCTTATATCATCAAAACTATCTGGTCGGGTAGAGCTGTTATTCTCATAGACCTGGATAGCCTAGAATTTTCCCAACCGATCAACATGGACAAGTTGAAGAAGTACTATCCCTCTGAGGCTCACTAGGCCGAAAACCCGGAAGGGCGACCTAGGCAAAAATTATAGTACAAAAAATTAGAAAAAAAGAAAAACTGAGCTCGAAAGGTTGAAAACCCTAAAGGACGAGTTTGGTAAAAGTTAGAGCGCAAAAGGAGAGCGTTAATACTCGAGTGAACCCAAACTGAACTACGTAAGGCCTGATTCCCATCTTCGGGATACGTAGGAAACTTCATCCTGAAGTTCGGCCGTAAACACCTCAAAATCATTTGTCCTGTCCATGTATTTGATCAGGCCATCTTTGTATTTTCTTTATCTGAATGTTCGGTCGTGATCGTCTCTGAGAATTGGTTATAGTGCTGAGCAGTGCTATTTAGACAAGGGGCAATTTTCCTTTTTTTTTTTTTTGGATTCGGGGTTGTACATCTCGAGGATAGATTTCATGCGTACCAAGTTGTGATCTTTATCAAAAATGGTTTTGAAAAGTTTTGATAAAAGTTGATTTTTGTTCAAAATTTACCTTTTACAACTTAGACCATTTTTGGACCAAAAGGAAAACTTTCAGTACTCACAACTTTAATTTCATTGATTTTAGTACAAAATTCTCCAACTCTCGATACAAATCAAAGCTGCTTTTTATTATATGCATAAAACTTGAAAAGTAAGATCAAAACAATAAACTTGGGGCATAAATGAGTCAGGTGTTCCTGCGTCCTCCGCTTGTGCTCGTGGAAACCTCTGATGCAAAGGTGGGCCCGGATTGTGCCTCATCTTCAAGCCAAGTCAGGCACTCATCAGAAAGGGCACAGCTGAAACTAGGGGCAGGAGTTAGAAGCTCTCTCACCCTCCAAGTAGTGGGGTATCTAGCCAAATGTGAACCTCGGACAGGGAATGAAACTGGGTACTCTACCCCACCCTTTGGGCAAGTCTAATCATGTCCAAACTGACGTCTGAACTAGAACGAAAAGTAGATTACGCAGTGTGTCAAGCCAATCAGTTTAATACCAGGTTGCCGAGCCATGTTGTAGCTCATTTCAATCAGATCAAGCCAGGAGCAATGCCAAGCAATGTCAGCAGCAGACCTGTTGCACATCCAATGGCACCACCATCCTTTATTCAGAAAATCAACTAGCTGTTGGCAGAAAAAGTATGCTCACGTTAAGTATGCGGGGCAAGAGTCCACTACCTTCAGCTTGTCCATAAGCCATATCTGGGGAGGGATGAAAGAAAAGAGAGATTAAAGAATAGAGAGGTGTACGTTGAAAGAAAAAGTGAGAAAATGGCTTTGAGAGAAAAATAAAGCATAAGTGCTGAGAGATGTGAGAAATACATATTAGAAAGAGTGGGAAACATTACCTGAAGAAGTAGTGGACTCCCTGCAAATTTGTTTGTCTCTCGCCGATGAAAGGCATCTAAGCCCATCAAAGTCTCGGCCAACGCCAAACCAACGCAACTCTTGCCCTCTTTCAAACCTTGGGCTACTTCAATCAATCGAATGCTAGACCCGCCGAAACTAGGGGCAAGAAGGAAATGTGCTAGCATGCACAAACAAAAGGCGTGTTGTCGAAAACCTTGCCAAAGAAGATCACCACGGTCACCAACATCAGAAAATCGATGGATCAGATTAGGAATGTCCAGCTCTCTGGGTATTTGGGGATTCCTCTTATCTCAACTAAGTAGCGTAAAATAAATTGTGATCAATTGGTAGCTAGGATTATCAAGAGGATTCAATTGTGGACCAATAAAGTGTTGTCTTATGCAGGGAGTGCCCAATTGATTAAATCTATCTTGTTCTCTGTGTAGGTTTCTTGGGCTTCGTTATTCATTCTCCCTAAGAAAGTGGTAAAGGAGATTGAATCATGTTTGAGGGCTTTCTTTTGGAATGGACCTGATTTGAAAAAGACTGGAGCCAAAGTTGCTTGGGTGCATCTTTGTGTTCCTCGGAATAAGGGTGGTCTAGGGTTTAAATCTATTGAGATGTGGAATAAAGCTGCTATTGCCAAGCATGTTTGGTTTTTTCTGTCAGGGGGTGAGCAATCCATGTGATGTCAATGGGTTAAGTCTTACTTGTTAAAGAGTAGAAGTTTTTGGTGCCTCAAAGTTCCTAGTGACCCTTCCTAGGTCTGGAGAAAGCTTCTTGATTTGAGGAGTATTATTGCTTCCCTGATTAAATATAATGTTGGTAATGGGAAGGCAACTTTCTTGTGGTTTGACAACTGGCTCCCTCTTGGGCCTCTTTTTAATAGATTTGGAGAAAGAGTTATTTCTGACTCTGGGATTCAAAAGTTTACTAAAGTGGAGTCTGTTATCTATGGCTCTAGGTGGAAATGGCCTGTGTGTCATACTTGGGAGTTGAATGAGATTAAGGCTGCTGTCCTGCCGGATATGAAGCCTTTTTTAGTGAATGATAAGGTGGTGTGGTTACCATCTTCTGATGGGAAATTTTCCATTAAGTCTACTTGGGACAAGTGGAGGACCTATGGTTCTAGAGTTGCTTGGGCTAAGATCCTGTGGTTCAAGTTTCCTATTCCTAGAATAAGTATTGTGGTCTGGGTTGCTATCCATAATAGACTGAACACTCTTGATAGGCTTGTTGTCTTTAGTTCTAGTAATTCTGCTATTTGCTGTCTCTGTGGGGTTAAGCCAGAGGATTATAATCACTTGTTCTTTAAATGTCCATTCTCTTACAGAGTCTGGAATGTTATGCATGTTCCTTATCTTGACTGGACAGATTTGGTGGATTGGTTAACCAGGAATATTATAGCGATCCTAGTTTTTCCTTTCTTTATTTATTGTATTCCGGACTCGGTTCCGTGGATGTGTTGTTGTCTCATTCTCATTTCTATCCTTTACTCTTTGTATTTGAGTCTTGGGTTGTGTTGGGCGGGTTTGAAACATGTTGGTTGTGCTTTGAAACTAAAAGTTGATGCTCAGAATTTGGCCTTTACGCTCGAGCTGGGCTTTTGACGCTCGAGCGGGCCCTTTGTTGTTACTTCTCCACTCGAGCAGGCATTTTGACGCTCGAGCGTGAATTTCCATCTCCCAGTATTTTTCTCTACAGGTCTTCGTACGCTCAAGCGGGAGTTTTGACGCTCAAGCGTGACCCTTTGATTTTGTTCCTCCGCTTGAGCGGGGAGTTTGACGCTCGAGTGGGGACCATCACCTGCAAAACTTCTGTGAGTGTGCATCCGACGCTCGAGCGGACGTTTTGACGCTCGAGCGTGAGTTCAGGCCGACGCCGAGCGGGGTTTCACGCCGAGCGGGAGGCGATATCGGTCCGAAGTTTGACTTTTTGGATCACTTTTTCAACTCCTTTTCTCTCTCTTACTTTTCAAAACCCAAATTTGAGAGCCTCTCTCTCTAGATCTCAACTTCTCTCTACAAGATCATCTAGATCTATTGATCTTCTACCTTGGTCCCTTTACAAAAAGTATGGAGTTGGTCTTGCTCTTCATTTTGATCCGAAAATTTTGGTGTTTGGAGCACTTTGAGTTTTCTTCATCTTCTTCCTTTGAGCTCCGAATTTGAGGTAGGGATAACTACTCATTTATATGATCTTTGACATAAATTTTTAGCTATTTTGATTTATGTTGAAGTTGGGTGATTTTGGGGTGTTAGGGTTTCTAAATGTATAAAGAGGGGTTTTGTTATTTTGACTCATAAATATGTATTTTGGGTCTTAAAGTGATGGTGTTGTTGTTGGTTGTTGATGTTGGTGCCTTTGGGTCAAAGTTGAGAAAGATAAAGGAAAGCCCTAATTTTTGTTATGAATTAATTGATATAATTAATTTGGAAATGTTATGGAAATACGAAATTGAGGTAGAAATGATGAAATTTGCATAATATGAGATAGAATGGTGGAGTTGGATTTATTAATCGCTCACTTTGAAAATGTTGAATATATATATCTGTTGAGGCATTTATTATTTGTTTAGAAATAACTGCTTTGGGCTATCGGTGGAGGATAGTCTTGATTGTTGTAGACAATGCATGATGATTAGGCGAACTAAAACTAATCAATTGAATATGTCATTGAATATGACGGTTGGAATAATACATCAAATTTATGTATTGATTGATTATGTATATGATATGTGTTTTATATACATGGTATTGTGTAGGAGGAGATAGGGGATGTATTCCACGGTTTAGGGGAAGATAGGAGATGGACTCCTAAACCGGATGTTGTTTGGGAGGAGATAGGGGATGGACTCCATCGATACAGCAAATATGTGTATCTATTGAAGTATTGATACAACAAATCTGTGTATCATATATGAAGTACGGAAGTGTTTTATTTGAGATTGATACAGCAATTATGTGTATCTATTGTGAAGTATGAAGTGTTTAATTTGAGTTGTTATCTCAATTGAAATAGAAGTACTGTTGATATGAGAGGTAATCTCATTTAAGTTGTTTAGCCAGGTTCTAAGCCTCAGTTATGAATTGAGAAATTGGATAAGAAATGGAAAATGAAATGAAACATGGACACATTTGTCATGTAATTGAAATGGGTTATGAATTGCTTTATGTGAGTTAAACATTTATCAAATGCTAATGTTTTAGTTATTGCTCATATTATGTTTTGTATATCTCTACTGGGCGTTGGCTCACCCTATATGGGACATCATTTTCAGGTACAGGTATTATGCCACCTCCAAGAACATAGCTTGGAAGGCTTAAGGTTGTTGGACTATTTTTGTTGTTTTGTTGTATTACATGTATATCAAGCCAAGGGCTTATTTTGTGTAGAGTTAGCACTCTCTTTTTGTAACCAAGTGTTGACTTGGAAAGTTGTAAGCCCGTAGGGCATTTATTTTTATTGTCAACATGTAATACTTTTGGACTAGATACTCTGATGAATAGAAATATATTTATTTCTCTTATGTTTATGGATGTCGCGAATGCATGATTTATGGGTTTATTTTGAAGGCGTTACAAATATCAAAGGCAAATCTTTAGCTGCCACTATTTCTAAAGAGAAATTATAGGATTTTCAAAGGCTCAAAATCCACTGAGGTGGCAGTGCAAGCTAAAATTAGAAGCCTTGTGAGAAACAGGATCTTGTCCATCTTAAGTTTTAAAGAGGAGGTGACAAATGCTTGGTTTATGGTGAAGTGGTCCCTCCCAAACTCTGTCCTGAAATCAGGTCAAGGTTAGCTTGGGGTGGTTTGGTTTTATTTGTGTTGTTTCTGACTGGGTGTTAATTGCAAGTCTCTTTGGTTGGAATGCTAGTCCTTTATTAGGGATGTGAGTTGAGTGTGTGTGAGGTTATTCCAAAAATGTTTGAGTGAGATTGTGAGTTTGTGGGTTGAGTGGCTGTAGCAAATTAATCTTTATCTCACAGTTTGTTGTGCAGGTTTTTAGCTGGCCCTTGTTGTATAGGGAAGTTGGGTTGAGTGGTGGTGAGTTCCTATATTAGGGCTGTGTGTGAGGAGGGTTTTATATACTATTGTGGGTTGAGTGTGATGAGTTCCAATAATTTTCTAATTATTTTTGGTGCAAGCACTCAGCTGGTCTATCTTAGGGGAGTTATTCTTTGTGGATTGAGTGATTGAGGCATATGTTGCTGAATAGTTTTTGTATTGTGTCTCATACATTATAGTTAACTGTTGTGTGTAATGTTTGAGTGTTCTTGAGTGTTGAGTGAAGGCTAGCAGCATCTTGTGAGTTTTTGCAGTTAACTATTGTTGAATTGTCATACTGATTTGGTGATTACTTGGCTCTTTTAGGATCATTTGTCTGAATGATGGCCTTGAGCAAGTAGCCCAGTTTGGTAGATATTGTCCCAATTTGTTGAATGTTAGCTTCTGGGTGTTGTTGCTATTGTTTTTTCTACTATTTTTGGAGTTATGGCCTGCTGCTATGGTATGGACTGCTGCTATGTTCTGGCCTTCTTTGCTATCTGGGTCTGCCGCTATTCGCTATGTTGTTTGTTCTACAATCTGAAATTTTAATATATTAGCTTATTTATGATAGGCTCTATTGGTTATTTTGTAGTCCCAGGTCCTATTTTGGCTTTGTGCATGGCCGTTTTGTGTTGGTTTTCTTTTGAGTTTGTTTTGGGATCTGTTTTGTTGTCTAGCATATGTAACATGCCCGGGGGTACCTGTGCGCGTTAAACAGTTCGGACCGCCGAGATCTATTTGATCTAGTCTCACAAGTGCAATGTGAAACATAGATGAGAGTCCAGATTTGGTAACTTTTATTCAAAATTCATTTTATTGCAATTTTTTTGAAAATGGACTGCGTTATCTGATCTCAAAGTCGCCACCTAATATTTTGAAAAATTAGGAAACCCACGAGTCGTGCCAAGGCCACTGTGCGTCGTAACCGAAGATGCTTGGCTTGGAACCTTAGGTATGAGAGGGGAAGGTCAATAATGAGCACCCCTACTCACCCGATCAAAGATCGGCCTCTACTAAACCATGATATGAATTTTATTTTCGTTATATGTTCATGTTCTGATTATTTAGTAAATCCTAAAATTTACTATGTGAAGCATACAAGTATAGACTAATTTTGCTTAAATTGGAACAATTCAATTTCATATTTGTTTTGCAAAGGGTTTGAATTTGCCACCTCAGTGGGCTTAAAGTTTGTGAATTTGCCACTACAAAGTGGGCTTAAAACGTACATTCGTTGAATCATTCCAATTCAAGTAACAAGCCTTCATCCACAGGCATTCAAACAGTTTATCATTTAAGCAATTAGCCTCATGGTAGGATGCTAAACATAATAAGAAAAACACACACAAATAGGATGCTAAAGCATAAAAACTCACATATTTACCGACGTCCCGCGAACAAGCTACAAAACAAAGTTAGTAAAATATGCATGATCTTATATATATAATCCTAATGCAATTCACTCATGAGATGTAACTAAAGATTCGGCTTCTAAAACATGGCATGTGAATCATCTCAAGAACAAGAGGTAGCACATAGAATCACATAAGAATTGATTACATCCACAAATGCAAACTTAACCGAATCAAGATGCATGAAATATGGATGCAAAGCATGGATATGCATGACATGTCAAATATATACATATGTACAATTAGGGAAAGCGAGTAAAGAATGGGGTAGAAAGAAGCGGGGTGGCGGATTATTACAACACTTAAATTATTACATGTTCAAATGAGAGAGAGATGAGGGAATAATAAAATAAAATGAAACCTCACAAACACTTAAAAGAAAAAGAAGATAAAGAACTTTATCACTAGCACAGTCCACTCCTTTTCTCCACTGGAAATTGGGCCCAACAAATAAGCCCAAAATTAGGAAGCCCAACGTTTCAAACCCCCGACCATTCATTTGACTTCAATCCAGTAGGTTCTGTATGCACTAGTGCAGCCTGTGGGATCACAATTGCCAGATTCAGAACACCCATTGATAAACCTTGGCCAAGTCCTAGAGACTCAACTAGCCAATTCAAGTCAAAGAAGTAATCCAAATGGGCCCCGAGAGATATTTAAATGTTCTAAACAGTTCCTAGAATAAAGCTTCTTCAGCATGGCTCGACTGTTCAAGCATTTGATCATGCAAGTGGGAGGACCCATGATTCAGGGGGAGCTCATCGGTGGCTGAAATGCTTATATATGTAGTGATAGCAATGAAAGTAATGTCAAGGAAGAAAGCAGACTTGAGATTGGCACAGTTAACATTGCATGCAGAGGTGACAGTGAATGTGAAAATCTTAAACCAACCGCTGTGAGATCGGCTGAGAGAAATCAAATTCAGAGAGAGGAAGAGGGAGGGGGTGGTGGTCCACGATGGTTCACAACAGTCGACGACGATGGAGCAACGGTGGTGGCTCGGTGGAGAGAGAGAGAGAGCTTCAGAGATGTGTTATCTTTTTGTTTTACTCCTCTCTATCCTTCACCTCCAACCCGAGTGTGCTGTGTATGTTTTTGTGTGTGAGTGTGTTATGTATATGGGTTGTTCTCCTCAGCTGCTGCTGTGTGTGGGTGTATCAGTGTGTTGTTTTTCAGCCGAGAGGGAGAGAGATACTGCTAGAGGGAGAGAGAGCTGGTCCCTTGTGTGTAAGCCAGCAGCCATCTATTGTGTAGGGGCCGTTAGAGAGTTAAGAGATGATTTGATAAAAATGGCCAACCCCGAGGGTGTGAGAGAAAGATGGTGCCAACCCTTTGTGCATATGTGTGTTGTGTATCAGTGTGTGTCGTGTATTGTGTGTGCATGGTGTGTGTGCTATGTGTGTTGTGGTAGCCGAATAATTGGCGAAGATAAAGGAGGCATATTTCAGAAGCTTGACGCTAGCCGGCAGATATCCCGCAAGGATAAGGGGCCGAATAGGATAAATAGGCCGAATAGGGGAGGATCCCTAGAGCCGAATAGTGGAAAAGATAATGATTGAAAAAGTAGGCCCTGGCCCCGAGGATCGAGAAAAGCAGTATAAATATAATGGCAATGGACTAGAAAAGGTATGTAAGAATCACTTCTAAAAACTTAGCCAACAAGCTTTCTTAAGTAGAAGAACTGACTTGTCCGTCGGAGTGCTAATTCCGGCACCCCCGACCGGAGTATTTGTATCTTTGCAGGTGACTAGCTGAGGATCATTGGCGTCTTCCAGGATCTGAAGAGTATTTCCAAACCACTTCCCCACAATTGGCGCCGTCTGTGGGAATACTCAAATACATCCATGGAAGGCGTGACCGAAGATCCTCCGATAGCCACCGACGAGATCACACAGCGAGACGACCTCACCCCAGCTAATATGCTCGGAAAAGAAACTATCGCGGCACGACGCGTCTTGAACTTCGATTCGCCAACAACTTCAGCACAAGAAACAATGCAGGCTATCATGGAACAAGCAAAGCAGAACGAACAAAGGCTCGAGAATATGATCGCTGAGAACGAACAACTCCGTCAAGAGTTGGCCCTGGAGGTAGCAAAATCTAGAGAGGCCGTAGGCCAGGAACCAGAGCGACCTCCGAGGGCAGACGGGCGAAGACCTCGGGCTTGACCAAAGGATACCGATAGCAACTCCAACTCATTATCCACGGAGCTCGACGCAAGGGGACGATCCGAAACCTCCAGCTCCTCCGAAAAGGATCTGCGAACAAGGATCAAGTGTAGGAGAAGCAGCTCAAACGAGGAAGACCAGCACGATCCTTTCGTTCGACGGATCGCAAAGGCGTCCCTGCCCAAGAAATTCAAAGCTCCGTCATTCACTCTTTACGACGGAAAATCAGACCCCACTGATCATATCCGCCATTATAAACAAGCCATGATGCTGCACGCAGACAATGAAGCCCTCATGTGCCGAATATTCCCTAGCAGCCTAGGTCCACTAGCCGTCAGGTGGTATTACAAGTTGGAGCCAGCTTCGATTAAAAGCTTCCGCCAACTGCAGAAATCTTTCCGGGCCAGGTTCATCACCAACGAGGTACAACCGAAACAGGCCGACTCCCTCTGGGCTATGCAGATCGGTCGGGAGACGGCTCGAGCGTACTCGGCACGATATTGGGAGTGCTTCAACCTTGTTGACGACGCTTGCAATGACTCCATGGCCATCACCGCCTTCAAAATGGGCTTATATCCGACGCGGTGCTTTCTGCGCGACGAAGGCCCCCAAAAAGCGATCTGGCGTTGATGAAGAAAGTTGAAGAATATTGTAAAGTCGAAGATGATTCCCTGAGGATAAAAGCCGGACAAATCTCCAGCAAAATGGCCCTCCCCGAAATTGCTCGACCAATAAGCTCCGTGCCGCCACCGAGCCCTGAGCCCCGGCAACGAACCAAGCGAGACAAAAGGCGGGACTCCCGCCGATCAAGCGATCAATGCTCCCACCGAACGAACGAACAACTACAAGTCGACAGCAGATGCTCAAGGCGAACCGACAAGAAGTATACGGAGTTGACAGAGCCGATCGCGACAATAATGACCAAAGTCCAGCACCTTCCATTTTTCAAGTGGCCGTCGAAGATGGTGGGGCCTCCCGACACACGGAGGAGGGACAGACGATGCGAATACCACAAAGATCACGGCCATGAAACCGAGAGCTGTTATGCGCTAAAGGATCATCTGGAGGAACTGGTGCAAGATGGTCGACTGCAGCAATACGTGAGCAAGGGAAGGCCAACCAAAGCATTAGCCTTGAGACAGGATTCACCTCCGCTTGGTGTGATCCACATAATCTCTGATCACGCCAGATCCCGACCGTGCATACGATTCAATCGCACCCAATTTCCCAAAAACATAACATGTCAACCGGCAGGCCCAGAGAAGCTCCGACAATTAAGTTCGATGACTCCGACCTCGTCGGAACAGTGGCCAGCCACGTCGATCCTTTGGTCGTCAAATTACGCG
This sequence comes from Camellia lanceoleosa, assembly GCA_025200525.1. NCBI lineage: Eukaryota > Viridiplantae > Streptophyta > Magnoliopsida > Ericales > Theaceae > Camellia > Camellia lanceoleosa. The sequence continues at coordinate 187,479,305 of CM045759.1, forward strand.
TACGACGGTTCAGCGTTGAACGCATTCTCATAGACCCAGGAAGCACTTCGGAAATCTTGTACTACAGAACTTTTGTTGAACTCGGCCTCAACGAGTCGGACCTATCACCGTCGTCTCAGCCATTGTTCGGCTTCAACACAAATCCAGAATACCCATTGGGGAGGATCATGCTACCTGTTCGAGCGGGCTCAAAAACGGTTGACGTGGAATTCTTGGTTGTGAAACTTCCATCGCCGTATAATGCCATCATGGGGCGCCCCTGGTTGCATGTCATGAAGGCTGTCCCAAGCACCTACCATCAGCTTATGCGCTTCCCAACAGATCGTGGCATTGAAGAGATCCGTGGCTCACCGCAATCCGCGCGAATGTAGACTTTATGAAGATCCATTTACGGACCCGACCTGTGGGATCTGATGCTTGTACTGGTACCACGTTTTAATGAAAATCGGTTTTCTTTGGCAAACTCTCCTTCAAGCCTCTTGGGGCCAAATAAACCTCCGGATTCAGAGCGCCCTTTGGTGCACGACACCTTAGGGCCGAATAAGCCTCCGGATTCGGAGCGCCCTTCGTGGATGACACAATTGGCCAAAATAAGTCTCCGGATTCGGAGCGCCCTTTGGTGCATGACACCTTAGGGCCGAATAAGTCTGCGGATTCGGAGCGCCCTTTGGTGCACGACACCTTAGGGCCGAATAAGCCTCCGGATTCGGAGCGCCCTTCGTGGATGTCACGATTGGCCAAAATAAGTCTCCGGATTCGGAGCCCCCTTTTTGGTGCAGGTCACCTTAGGGCCGAATAAGTCTCCGGATTTGGAGCGCCCTTCGTGGATATCACGATTGGCCAAAATAAGTCTCCGGATTCGGAGCGCCCTTCGGTGCACGACACCTTAGGGCCGAATAAGTCTCCGGATTCGGAGCGCCCTTTGGTGCACGACACCTTAGGGCCGAATAAGCCTCCGGATTCGGAGTGCCCTTCGTGGATATCACGATTGGCCAAAATAAGTCTCCGGATTCGGAGCCCCCTTTTTGGTGCAGGTCACCTTAGGGCCGAATAAGTCTCCGGATTCGGAGCGCCCTTCGTGGATGTCACGAATGGCCAAAATAAGTCTCCGGATTCGGAGCGCCCTTTGGTGCACGACACCTTAGGGCCGAATAATCCTCCGAATTAGGAGCGCCCTTTGTGGATATCACGACTGGTCAAATTAAGCCTCCAGATTCGGAGCGCCCTTTGGTGCACGACACCTTAGGGCCGAATAAGTCTCCGGATTCGGAGCTCTCTTTGGTGCACGACACCTTGGGGCCGAATAAGTCTCCGGATTCGGAGCTCCCTTTGGTGCACGACACCTTAGGGCCAAATAAGTCTCCGGATTCGGAGCGCCCTTCATGGATATCACGATTGGCCAAAATAAGTCTCCGGATTCGGAGCCCCCTTGGTGCACGGCACCTTAGGGCCGAATAGGTCTTCGGATCCGGAGCCTGTTTTAATAAACTAATTAAGCCGGAATTACTAACATGGTTCGCCGGACAAGGCGTGCCTTAGCCGGCCCACGAGTACGACCCATTCCGGTTAAACTCGCATCCCGCCTAAGGCAAGGGCCGATCCCTGAATACAGGAAAAACATTTAAGCTACACAAAAGCTCCGGTAGCAAACTTTCCGATAGCAAACTAATAGCAAACCATTAAACCATACGAAATGACGTGCTTAACCATTAAAAGTTGGGATCAGGAACATTCATCTGTCATAGCTAAACAAAAGATTTTCAGAGTAAGACTCAACTATATGAAATAACACTTTTTATTTGATTAAAAAGTTGTTACATAGATGCAATCCGCGTTCGAACATTACAATATCTATCTTTTCTAAGACAAATCAACCGATCGATCCAACTCTTGTCATTTGAACAACCATCGCGGCTCAAAACGCATCGATCTAACCGCGCCCGAATCGGCATGTCGCCGGGCCTCTGACACCATCGACAATGTCAAGGCCAAGATCCAAGACAAGGGAGATTAGGGGCAGCGGTCGTTGTGTCTCCTTTTGGGGCGATCTGCTTCAACGACTTGGAGGCTGACGTGTTTCCAGTTTCTCCTTTCAGCGGTCCACCTCCCACACCGGAGAATCCTCCACCGCAAACCATCTGAACGCCAAGTTCGGCCGGAATTTGAGCTCCTGCAAGTATCACCATCTGATGGTGAGAGCTCTTGAGCATCCCACGCAATAGATGCTGGTGAGCCAAGTATGTTTGATTGCATGAGGCGCCTGCCGCTTTTATTCTCAGCAATGGCCGCGATCTCGAGGCCCAAATCCCGAAGTGATTTTATCAACACTAAACCCCACGAGACAGGCGTCGGTCAACATTCTCCATGACCTAGTTAACCCAACGGTTGGCTAAAACGCGCGCGCACAGGCTGCGTAAGGGCAAAAATTACCTAGCCCAATCGGCTAGACATTTGGCATTCGAGCTAAGTCTAATGCCGTAGCCCCTCCGATCCCTGGCTCACGGCTTCTTCAAATTTCAACAACACACGCCGCAATGGCTTTATTCAAAAGTAAACGGCCATTACATGTAGGCCGATCACACCAACAAAGTGGCGCATCGATTTAACATGCTGAGTCTGATTGATGTATTTACGTCTATCCAAACATTTATGCAATAAAATTAAACACGCACATGCCGAATGCGGGAGACAATTTGATATTTTCAAGAAAGCGTCTTTTATTCAAAAAACCAAGAAATTACATAATTACGAATGTGACCAGCGTTCGAACCTTACAATAATTAAAGTCATACGACGTCGCCCTCATCCTCACTCTTCTCAACCTCGAAAGCAGAAAACAGAAAGTCCTTACTGTGGTAGAGAGGCGACGCCGAATCGATGCCTGACAAGCGAAGAGATTCGGCGACTTGAGATGCCTTGATCCAACCATGCCTAAACCCACGATTTTCACATCGGCAAACCTCTTCGGCAAGCTTCTCCTTGGTCTTTTGAATTCCAACCAAGCGCCCTTCATGAAAACCTTTTTCATAAGACCTCCCCTTTGCGGACTCCAATGCGAACATGCTCGCCGTCTCACGATCGGCAATGGCAGCGCTTATAAGCCGACTGGTAACCCTCTCTTCCACGATTGGATTCACTCGCCCTGCTGGTTGTACCTGAGCCGCTTTGATCTCTTTTAACTCACGTTCAGCCGCCTCCACGCGAGCCTCTAAACTGCGGATATGCTCTTCCTTTTTCTCCATTTCTCGGCGGGCGGCGCGCAATCGCATGCCGACTTCATAAGCCGTATAGAGCCCTTTCACCGCCCCATGAATGCCCTCGCGAAACACTTCATAGTCCTGACGACCAGCCATTGACTGCTGAACTTCCGGAGGAAATATTTGTCGAGCAAACTCGACCGCCACGTCTGGATCTCGAACGATCGAGTCCGCTTCCGTCATGGGCCTATTCTTCACAAATACTACAAAACTTAACGGGCACAGATTCGCGTCTGATCTCCTTTCGACTTGGGCGTGTGGCGATCTCCCCTGGGACTGCTTATCCCGTCTGGGCGACCTACTACGATGTCGAGGAGATTGACGCCTCTCTCGACCCATAGAACTCTTACTCCCAAAGACGAGAAGCGCACCACGGTGTTCACTTCGATTCATATCACCGCCAAGCTCAGCCAATGTCTTGGCTTCCCCTTTGCTGTTAAAGAAGAGTTTGTTCGGCATTCGCACAATAGATTTTCTCTCAGGAGTTTGAATCAGATACCTACCAGACTCTTAAAAGTTGTACCTTTGATCATTTAACACTCGCAGAGGCAGCACGATCGAGGCAAGTTCATTAATTGCGAAACCCAATCGCCTGACGCCGAATAACACTTTTTGCCGAATAAGTGCGTAGTACCCTAGCCGGCTCACGAGTTGATAAGGGCAAGAGCAGATTCATCAATCTATTCGGCTCAAGTACCCCAGCCGGCTCACGAATTGTTCCCTCAGAGCCAGAGTTCTTATCATGAACCCCCTGGGGCAAGGGCAGATTCATCAATCTATTCGGCTCAAATACCCCAGCCGGCTCATGAATTGATTCCTCAGAGCCAGAGTTCTTATCATGAACCCCACAGGGCAAGGCGATTCATCAATCTAAGGGTCCAAGATCAGTAGGCAGTGAAATTGCAAATGGTGATTTTGATGGGATATGTATTGAGTCTGCAGGAACCCAAATATTGACCAATCTTTTCCTCTCTACCTTTAGGGGTTAGCGACATAGAACGCACAAGAACTGTTGATCAAAACTTCAGATTCAAGTAAGGAACAAACTAAAGTTTGGACACACGATATTGTATGTACGGTTTGTTTAGAAGAGTTCTAGATAAAATCATTCGTGCCACAAGAAATCATCCGCTCACGAGTTGATCGCATGAGCAGATTTATCAATCTATTCGACCAAGTACCCCACTGCCTACAAATTGATTCAGAGCTAGAATTCTTTTCATGAACCCCCAGGGCAAGGCGAGATTCACAAATCGGGGTTTCCCACGGATATGCAATTCCATTTTACCAAATGCATTGACAAACACAGAACTCTTTCATTAAAATTAAACCACAGAACTCTTTCATACAAAGTGTGTGGTGGTAGCAAAAATTACAAGGAAATTTTCATTAATAAATTGCGCGCAAATGCTAACCAATTTATACATGAAAACTACCCTGAACCAACAAAGCACTAAAACTACCCTGAACCAACAAAGCACTATCCAAAAGAAGAAAAACAAAAACAAAAAGACGCTGCTTTCGATGCGGCTCCCAGATCACTTTCGTTTGATATCGGATTCAAGTGGCTCAACATCCACCTGCTCATAAAGAATTGGCAAATCCAATGTAACCTCAGCGGCAGCAAGGGCTTTGAGCCACCCATGTTTGAACCCGCGATTCTCAAATTTGGACACTTCTTCAACATATTCCGTCAGAGCGGGGCCTCTCCCTGCCTCAAAGGCCTCCGATTCAGCTTTCTCGCGGGCCGCCTTAAGCTCCTCTAACTGAGCTTCCTCTTCAGCAAGTTCTTTCTTGGAAAGTTTGAGCGATTCCTCGCTCACATTTGCCCTACCCTTAGCATCAACACGAAGCTGTTCGGTGACGCGAACCCTCTCTTTCTCCGCTTCGGCTCGCGCACTCTTCATTTCAGCTCTCATAATTTCGAACTCGGCCCTACTTTTCTGACCCTGCACCTCTATTTGCAAATGGTCAATTCTCTCGAGAGCATCACGCAGGCGGTGACCCAAGTCGGCGATCCTTCCAGTCGTCTGCAAAACAATTCGGTATGATTAGACGCCTTTAACAAACAAGAGCGAAATGAAGGTGACCTACCAGGAGTGCCGATTGAGCAGTTAGGGCAACGGCCATAATATCTGGCACGGCACCGAAGGCTTTGTTGTCAGCCGGCAGAGAAATTGAAGCCGCCAGGCTCAGAGCCACGATTGGATCCTCGATGGCCGAAGCGTCGGATAAAATCGGCATATCCCTGATCTTTAGCTGAATAACGAACGGAGCGACCACGTCCGATTCTTCAAGCCGAGGCCGTTTGCTAACAGGGCCAGCTTCTGAACTCGCTTCTCCCTCGGCACCACGCTTTTGGCGTTGCTCCGGAATCAGCCGTTCCCCATCGGCCTGTCCTCCACCCTCTTTTCCCGTGTCGACCAAAGAACCTCGATCGTCCCCTCGAAGCAATGCGAAGGGCTTGATCAAGCCGATCGATTCGGCGCATTCAGCCTTCTTTCGGGCGGCTATCCGCTCGGCATTTCTTTTACGCGCCATCTGCGTTAGGCTTTCCTTCGCCATACCCTCAAAGAAATCGCCGGGTAAATCCCCCAAATTCGCAAAAATATCCCCAGAAGAGAAATATGCTCGTCCTGAGGTGGATGGCACGGTGGCCTCAAATGCCGAGCGTACGGCCTCGTCGCCCTCAACAACCCCCTCAGTAGACTCCCCAACCGGATCGGCAATCACCTCTACAACCGGCTCGGCGTCTTTCCCCGAATCAGAAGCTACGAGACGGATCTGCCTAAGGTTTTTGAAGCTGGGGAAGATAAGGGCCGAGAGCTGTTGATTGCCGGACGGAATCAAAATGTTGTCTGCAGCCGAGAAAGTAGTGTAAGTGGGTTCGTACCGAAGGAGAATATGGGCGGCTCTCCCTTGTTTTTGTACGTTTGGGCGGCCGAAATATGTGAGTGCAATCTTGATTTCCCCAAGAACTACGTCGTCAACCGAAGTCAGAATTTTCTTCAACCTATTACCTGCAGAAGATAAAAAGCAATTTAGGGAAAAGAGCCGAATAAGAGATAGACCAACAAACATAAGACATTGCGTGGCAACCTGGGTCACCCTTATGTCTGGGAATAGGGTCCAGGTGATTCTCCCCTTCAGCGAACTCCCAATTACCTCGGTTGACCATCACGTTGCCAACCCGCTTACGAGGCAAGCATATTCACCAAGTGATGGTCGAGATCTTTGTACGAGAAAATATCGCCCCAAATTAACGGAGGATTTGGCTAAGGCGTAACAATGCCGAATAGCCGGAATCCCAAGGTTAATCCTAAGGCGTCGATTCAACTCTACAACCCCCATGATGATTCGAAAGAAATTTACATTGGGTTAAGAAGGAATCAAACCCCAATAGCGGAGAACGGCCCTAAGAAGTGGGTGTGCGGGGAAACGAACCCCGCCCTCCGCAATGGATAAAAGGGGGAATACGATCGTGTTTTGATCTTCCCTCTTCATGTCGAGAGCGTTGTCCGTTACAAGGGATAAATGGACGTCGTCAGGAATAGAAAAATGTTGCCGGAAACTGGAGATACGATCCTCAGAAAGGAGGTCTTTCAAATGTTTGGCCATCTTAGCAAAGAACTAAATATTCGCCGAAGCTAAAATAGCAAACAGAAAATAGGATTACAAAGAAGGGAGAAGGAGACTTACGAAGAGCAGATGAGACAATGGAAGACGGGAAGAAGTTACAGAAAACGCGAGTCACGGAGGGATATGCACTGGCGATCCAAAAGTCTTAGAAAATCGACGAAATGTGAATTCGAAAAGACCAAAGTTTCAAATCGCAATAAATGCTGAGATACACATGAATAGAGCAGGAAAGCGTAATGATGAGCAAAAAGGCATGCGCCTCCTGACATATTGGGGCACGCGAAGCCGCCTGACGCTAAACTTCTCAAATTCTGAACCAAACACGCCGATCAACTGCCGTCAACAGGGAGTTCAGAGGGCAATTGTGGTAGCCGAATAATCGGCGAAGATAAAGGAGGCATATTTCAGAAGCTTGACGCTAGCCGGCAGATATCCCGCAAGGATAAGGGGCCGAATAGGGGAGGATCCCTAGAGCCGAATAGTGGAAAAGATAATGATTGAAAAAGTAGGCCTTGGCCCCGAGGATAAGAAGAAACGAGTATAAATATAATGGCAATGGACTAGAAAAGGTATGTAAGAATCACTTCTAAAAACTTAGCCAACAAGCTTTCTTGAGTAGAAGAACTGATTTGTCCGTCGGAGTGCTAATTCCGGCACCCCCGACTGGAGTATTTGTATCTTTGCAGGTGACTAGCTGAGGATCATTGGCGTCTTCCAGGATCTGAAGAGTATTTCCAAACCACTTCCTCACATGTGTGTATCAGTGTGTGTTGTGTATCACTCATGTGTGCTGTGTGTGTGTCAGTGTGCGTGTGTTGTGTTGCTCTCCTCAAGAACCTCTCCTTCACTTATTTTTTATTCACCAAAAACCAGCCCCAGAGAGAGAGAGTTATATCGAGAGAGAGCAGCTCAGCCATCTCCTTTTGCCCATCTGTATTGATATGTTTGTTTTTTATCTTTTTGCTTCAATTGTCCCCTCCCACCATATAAAACAATACTAAAATATATATCCAATAACAGACCACACTCATTGATTGTTTTCTTTCTACCAAAACATTATTCCACCGACCCACATCCACGAATACCCCACTTTGTTTCATGATATCCTCCTTTAATTATTATCCTCTGTCTGACTTCCTTCCTTTTTTATTATCCTCTCCCCGAAAACACCCATACACACCCACTTGGCCAACCTCTTATTTTATTTTATTTTTTATTTTCTTCTTTTTTTATTTATTATTTATACTAATTTATATCAAAACACCTAAAAATATATACAAATACATAAAATTATAAAAAACTACAAATTAAAAATATATATATTTTAGTGATATAAAATAATTTGGCCAAAATGGGTGAGGTTTGAGATTAAATTCTGTTGAGAAATTCATAAAATAACATATTCAAATTTTCATCAGCGGGTGGTTAAAAGAAAGTGCCCAAGTCTTAAGGCCGGTCAAAATGGGGTGTCTATACTATCTCTTGGCATTTCCTTTGGGGTAGTTTTGTGTTGGCCCTGTTCTTGCCCCTCTTTTGTTCATGTGTTGTTTGAACAGATTTTTGTCTTCTTGTTACTTTAGTTTGTTGTTGTCTATATCTTGTATAGTTGGTTAGCTCCTGAGGTATTCCTCTTGTAGTTTGTATTTATTTGTCTTTTTTAATTTATGACTTATTCACCCAAAAAAAAAATGTCTAACTCTCCGTTGTGAACTAAGTATTGGGCCTCGTGTAGAGTAAGCCCGCACATCCTTCCCAAAGCTTGGATGTGACCGAAATGGGGCCGAGGCAAGATTTCCTTATCACGCCGGGACTCTAGTAATACTTGAAATTCCTCGATTGTCGGGCATATCTCTTGTTGCCCGAAGCTAAAGACGTGTGTAATCAGGTTCCAACATCTAGCCGCGGCATATAGGAACAGAAAACAAAGCGGAGAACAGCTCAGCGGGAATAGTGCATTTATGCCGAAACCCCGAAAGTTCATCTTTTCTGAGCCATCTAAAATTGCAATCCAATTCGAGAGTTTTTTGGCAAAGAATGGCTCCATTTGTGAAGAATTTGTAGCTGAAATGAAGAAAATACGAGGTCCAACCTTTTGTAGAAGATAAGGCAGTAAGTGGAAGCCAGGTGTCAACATTTCGGAGGACCTGCACATTGATGGCCGGCACGACACATTGATGGACGGCAAGGCTTATTGATGGCCAGCAGGCCACCCTTCATGGCCAGCAATCACCATTTATGGCTGACAGTCTCCCTCTCTAGCCTGATGTCTTTCTTGGTGATGGAAAGTGCTGAAAGCATGTGTTTGTTTTGTTCTTTATGTGTTTTAGAGTCTATTTTGAGTCTTTTCGGGCTTTATCATGTTTGTTGAGGTCTACTTGTCTTGTTTTGCTTATCGAGTTGTATTTGTGTTGTTGTTTATGGAATTGTAGTCGTGTTGTTTATCGAGTTGTATATTGCTGTTATTTCAGTTGTTAGTTGGTTTATTACCTAGTTTCAATCTCATTTCCATGCTAAGTGGTGCTCATGATGCAAAATACAACACTTTTTTCAAATAAAAACTGGTTTTCATTCCGACCATGGTTGTTTTATTTTTACAAAAGTGCAGTACAAGTTTTTAAAGCAAATAAAACCTTCCTTAAGCTGTACAATATGCTAAAACTATAAGCAAAAAGAAACTAATCAAAAATACAATAAATCAGCGCTGGCTGCCTCAAGCTCGAGAAGCTCTCTTCGTCCTCTTCCTCGGAGGAAAAGACTCTCAGGCACTGTCTCCATCGGTGCCGTTGTCTCCCTCTGCACCAGAGTCTGAACCAGAGTCATCTCCGCTCTCTGCCTCAGAGCTCGTCTCGGCATCACCCTCGCTCTCAGAACCCCGAGCCGGTATCATCATCTCCACTCTCAGATAAATCTAAATACTAACTCACTGCCTCCTCAAAGTCGCTCATCTCGGCATCATCATCACTCAAAACGGGCTCTGAGGGATTGCTCCCGTCTCGGGTGCCTCTACCTTTTCCTCTGCCTCCGTCATGTACCGGACTCCGTCTCTCTCTCCTTCCTGCTGCTGGGGGAGGTACTACTGGTGTAGGTGTTGTAGTTTCCACTGGCGCCATCAGCATAGGTGGGATCTGAAAAGATAGTTGTTGTGTATCAGTTATAACATGTGTATCAGATGCAAGTAAACTATGCAAAATGAGCATATACAAAAGTCAAATACAGTGTGAATATAGCATGCAAGTGTAGTATGTCGGATGTGATCTATCGATGCAATATATCAGTACAGTGTGGGATGTTTTCAGCATATCAGTGTGTCAGTCGACTCAGTGTGTCAGTGGAAATTTGATGACTGGAATGCAAGAAAACTGAAGTAACTTACTGGGATACCGTAGAGACTAAGCAGCTCCTCCATTCTCTGTATCATCCCCATCATCGAGGCTATCAGCTTGAGGGCACCTCCTGTATACTCGATCGATGCCTGCAAATGTATTTGATTGATTAGTATCTGCCATAGATATATCTGAAATGAAAAACAAAGTGCAAGTGCTAAAGTGTGGTTCATATCGGAGTCGGGCCTCGGATCCCGACAAGCTCATGACCAGCCGCTACGGGCTCAATTGGGACCTGGTAGGGCTCCCCGGTGTGTCGCCAGCAAGTCAGTGTGGTGGGGAGCTCTAGCCAATCAATCCTCTGCCCCGCTCGAGAAGTCCCTCTGCCTCGGGCCCTGCTTGCTCGGGTCACTCCGCGCCTCACTCTCGTAGCAGGAGCTCCCGCCTCCTTACCTTTGCGAATACCCGTCAAGGGTGGTATCAGGTGTGTCAAGATGAAGTCTGCATAGTCGCCCTCTGCTCTTAAGAAGTCGACCTCGAGGCCCACCATGAACTGGATGACATCCTCAGCAGATACGCTTTCTGTAGACCGCATGGACTCTAGTGGAGCCATTGAGACAACTGGGTCCAGCACATCCACAATCTGGCGCAGGAAGTGCTTACCCAAGAGCCAGGCCCAGCAAATCGGACCCTCGAGTAGGATATGGTAGCGGGAAACGGCCCATGCGCCAACAAACTGGCCCCGCACCCCCCTAGCATCAAGGCCTATGGCTGCCACTTGATTTGCAAACAGAAGTTGTAAAGAGTATTAGGTGCTATTAGTTGCTAAGTGAACATTTTCAAAGCAGAAATGAAATAACCGTGCTTTCGAAATACTTCATGGGCGCCTATTATATCGAAGTACCGGTAGAAGAAAGTGAAAGGCTCGCGAGTCCTGCAGCGAAGCTGACCATCGTATATCCGTAAGTAGGGTACCGTCAACGGCAGCTCCACGACGGGCTCCGGGGCGAGAATCGGGAAGTATACGTATACCCATAGCTGCAAGGAAAATACAGTGGTATGTGATTAATATAGTATCGAGCAGATATAGAAATTGCAAAGCAGAAAGCACATATGTCGAACAGATATAAAGCAGGAGCTATAAACAAATAAATGTAAAGTGTAAAGAGAAAACTGAGGTGTGTACCTCCCAAGCGTGCCAATAGCCTCCAATCAGGCCTCCTTACAGATGGGAGGTGGAGCTCATGTATCTGTATAACGTGGTGAGGCCAACTCCGCCCCAGTTGTAGAAATGAACCCGAGGAAGGGTCACCCGGGAACTCAACAAATACAGGCCAATGGTATTCCACTTGTTCGAAAACAAGTTAGTACCCAAAAAAAACATCAGGAAGCCCCTAGCGTACTGCTTAATCTCCTATGCTATCCAAGCTCAGTACCTCTGAAGCGTTCCGCGAACCAAGTGTATCTCACCATCCCTGCTCGGTATATGGGTGGGTATGCTCCTAGTAGCTCGAACCAGGCTGCCTCCCACTTCTCCATATCAGTGTCAATAGGGATCGGATTACCCTCTACGTCTAAGCCAGTGATCATGGCAAAATCGTAAGGAGACATCGTCATCTCCCCTACAGTGGAGAAATGGAAGGAGTTGGTGGTATCCCACCACCTCTTTATCAATGCTCCTAGAAAGGGACGACTCACGACAACCCGAGTCAAGCCAGAACAAAAGAGGCCGAAGCCAACCCCGTCGATGATGTCTCGAACTCTAGCTGGGAGCTCATCATACCAATCTCTAGCAATCGTAGCGCCATAGTCTCTGAAGGCGCGAGACTCGCCCTGTGGTAAAAGAGGACAGTGTATGAAATGTATCAGATAAGGGTAGTGCATGAAATGCAACCAGATGAAAGAAATGCATCAGAAGAGGACAGTGTATGAAATGTATTAGATAAGGGTAGTGCATAAAATGCAACCAGATTAAATAAATGCATCAGATGAAGACAGTGTATGAAATGTATCAGATAAGGGTAGTGCATGAAATGCAACCAGGTGAAATGAATGCATCAGATGAAAACAGTATATGGATAGATAAAGGCAGGGTATAGGATGCAGTCTGGTGGATCCAAATACAAAGTAGTGCAAGAAATGCAGTAAACAGGGTACAGTTGGATAAAGCAGTAATGATAGCATATTCGAGTAAAAGGGAGTGCAAGAAATTCAAATAAAGAAAGGCAGAATATCTAAAAACAGTGTTCTTACCTCGATGGCAATGACTGATAAGTGAGACTCCGGCTCCCTTAACAAAAGGTCCTCCGTCGCACTACGGGCGAACTCGGTGAAGTGTCTGATGCCTCTGGAAGTAGGCAGTATATGTGTCTGTGGGTGATACCGCGCCACAAACTCTGCCTCTAAGTCGGCCTCAAGATCAGTTATTGGCTCCTCTACCTCCGACACAGGTGGAACTAATGGGGGAACCTTCGGAGGAGCCCCGTCATGAAGAATCTCGTCCGCCATCTGGAAATAGGTGTGAAATGGGTGAAATGTGAAGAAAAATGAAGAAGAAGGGTAAACTTGGAAAAATTCAAACCCTAGGAGAGAGAAAGTGAAGGAAAAAGTCAAAGTAGGGAAAAGTGCACAAAACTCGAGAGAAACTCAAGGGGAATGAACCTAGAATGGTGAAAATGAGGAAAGAAACTCCAAAATTGGATTTCAATCGGTTTAAAGTAAAGGAAACAAAGGGGATTTAGTGAATCAACTTCGCGTAGGATGTTAAAAAATGCGTAGAAAGTGCAAATTTAGAGAGAATGAAGGTCTAAAGAGAGAGAGGGAGAAGATTTTCGAGCAAAGGGAAGTGAGGAAATGAAGTGTGGTGACCCATACTTAAAAGCCCTAGCCGAACTGCCCAAATTGCCCTCAATCTGCCATCGATGGCCGGCAAGGCTCATCAATGGCTAGCAGTGTTCATTGTTGGCCGACACCTGGCCGACGGCCTTCTCTCATGGCCGACAGGTAGCTGGCAGCTTTCTTGGGGTTCCTGATGCTGTTTTGTGTTCTTGGTTTCCAAGAAGTGAAGGGATTGTTCATTGTTTGGTTCAGAATGCCTCTGTGGAAGCTCAAAACTGTGTTTTCAGTGCGCGATGTTCGTTACTGGTCAATGTGAACGAGGTGTATCCTTTAAATACATTGTAATTCTTCCGAGAGGTGAATCGGAAGTTGCCTTTGAGTTTTTTTTCGTCAAATCATGCTTCGATATCTTACATAGAATGTGCATGTCCTATTCATTGTTGCATAGAACATGTACTTCACTTTGTGGTATGGAATATGCATTTCACATATGTTATTGTAAGACGTGCATCTCACAGGAATTGCATGCATGTCTTACGTTCGCTCTTGAATTATGCATGAAATATGCTCTATTTTGAATTACGCATGGGATATGTATTCAAATTTTGCATGGAACGTGCACCTGTTTTTACACATAGAATATGCCCCCGTTACCAATCATGCATAGAATATGCTCATGCTTTCGTTTCTTGCATAGAACATACCATTAACATTGTATTTCAGTTGCTAGTCTTGCATAGAACATGCATTCATATTGTATCGCACTTGTTAAGTCTCTTTCTTTCACATGCACGATATTGTATATATGGTTTATTCAAAGGAGTTCTAAGTAAAATCATTCGTGCCTTTCGAATCGCATCTTTCACTTTCTTCTCTCACGTGAGACGCATTTGGACGTATTCACTTTATCCTCTCGCGTGAGACGCGTTTGGATTTATTTACTTTCTCCTTTCACGTGAGATGCATTTGGACATTTTCACTTTCTCCTCTCGCGTGAGACGTGTTTGGACGTATTCACTTTCTCCTCTCGCGTGAGACGCGTTTGGACGTTTTCACTTTCTTCTCTCGCATGAGATGCGTTTGGACGTATTCACTTATTTTCTTGCGTGAGACGTGTTTAGATTTATTCACTTTCTCCTTTCACGTGAGACGTGTTTGGGCGTATTTGCTTTCTCCTCTCGCGTAAGACGCGTTTGGACGTATTCACTTCTCCTCTCGCACGAGACGCGTTTGGGATTTGTTCACCTTTCTCTTCTCAGGTGAGATGCATTAGGATCGTTTGCTTTGGTTAAAAAAACATTCAGGCGCGCCCGGTGTTTACATCGCTTTCTCGCCTCACGTGTGCAACGCGTTAGGATCTTTGTTGAAACCTTGGGTAAGCCCGACGGTTGTGTTGCTTTTCACCTTTCCTGCGCGTCGCGTAGTTAAGATTGCATGATTTTCTTACATCATTTCTGCATGAAATGTGGTTTGGCTCGTGATTCTCACACGTGGCGTGTTCATTTATTTATTTCTTTCCATGTTTGAGATGTTGTACCTTGTTTTGCTTTGTTTGAATGTGGCATTTTCATTGCATTGTATTTGTATTTAAATGTTTCATTACAGCTTCATTGCATGATCATAAGTTATGTCCTTGCATCATGCATATCATTTGCATTTTGCCCCAAAACTACGCTGATTTGATTCCTTGCAAAGGGATACGTAGGCAACCTACGGGCGCAACCATTTCGTTTTATGTCTTGATTGTTTGTCCAAGTCTTGCAGCCTTCTCAAAATGGGTCATCTCTGAGCTTTGACATTAACTTGCGTCATTTCATGACTTTGAGCTCTATCAAAGAAGGGTAACTGTAGACACCCCATTTTTTACGGCCCTTCAAGACTTAGATGTTCTTCCAGGTACATCCGATGACAAGTCTGATTGCTTGCCGAGAGCTCAAAGTCCTCAGTGGAATGCCACAGGTTTGAGCTTTCCAAACCCTGTATCCTTTTTGTCTCATTTTGGCCCATGTCTTGGCCCCTCTCCCCTACAGTCTTTGGTGGCCTGCCGGCCACCTATGAGGGCTACCAGCCAAGGCTTTTGGCCTACCAGCCATTGATGTGCCTTGCCGGCCATCACTGATGGCCGGTCGGCCACTAGTGTTTTCTGCAGATATTTTGTGCCAACTGTGCCAGCTGGTTTCACAAAGGCTTGTATCTGCCCACATGTGGAGGGCTAGATCTCTTTGTATGGAATTCATATTTTCTATATATAGGGAAGCCCTCTCTCATGTTTTAAGGTTGGAAGAATTAAGACTCAAATTTCTCTCTCTCTCTCTCTCTCTCTCTCTCTCTCTCTCTCTCTCTCTCTTGTATTTCTCTACATCTTTGCCTACTTACACTACACTTTTGCACATCAACGCTTAACCAAAAGTGATCACCTTTGAGCTAAGGCTGTTTGAGGACCTCTTGGAGCTCTACAAGTTGTTTTTGGCTTGAATTGTTGCTTTGAACCACTCTTCTCTTCAAAAGGTATAATATTAGTCTTTGAAGCTTGCTTTGCTTACTTGCTTTTCCATCTTTTTCCTACTGTTATGGGCTGGTTTTTAGCCATAAAAAACTTTGTTTTCATGGGCTGAAATTGGTGTTTTGGGCCATTAAAGGTTAGAGGGTGGTTCATCCCTCTTTATTCCTTGTCATTAAGGCCTTTGCACCTTTGTTTCCCATTATAAAACCATCTTTTTTTGGCCCTTTAACCACTGAATTTCAAAGGTTTTTCAGTGGCAAAAAACTCATTTTGAAGTCCAAAATTGGAGGGGTTAGCCTCCCCTCCTTGTGTCTTGTTTGCTACTCTAATTAACTTCATATGTTAGCATGTTTTTTTAGCTTAGCTTAGCTTAATTCCAGCATAGTTTTGCCTCTGAAATAGCCTGCTTTAGCTCTATTTTGGGCTATTTGGGTCAGTTGAGTCTTGTTTTGCATAGTTGTAATGCAATAGTCCTCACAAGCTTGGTGCTTTAGGCTCTAGACACCTTGTTTGAGTTGATAGCATTTGTTTATGCTTTTATCACTCATTTTCAGCACTTAACCATCTTTGCAACCTCCTTCCTTTCTTGGTTTTATTTTTGCTTTGAAAGTGGTTCAAACCATTTGCTTGTTTAAAACATGAAATTGATGTTTTGTGCTTAATGATTTAATCCCTTTGGGGGTTCATTACCAACGGCATGAGGTCTCTTTCATGCCTAAAACAATCTTTGGTTTGGACTTTCTTTCCACTTAGAGGACTTAATTCACCATTTGGACTTAATGTGATTAAGGGATGGTTGGTAACTAAAATGTGTAAATAAAATTGATAAGTAAAAGAGGCATGATAAGCATCTCTTTGTGTTGCATTGCATGTGTTCAAATCGGACGTTAGTTTGAGCACAAAGAAAATGGGACATTTCATACTCAAAAGTGATGAAATGTGCCATTTCCCTAGGTCTCCATTGCCCTTGATCATGCATGATAGGGTGATGGTTCTTGAGTGTTTGGCTTTGCATTTATTAAGCTTGCACACCTTGAAGCACAAGTCATCATGCAATGAAATTGTTTTGATTGGTGGTTTGTAATTTAAGTTCATAATGCCTTGGATTTGTCCATGAAAATGAGAGGTGAATTGTGTAGACAACCCTTAAAAAAAATCCCTTGTTTGCTCTGTTTGTGCTTTGTTGCAGCATGGTGATCCAATGCATCAGTGGCCGGCAATGCACAATCAGTGGCCAGCAGTGTACCATCAGTGGCCAGCAAACCCCTCCTTTTAGCCGGCAGAGGGCCGACAGCCACTGATGTGAACCCTAGTTGATTTTGGTAAGATGGAGCATAAAGGTTTTGGAAATTCTCAACCCTGCAAACAAAGGCTTTCAAGAGCAAAACAGAGGTCTTTTCGGGCCAAAATCGAGCATGTGCATCTTCCACTTCTCAAGGCGGAGCAATGGCAGCATAGTTTAATGTCTTAAATACTTAGTTCGTGTGCATTTGTGTTGTAAATTAATTAATTAGTTTGCTAGTTAGTTAAAGTGTTGTAATAATTAGTAATTAGCTTAGCTAGTTATTCATTTGGCTTGTAATAATTAGTCTAAATTAGTCTAATTAGATTAGCTTAGATTAGCTTAGCTTAGTTGCTGGTTAGCTCTTATTCATTCGGACCCTCCTTTGCAAGGGCGTAATGTTGTAATAAGCATGCGTGCGTGCGTATATGTTTTCCAACCCCACGTCTTTCTTCCTTTTATTTCATTGCTTTCGATGGTTAGATTAAGGACATATTTCAATTAGCATGCGTTATGCTTGCATCCATTCATTCGTATTACATGCACCGAGGCTCAGCGCATCATTCAAACTGCATTGCCATTTTAATATCTTAGTTGAATACGTCTTTAATCGCATTTTGTTCAAATCGATTGCTTCATATGCCACGCTTAGTAGCCGAGCCTATTTAATTGCATATTGCATGTGTTGCATTAGACACTTAACATAGTTAGGAATCATGCATATTTTTCTAACTCATGTTTTCTTAGCTTGGAGTACTAGGCGAGTTTTTACGCTTTAACATACTTGTATAAATGCAAATGCTACCATGATTAGCATGCTTACCATGAAGCTATGTGCTTATATGCTAAACTGAATGAATGTCTGTGGATGAAGGCTTGTTGTTTGAATTAGAACGATTCAACGAATGTGCATTTTAAGCCCACTTTGTTAAATAGCAAATCATGTTTTAAGCCCACTATGTTTGATGGCAAATCGGCAAACTTTAAGCCCACTTGAGGTAGCAAATTTAAACCATTTTCGCAAACAAACATGAATTGAATTGTTCCAAATTGAGTAAACTAGTCTATACTTGCTTGCGTGCATCACATAGTAAAGCTAGCTTAACAACCGGAATAGGAACACATAATGTTTATAAAAGATCATATCATGATTAGAAGCGGTTGATTTTTGATCGGGCGAACGTGGGTGCTCAATTCATGACCTTCCCCTCTCGTACCTAAGTTCCCGAGCCGAGGCAACTTTGGTGATGACGGACACGTGGCCTTTGGCACGAGTCATGGGTTTCCTAAATTTTTCCAAAAATAAAATATTTTGGTAGCGACTTCGTATTTGGCAAAGTAATCCAATTTTGGTATTTTTGATTTAAAATCAATTTTCCAAAACGATTTGCCGTATTTTGACTCTTTGGTGTTTATCAGTTTCACATTGCACTTGTGAGATTAGATTCAGAATCACGGGAGTCCGAACTATAGAGATTTATTTTCAAACTTTTCGAAAGGGGGCGTGAAAAAGCCAAGCTACAGTTCACCTATACAATAATAAAATTATCTGAATTATTAATTGAAATAAAATTTTAACAATATTAAAAACTGTTAATTAACTTGATGATTTATTAATAAAATGACCTATTTGTTATGAAATTATAAACCTTGGGGGACATAATATAATTTGTAGAACTACAGGGGTATTTTGTAATTTAAGTAAATCTCAAGGAGTCTGTTTATAATTTATTCTATAATTTTTATACAAAATATATGGCTCTTCATTCTTGTTTGACTTCTAAGTGAAACATCAATCATTATGGGCCAATTTGACAATACAGTTAAAAGTCAAAAGTCAACTTTTAATTCATTTTGAATCATATCACCTCTTACATTTTTTACACATTTTTTCAAAAATAGTCAAAAAATCAAATTTTAACTATCTTTCCAAAAGCCCCTATGTTTGGCATGTCCATTTGGGCTAAAATAGTCATATAGGATAAAATTGGCTATTTTAGCCAAATATGACAAAATGTTACATCTAAACCATAATCATTTCATGTTTTCTCTTACAAAAGTCAAAAAAGTCCTATAACTTATTCCAAACGATGCTTTTTAATCCCAAACTAAAACAATCAAAAAACCAACCTACATCCCAAATGAAGACTATGACTTAGGATTTTAATCCTTTACTATCACATCATTTTAGTTAGTTTTAAAAATATATATATTTATAAATTATTTTCCTTTCTCAAGTTTCCAATTTTATGACAAATGGTACCTCTAAATACATCGAGTCACGTGTGATATTACTTTACATTTATCACTAAATTATCATCCTAGATTATTGGGTGAAGGGTCTTCCCTCTAGTACCAAATTAGACTGGAGGGCACTATTGGGTTTGTGGAGACTTATCACGGATTCCGTTTTGATAATTCGAACCGTTCAATGTGTATAAATCATCGAGTGCTATATGCCTATAAAATCACGTTGATCGGATATAGATAGCTATATGATCAAATTAGTTTTGTATCGATAGCTATATGATCCAATGAAATAGCTATCGATATCCGATCAAACTGTTTTTTTACAAGCATATAATACTTAATGAGTTCTATACATTAAACAATTCAAATTATCGAAATAGGACCCATAGTGGACCCCCATAGGTCCCACAATACCCTCTAATCCGATCTCCTGTCCTTGGGTAAAACACCAAATAAAAATAAAAATAAAAATAAAAATTTTTATTACACAAAACTTATGCATCTCAAAGATGCCACCTAACAAGTAGAGAAAATTGGAACTTAAGCTCAGCTTAATTTGTTTGGTTTGAACCTAAGGATTTGGCTTAGAGTTGGTTTGGGATGTGGGTTGGCTTTTTGACTATTTTAGGCTGGGATTAAAAAGTCTAGTTTAAGATAGGTTTTTTTAGTTTTTTTAAACTTTTGTGAGAGAGAAAAAATGAAATAATTATGGGTTAGATGTGACATTTTGTTCTATTTAATTAAAATAGTCTATTTTGTCTTATATGATTATTTTAGCCCAAATTGTCTTCCCAAACAAGTTCTTAATGGGTGAAGAAAATAATTAAATGACTTATCACTCAATAGATCATAAGTTTGAAATTCACAAAAACCAAAATTCTAAACTTTGGGGCAACTAGAGATTTGTCTGATCGTTAATTTTAGAATCCCGAGATTTAGTTGAGGTGCAAATAAGTTGGATTAAAAACCCAATTATTAAAAAAAACAAAAGAAATTGTTTGGTTTGAATTTGTAAAGTAGTATCAGTTAACTTATCTTTTAGCACCAAACAAAAAATAAATACAAATTAGATAACAAATAGTACCCCAAAAAAAATGACTTTATCACATAACCTAAATGAAAAGAAGTTATTTGGTGGTCTTGAGATACGGCCATGTGGTGTCTTATTTGTATTGTAATTGATAGAACAATAATGATTTAGAGCACTAATGATATGACAAAGAGGAAAAAAAAAAAATCAAGATCAAAATATCACATCATAGTGAATGGCGCCCACTGCCAGCTCATTAGAGTTCCAAAGCATTTTTCTAGATAGATTACCATGTATACATGGATTTGGAACTAACAACACAACCGTTACTGTTAGGTGATTATTAGGGTTCATTTCGTATTAATATGAATTATTTATTTTTTAAGATACATTGAGTATAATATATCTATAAAAGATAAGTTGATTAAATATTGATGATTTTCATCAAATTATATTTATATTTATTTTTATTTCTTAAAATTAAATGTAAAATTCATTTTTTCAAATACAAATATAATTTGATAAAAGAGTTATCGATATCTAATCAACCTAATTCTTGACAAATTTATTACACTTAATATACTTTTAAAAAAATTATCAAAATAAAATTTAAAATAGACTTTAAAGCAGTTTTACAAGGGTGACAATTGTCCGGAGTGTAAAGCAACATTGTCCACTCATACATGCACTATCACATCGTTGATTTATGATCGGAAGACAGAAAAGTGGCATTGATTAGGTGTAGATGATGTGGAGTGATGTGAGGGAAAGCAAATAATTTTTCAAAAATGCTCCGGACCCCTAGTTAGGCTGACCCCTACGCACCCCTAGTTGATGTGGAAAGTCACATGATATGCACGTGTGTCAATTATCCCATACTTGGGAATTCAAAATTTCCCCCAAACACAGACAGGTCTTTGTGCCTCTTCCTCCAAAACCTTGACTCCGACGATCGAGAGGGCAACAGCTCCTTTCATTCACTCCGACGCCCGCCTTTCTCCTTCTCTCGACTCCGACGTCGGACTCCCGACACCGGACTCCCGACTCTCTTTGTCTCTATTTCCCTCTCATCTGACCAAGTACGATTAAAAGGTAAACCTCCCAACTCCCGACTTAGACTGTCTCTATTTCCCTCTTGTCACATGAAGTACGATTAAGACGTATAGCTACTTATATATATCTATCTGCGTGTGTGCGTGTATATATCTCTATGTCTATGTATTTAGGGCTGTGTATAAATGTATCTGCGTGTGTTGAGTAAGAAATTGGGTTGAATGTTTGGACTTAGGGATATTGATTTGGGAATTGAGTTTGGGCTTTTGATTTGCTTATTAGATTGGCCTTTTGATTTGGAGTTTTACATTGCCTACCACCTGCTCGATGAAATTCCTCAATCAAATGGCCTTTTGATTTGGATTACAGTTTTAATTTTTTTGATAGGTTGTGAAAAACCAATCCAAATCATTAATGACTTGTACATCATCTTGAATGGCTTCACTAAACAGCTAAGAAAAATATTTCCCAAGTTTGAGTTTGAAATTCTAAATTACTAAGGAGCTGATAAGCTCCTTTTACAACTCTATTTACCAATAACTTAAAAGGTAAAGTTTGCATCTTAGAAATATAATTAACTTCTACGCAAAGAACATCTACAGAGTCTTTAAGAGAAGCTTAAGTTAGATCATAAGCCCTAAATTAGTAGTGGTTACACATATAATCAAAAGTAGAGAAGGTTATAATACTTTACGGTTATCAAATGAATGACTTAAATTGGCCATCTTGTACTTAACATGAGAATCAATATCATCCAATCCACTTTCTCTTTTACTTATCCATTCTTATAACTAGCTTCATCCACAGTGTTTGATGTCTTAGTGCATATCATGTGAGCATATATGTAAGCATATATGTCTTAGTGCATCTCATTGTTAACATAGATAGACTTGGGCTATCCTTATCATTTTTCTTATATAAAAACTTGACTATAACACACAAACTTCAATTTTTGTGTGTGATTTTGGAATTTGAATTTTTGGAACTTCACCACAACATACAAACCAGTGGCTAATGTTGAGAAAGACTAATTAGAAATGCAAAAGCTACTTGTACAAAATCAAGATTTAAATTTTATACGACTAATTAGAACTAAATTTGCTATTAATGATCTTATAACTCAACATTGACAATTGAACAATATTGATTCATAGTCAATGTATCACTATAAGTACTTCAAGTGAAAAGAAAAATGAAGCACACAAAAATTCTCAAAACAGCAAACATTGACTTCTTAAGAAATTAATTTATGAAGGAAGAACTCAAAGAGAGAACTCTAGTGTTTCTTCATAAGACAAACCAAACAACCCACAGCTCCACAAGAGGAGCATATGCATAAACTGAAATGTGAGATCCATCACTTTTTTGTGGAATTTTTTTTTTTTTTGGTAGCAATTTTGAAACACAAAATATCACTTTGTGTCATATATGATGAAAATATTAGAGTTTTTGTTAGGAAAAGCTGATTCTGGAACTTGACCACAACAGTTTATTAACTGACTACAGCAGTTTATTAACCTTTATAACTTGTTATTTCTCCCTTTTTGCAAATGTCAAGTTCAAGTGTCAATGGCAGTAGCTCAGATCGGTTGACATACGTCAACAAAAATTGTCGTAGATGTAATAAAAATGCTACTATTCGAATTTCTGAGACCGATCGAAACAAAAACAAATTATTCTACTCTTGTAATGATTGTGGTGCTTTTGTTGGATGATGCTTGCATATGAATTCAGAATGTAGAGGTCATCAAATTCCAAGAGAAGAAGTGGTAACTGTCAACGAACAAGTTTGATGCATGACTGAACAACAAAGAGATATGACGGAACAACTTCGAATTCAGAGCGCAAAGATGCAAAAATTGATATATATATATATATATATATATAAAGTAGAAGTAGACGTAAATGTACAAGTAGAAGTAGAGTGAATACTCTTGTATGGTGCTGTGATGTTTTAGAGGAAGTTATGTTTTGTTATGTATTGAAACCTAATTATTGTACCTATTTTGTTGTGAGTGGAATGGAAAATGACTTGTTTAAACTTGTACACTTTTTTGAATAGACATTGTTGAATACAAGAAAAATGTTGAATACACATTGCTGAATACAGGGAAGAAAAATGTTGAATACACATTGCTGAATACAGGGAAGAAAAATGTTGAATACACATTGCTGAATACAGGAAAAATGTTGAATACACATTGTTGAATACAAGTAAACTATTGAATACACATTGTTGAATACAGGAAAAATGTTGAATACACATTGTTAAATACAAGTAAACTATTGAATACACATTGTTGAATACAGGGAAAATGTTGAATACACATTGTTGAATATAGGTAAACTATTGAATACACATTGTTGAATACAGGGAAAATGTTGAATATACATTAAATACAGGGAAACCATTGAATACACATTGTTGAATACACGAAAAATGTTGAATGAAACGACATCTCCAAATGCTTCATAAGTCGCCCGACTGCTTGCATCAGCCCAAAACAAGTTTCCAATGCGAAACTCCTCATCAACATCAATCATATAAAAAAATCTCTCACTATGTGCTTGCATCCTCATAAAATAACTTTGAAGTGATCCAGCATCACCTTCCCTAAGCCTCAATCTTCTAGCTCTCTCAATGTAATTCCTTGCATCTCACTCATCAAATGTCAATGACTCGTATCTGCCCACTTCAACAACCATTGAATGAAAGTTCCTAGGCACCCCAATCCCTACTTGATCATTAATTTCTAATCTTCTCTTCACAAGAGTAAGAATTTTCTTATTCATTACAAAATAACGTGAGTCAGTGGGAATCAAATCATGATTGTGCTCAAGGTTAACTGTGGTTAGTTTATATCTCCCATCTTTTTGTACACTACCTCGTATCCTTGCTTTGCAACCAATTTTTGTGGACAAAAATGGCTTCAGAGGGTTGACTTTTCATTTCTTTTTTCTCTCCCCCGCTCGAGAACATTCAATTGCAAAGTTTTTTTAATTGCACATCATCTGCAAAATGTTATGCTCTATGAGCTATAGAAAATCCAACATGCTTAGCATATTTGGCATAAAATGTGTACATTTCTTCCCTTGAGCTAAAACACATACCCTTCTTAGGTTCTTCAACTTCTTCACCCTCATTTACTGAAGGATTGTCACCAACATTTGAATCAACTTCCATTCTTCCACTTTGCATAATGAAATAACAATTAAATGATTTCAGAATGATGATGTAACACAATGCCCAAACAAACACAATGAATCAGTTCCCTAACACAATGCCCAAATTGAGGACAACTACTGATTTGAACCATTATTGACTAATGGCACGGATTTGAACAAATATTATGTGACTATCCCTAAAGTGTATGAACAAATAGTAGCAAATTGAGATTATGTGACTATCCCCAAGCCCAACTGACCATATTCAAATTTGAGATTATGTAAGTATCCTCAACCTTTTATCACATAATATTTGTTCAAATTGATTTTTAGGAAATGTCCAAATTGAGTCAGTTGGGGTTAGGGATAGTTATATATGGAATTGATTTTTTAGGGAAAACTTATAGGAAGTTAATGAAACTGATATTTTACCTTATAAACTACTATAAGAAGTTATGTTTTGTTTAATTATTATTACTGATTTCTTACTTGGAGAGCTGAGGGAAAACGTTTACCTCATAAACTACCGAACCAGAGTATGTGTGAGACAAAGGCAGAGACAGAGAGCAAGACACAGACACGCAGCCGAAGATTGAGAACAGTGACATATAGAGATGCAGCTGAAGATTACATCTACCTCAGTCGTAAGATCATTTGGACTATGTACATGGGAAAAACCAGAGTTTGGGTGGACAAAATTGAATACCGATGGATCTGTAGGTCAAGATAATGCTAGCTTTGGTGGTTTGCTTCACGATTACAATGGCCATCATTGACGGCATAGAGCTACGGTGGAGGATGAGGATAGTGAAAAGCTATGGCGGCGACAGGTAAGGACAGACGAGGGAAGATGATTTTGGGTTTGGTCTCCCGCTATTTCCATCCCTTTTTTCTTTTTCTTTTTTTTTTCTTTTTTTCTTTTTTTCACAACTGTGTACGTGTATACAACCTTCTTCCACATCAGCCGCCAGCTCACTGGGGGTCTTGGGGATCAGTTTAACTAGGGGTTTGTAGCGGCATTGTAATTTTTCAAGTAAATGAGGGCAGGTTTCATGATTCATTACATGATTTGGATCATACCGACAGTTCAATGATGATTGTGAGACCATTTGTTAAAAAAATAATGATATATATATATCAATTAGTGTATTAATCGATGATGTGGCATAATTTAAAAGGTTTTTAGTATTTGTAATTTGTCTAATGAATGAGGTCAATAATAATGTCATAACTAGTGTTGGTACACTAATTAGTACACTAAGGCCTCATCTGGAAACATGTTATTTTAGTAACTTTTTAGCTTTTTTACTAAAATATGAGGTAAAAAAAAAAAACTAATATGTTTGAGGTGACTTTTTGATTTTTTACGAAAAGATGTGCAAAAAGTAGAGAGAAAATGAAATATTTGACTTTTTAATATAGGTTATAGGCTTTTTGGCTTTTTTAGTAACTTTTTGACTTTTTGGCTAAAATGTTAACTTGCCAAACGAGGCCTAATTGGTACATGTAGCACTATTGTTTGTTAAATTATACTAAGAAAAATGTTTGGGAACCTTAGAGGAAGAGTTCTAGAGAGAGCTTTAATAGTGAGTTTCATTATGTGATGTAATGTTTTGACTTGTGTTCTTGTTTTTGTTGTTTTTGTTGTTTTTTTTTTTTTTTTTTTTTTTTTTGCCACATTAGTAGAGCTCATATTAAAACTCTATTTTTAGAGTTCTGTATCATTACTTTTATGCTACTATTTTTAGAGCATCTCGTTTAAGGGAAATTATTTTGTGATACACAATGTGATTATTTTGTTAATCAATCATATATCATTATATTTTTTTTGTTAATTTTTAATTATTTAATACAAAATTATAATTTCACTCTTTCTATTAACAATAATGATACATCCCTCTAAAACTAGAGCTTTAATTGAACTCTAGTGAGGTGGAAAATAAAAAAAATAAAAATAAATACAAGGCCAAAACATCACATCAAATAAGCCCCCCCCCCCCCCCCCCACACACATTAGAGCTATTAGATCTCATAAATTAAAGCTCCAAAACATTTTTGAAGAGAATAATGGAAAATGACTTTCAAACAGAAAATAAATTCAATGACTTTTTTAAAATTATGAAAAGACAATGATAGGTATTTCGACTAAAGGTGAAGAAATTATATATATATATATATATTATATTTATGTATTAAAATTTTTTGTAAAAATTTTATTTATATATCATTACTCGAGAATAATCAAGAATTATAAATTAGGGATAATTACTCTCCAGTAAGATATTTTATAAATAATTAAATTTATAAAATATCTTACTGATTTTGTAATTATTTTTATTAAAATTTTACTAATATGGTGGGGTTGAGCTCCCTGATTCTGCGGAGTTGTGCCAAGACACTGGGACCCAATGCCTGAAGACCTCCCCTCGTGCCCATGACTTTAACCTAACCATGGTTAAGAATTTTTTTATACACAGTATAGTACCAAACAAAAAATAATCATGGTTAGGAATGCCCTTTAACTATGGCTGGGAAAGAGATTTACACGTGATATATTTTACAATTTATTTTTTTATTAATTGATATGTCGTTCAATAAAAAATAATAATAATTTTTGAAATACTTTTTCATAAATTCATTTTCACCGACTTATATTTTATTTAGTTTATATTATTTTTTTATATTCCAATAAATTTTATGAGTGACATAATTACTAGAATACCTCTAATAATATTTACTTTTAGAATGTGAATGTTTATACTGTCAATGTGAACATTCACACGTCAATGTAAATATTCACATTAGCAAATTACTAACCGTTCAAGAAATATTTGTAAGGGTAGAAATGTCCATAAAATAGTTTAAATATGAGAATTAAAAATTGGTAGATCAAATGTTCACATAATATGACTTATTGAAATACAAAAATATTTTATGGACCAATTAAGATACAAACACTTGAAAAATATTTTTGTAATAAATCTCTCATAATTTTTTATTGAATATGAGTAAAAAAATTATATAATTTATTAATTTATATAACATTGCTCTAGATAGAAAGTTACATATCTTTAGATTATTATTATTGAGTTTTATCAATTTTTAATTTGAATAATTATTAAAAAGAGTGAAATACCAATAAATCCTAAATAGTGATCTTATGAACTGTTTGATCTTTTATTTTTTCTTATGTACCTAAAGGTCCTATTCTAGTGTAAATTATATAAATGGCCAAAATATGAATTTCCTTGTAATATTGAAATTACTAAATGTAATACTTCAAGAAAACTTCCTAGTGTATTTTTTTTCAAACGTAACTTCCAATGTAACACTCCAAAAACATAACATTTTAATATAACATACTAAAAAATTCCTTAATGTACTTTTCCAAACATAACACTCCAATCAATGTAACATATCAAAACTTCTTATCTAAATATAACACTTCAATATAACACACTAAAAAAACTTCTTAAAGCACTTTTCCCAAATATAACACTCGAATTAATGTAACGTTAAAAAATTCTTTAATATTTTTTTTTTCAAACGTAATGACGTAACATTCTAAAAAAATTACTTAGTATCTTTTTTTCAAATGTAACATTCCAATCAATGTAACACACAAAAACTCCTTAGTGTACTTTTGCCAAACTTAACACTCTAATCTATCACATTAAAAAATTCGTTAGTGTGCTTTTTTCAAATATAATAGCGTAACATTATAAAAAAAAAACTCCTTAATATATATTTTATTTTTCAAATGTAGTACTCCAATCAATGTAACACATCAAAACTCCATAATATACTTTTTCTAAACGTAGCACTCTAATGTAACACTCTAATATAACACCAAAAAATCACACTATAGAAATGTAGATTTTCACACTAGACAACTAACACTTCAGTCAACAATTTCTCCAAAAAAAATCTTCCACACCTCACATTTCCATTCCTTTCCTAAAAATGAATTAGAAAATTAGAAAAATGAATCATAAAAAAAACATTCACTTAAAGTCAAACGTTATTAAATCAAATAAATACAACTTTTCAAAACAAAAAGAACTAATTTGTTCATAAGAAAATTCTTAGCACTAAATAGATCAACATTTCCCCATATAAGATTTATGGATAAATTTTTCTTTATTTTTTTCTTGATAATTTGATACAAATTAGTTTAAAAACTTCATATTATATATAGGGAGGATTACAACACAGTGAGGCAGTGAAAAAAAAATTTACAAATATATGGGGCGCAAGTCAATTGTGGGATGTATTTTCCCTTATATTTTATTCTAATCTTCTCTCTCATCTTTAAATTATTTTAAATTAAAATAAACTTTATATTTTAATCAAGTGAGACCTATTACATGAATTCTTTTTCAACATATCTATGTTGAAGGCCATATACATCCACACAATTTCTTTTTCTCACAATACTCTTAATGAGATAACAAAACAAAATGCACGTACAAAAAGATTTAAAGGAATATTTAAATGTGAGTCAACTTTTTCAAAGTTTGTTTTTGGGAAGAGCTAAAAAAATTAAAAGTCAATTTTTAACTTATTTTTAGTCAAATCACCTTTCTACTTTTTTACTCCTTTTTAAAATAAAATTAAAAAAATCAAAAAGTCAACTTTTAACCAACTTCTCAAAACAACTTATCATTTGGAGGGGGGTTTGAGGGGATGATAAATTGTGTGGATGGATCATTTTTCTAAATTAAATAAATTGATACACCTTCCATCTCCCCTTTGGGGATTTTTTTTTTTTTTTTAGTGTAATTATTATATATTTAAAATATTAACTTTTTAAAATTATTTTTTGATTTAAAATTAAAATAGTACAATTTTTTTAGGAATATCAACTGTCGTAATTTTTTTTTTATGTATATTAATGTTAATAAATTTAAAAGAATAGTAATATAAGAAATTTATGTTACAGTATTATAGTTTTTAATTTTTAAAATGAGAAATAATATTTTGTAATAATAAAGAATAAAATAAAAAACTAATATTTTAAAACAAAAAGAGTATATATTTTTTTATAGGGCACTTTTTTCATAAATCTCTTTTCACCTACTTATGTTTCATTTAGTCCACATTATTTTTTTATATTCTAATAAGTCTTATGGGTGACATAGTTACTAAAATACCCCTAATAATATTCACATTTACAATGCAAATATTTCGTGATGTGAATGTTGATATCGTCAATGTGAATGTTTATACCATTAATGTGAATGTCAACATGGCAATATGAATATTCATATTGTCAATGTGAATGTTCACATTGTCAATGTGAACATTCACATGTCGATGTAAATATTCACATTATAAAATATGAATGTTCATATCACCAAATTGTTAACCGTTCAAAAAATATTTGTAAAGGTAGAAATATTCATAAAATATCTTAAATATAAGAATTATGATTTTATAGATTAAATGTTTAAATAATAAGATTTATTGAAATACAAAAATATCTTATAAATTAATTAAAATACAAACACTTAAAAAAAAAAATTTCTAATAAATTTTCCCCTTTTTTTATTACCACACCTGTGTCAGTTTATAGTGTTTTTTATTACCACACCTCCTCTTTCCATAATATTTTCATTTATGGTGTTTTATATCCTCTTTCTTACATTTGCATCAACAGGTGTATTTATTTATTTACGATCAAATCAGTACTAAATTATAAAATTTACATTTTTACAATCAATTTATAATTTACTTAAGTAACAGTAAAATAGCAATTGGGCTTTTGGGCCGACTAAACAATACTGGTGCTTAAGTTTTCGAGGTGGGCTAGATCACGCCTGCTATCTAGACATTTATGAACTACGAAGAATATTTAAGATTGGTTGGGCTGAAGTTAGCCATCGAGCTAGCCCGTAACTCAGTGTTGCATTAAAACCTTTGGTGTTTTTTTTTTTTTTTTTTTTTTAATGATAAATTACAAATACACTTCCTGACATTTACTTAAAATATAAATTATCTCTTATGATTTAAAAAATTATAAATACTTCCCTATTAGAATTTTTTGTTTAACAGAATTAATTGAAAAAGTAAAATTTTTAATTATTTACCTATACAATAATAAAATTATCTAAATTATTAATTGAAATAAAATTTTAATATTATTAAAAACTGTTAATTAACTTGATGATTTATTAATAAAAAGACCTATTTGTTATGAAATTAGAAATCTTAAGGAACATAATATAATTTTTAAAACTATAAGAGATAATTTGTAATTTAAGTAAATTTCAAGAAGTGTTTTTGTAATTTATCCTTTTATCATTTAAGTTCATCCCAAATATGGGCAAGCATTTATTGCAACAAAAAGGCGGTTAATTATACTAAAGCCCATTCAACTATAGGTAAATATTAACTTATCTACTCATTTATAAAATTATTTATTTTGGCTCTCTCAATTATAAAAATACATCACTTTCTCTTCTCTTGCCTCCTTCAATGGGGGTAAGTTATCTAGTAGGTCAACTTATCGGGTAATTGTGTGCCCATCTTATAACAAGAAGACACATAATCAATTTGTTTAAAATGTAAAACAAAAGTTTGGAGAGCAAACCACACAGGATATACACCAAACTTATAGGATAATTCCATCAAATGGGATAGTATAGTTTTTATAATTGAAAGAGTCAAAATATATGAAGTTCATAAATGGGGGAGTGCAATATCAGTAATTGTTTATAAAAATTAAGTTGATAAGAAAATCATAATTTTTTATTTTATTTTATTGTGTTTGTTTTAAAAAAAAAATAGACAATAATTACATTTTTAAAAACAAATCATTTATTTTTTTTAGACAAATATAATAAAATAAAATATTATAATTATCGAATCAAACTAATTTTTTCTATAAATGATATACATACAAAATTTTACAAAATAACTTAAACTATCAAAACCGAACTCATAATAGACCTTATGACTCTCAGATTTTTTTAAAATTTAAATTTACATTTGAGAAACCAATCCAATTATTTTATATCACTTCTTTAATAATTTTACGCTGTCTCCCAACAAACATCATCACAAAAGCAGAGAATTTACACCCTTTAATTCAAGCAAAAGCAAGCAAAGCAATCTATTTTAATAGCCTTCTTCTTGGGAAAGTGCCGTGCATTTGACCCAGTCACTCCCTACTCTTTACAACTCAGGGATGGGATGATATATATATATATATATATATTTTTTTTGTTAATCACATTTTGAGTAATATGAGAGATTTTAAAAATTTTATTAAATGTTTTATAGGTATTGATTCAGACTCCTTAAAACTCCCACCCCCACCACCCCCACACACACGTGGGAGTTGGGGATTGAGAGAGAAGAAAAAAAAAAAAAACAATAAAAGTTGACCAATCAAAAGCAAAGGGGGTCATGGGGTGATCCTCAAAGGGGGTCCGAATCTTTATTCATGTTTTATATGGGTGTGAGACTCACTCAATGTGAGTCTCATGAAAATTCCACTATCATATAAGACATTTGATAAAATTTTTAGTAGAATTATTCACTTTGCTTGGTTACACTTTTCCAAAAATACTTTTTAGAAAATTCTACTTTTTTGTTTTCCGTATTTTTTTTTTTGTTTTTATTGAATTTTTTTTAATATTTTAAGTAATTTTTTTTTTACTTTTTAGATATACCTAATATAAATATACTTAAAAAGTAAAAAATTTGTGAAAAAATCTTTTAAAAAATTACTAAATACCAAAAATACAAAAAAATACGAGAATTCAGTACATTTTTTGTAATTTAGATGTATTTATTAATTTTTTAAAATATTTTTTCACAAATTTTTTACTTTTTAGATAAATCTAAGCAAGGTGCATATAAAAAAGTAAAAAAAAAATATTTAAAATTTTAAAAATATTTACTAAAAACAAAAAAAAAATATGAAAACCAAAAAACTCAGGCTCCGTTTGGTAAGCAATTCAAATTATAGCTCCACCCATTGATTTGAGTATATTGTTTGTTTTGAGTTTTCAAATCATAATTCTACACCTATTTTTCAAAACTCAATTCAAAATATAATCATTACTTTTTAAAACACATAACTTAACACATAATTCAACACTCAAATCAAAGAATTTCTAACATTTTTGTTACATTTTTAATTTTTTTTCTTTTAAAAATGTACGATTATGAATGAATGAGATAAGGGACTTGACCCTGTTTCATTTTTATTTTTATTTTTTTTAAGGACAGAAGCCCAAGTTAAACTTTACTCAAATGTAAATTTGAATTTGAGAGATTTGTAGAACTTGTTATGATCTCATTTTGATGATCTATGTGTACATTTCTTATATTCGTTTTTTTCTTTTCTAAATTACTATCAATTTTTCTATGTATATATTTTAACATACTAATACTTGTCACAAAATTATTAATTTTGACATTTAGGGCTGATTTAGAGTGTCCTAAAAAAGTGTACTTTTTATTTTTTTGGACTAAAAAAGTTGAGAAAAAAATATGGAGATTTGTATTAACTTTTTAACTTTTTATGAAAAAATGTGTATTAAAAAATTATATAAAAAAAGTGTGTAGGACATGATTAGAGATGGGTGGGCCCCACCCGTACAACCGGCAAGAGTGAATTGGAGTTGGAAATTATTGGCTAATTTTTGTACAAAATATTAGACGGTTTTGTTTGGCCCATAAGGGTCATCACGGGTCCTATTTTAATAATCTGAACCGTCAATGTGTGTAACTCGTCGAACACTATGTACCTATAAAAAATCACGTTAATCAGATATTGATAGCTATCTGATCAGATTTATTTATTTTTCAATCATTAATTATAACACCATCCATTTGTTGTACATAACTGATTTGATCATATAGTTATTGATATCCGATCAATGTGATTTTTTGCAGACATATAGTACTCGACGATTTCTACACATTGAACGGTTCAGATTATCAAAACGGAACCCGTGATGGCCCCCATGGGACGAACAACGGTGTGTGTAAAAACCACACCCAATCATTTCTTTTTTCTCCACTAACGCACACACATCAATTCGGTGTGTACTTTTTTTTTTAAGAAAATTGATTTTTTATTTTTTATTTTTTTGTGAATAGTGATATCTTTTTAGATTTTAGAATAACTTTTTGACTTATTTAGGCTAAGTCAAACCAGTCCTTAATTTGAACGAAATAACAAAATTGACATTAAGCCTTCGTTTGAAATGTGAATTAGCTTTTTAACTTTTTAGTTTTTTGATTATTTTAACTTGAAATTAAAAAACCTTATTTAGGATGAGTTTTTTTTTTTATTTTTTTTAACTTTTGTGAGAGAACAAAATGAAATAATTATAGTTTGGATGTGACATT
The DNA here is from genome assembly GCA_025200525.1 of Camellia lanceoleosa. Classification (NCBI taxonomy): domain Eukaryota; kingdom Viridiplantae; phylum Streptophyta; class Magnoliopsida; order Ericales; family Theaceae; genus Camellia; species Camellia lanceoleosa. The sequence continues at coordinate 187,513,011 of CM045759.1, forward strand.
TTATTTTATTAATTTTTTAACTTATTTTATCTTTTTATTATTAAAATAACCAAAGTTACATATGCCAAACACAGCTTAAACTTAAAGCGTAAAACTAATTTGTTTAACTTGAAAAAAGATGAATCAAAATGAAATTTGGTTCAAATTTTAAAGACTAAAAAATATAATCAAACCAAAAAAAATGTTGAAATTAGCTTTGCTAGTGGTGGTCCTGGTCCCCTGCTCTTGTGCTGCTGTGTACAGTCAGTGGCTTCGGTATAGGCGGTGTTTGGGAATGATTTTTTTTTTTTATTTTTTTTATTAAAAGATAAATTGGTTATAAAATAAAAAAAATAAATTCAAACAAAATATCATATCAAACTTCATAATCATTTCATTTTTTCTCTCACAAATATTACATTCAACCACAAAAAACCCAACTATCTTTTCAAATATAAAAAAAAATTTCTCCACTAATATCCTACAACTAAAAAAACCTACAAAAAAAAATTCACTTCCCAAACACCCACATAGTTTGAATGTCAGTGGGTTTACAAGTTCAAAAAAAAAAAAAAAAAAAAAAAAATCATCTACAATTTTTAATTAAAAATCATGATTTATTCATATTATGGGTCACAACAACACTTTTTTAAGGATGAATTACACTTTGTGCCTCTTATATTTAGTTTTTTTTTTTTTTTTTTTGGCTCTTAATTTTTTTTTTTTTCATCACTTTGGCCCTTCATGTTTTAATTTTTTCTCAATTAACTCCGAAAATTACCTTATATTCAAAATTAGACAAAAAATAATACATTGACAATTACATAACATAAAAATATTTTATTTTATATAACTTACACCTTTAATACAAACAAAAATTTAATATAATAATATATTTTTTAAGTCATGAAGCAACTGACATGAAATTTTTTATCTAATTTTGAATAAAAATGAATTTTAAGAATAAAATAAAAAAATTTAACTATAAAGGATTAAAGTAAAAAAAATGATAAAATATAAAAAGGAATAAAGTGTAATTTACCCAATTTTAAATATGGACCATTCATTTTCAGTGAGGATAGACTCACCTGTCTGTTTTGAGTGTTGCAATGTAACATCCCATGATGTGCATAGATGAAAAGAACCAAGAGAGGTCGGTTTGAAGATGGTACCACTGTACTTAATACTGTACTTTTGGGTTTTTGTTTTTTTGTCTTAAAAGTCTCAAATGGTGAAGCAAAATGGGGGTCAAAAAGAGAATCGAAATTCCAGGTTCACACTCAAAACAAACAAGACTTTTCTTATCTTCTAAAACGTATCAAATTTGAATTCCTCAGAGAGAGAGAGAGAGATCTTCCCAGCAGCAACCACGTTTCCTGTTGTGGTTGATGTTGATCATAGAAAAGAGAATTGATTGAGAGCCTCAACGCTCACATTAAATTCTTCAATTTCATATCTTTGAATATTCTCATCATTTGTGCCGTAAATGATGAACAAAGTTAGACCTAATAGTTGACTACCACAGTGGACACACTAATGAGTGTTGGTATCATATGTCAAAATTTGGTTAGTTGTAGGTATCATGGAAGTGTTAGTGATAATGTTAAAAACAAGAGCAATGCTTCCGACCTCTGGGGGCGACTGACCCCAGATGGTGACATCAAAAAAAAAAAAAAAAAAAAAAGTTTTTCCACCAATCACAGCAGACCCCCAGCACCACCACTGGGGTCTGAAGCTTTATTCTTAAAACAAATTTTGATGTCAGATGTTACAAAACTTGTTATTTGTAGCAATGCCACTAACAAGTGATAAAGAGAGAGAGAGAGAGAGTGAGAGGGGAATATGCAGTGGGGTGAGACCCATTGCATTTTTTTGTATTATTTAGGGGTCTTTTGAAAAGTAGGTTATAATTTACTTCCCAGATTATAGTCCACTTCTCTCTCTCTCACAAAAAGCAGTTTATAATCAGTTTTTAACCAAAAAACTGATTATAACTCTCTTCTCAAAATAGTCCTTATTTATTTATCTATTATTTATATATATTTATATATTATTAACACATATCTTAACATATTCATTGCATCACCATCAACTCTTTAAATTAACAAATTTTTAACACACATTTTTGGATCTCATTTTTATTACTTTTTATCATATAACACACTTAAACACATATAAAGTTAACATATCCATTGAAAATGTTTTAAAATTTTCTTTTATCAGGCATAAAGTTTAAGTTTAAATCACTTTTTAGACTAGAAAAATAATGCCCCTCTAGAGATGAGGATAAATGCATCTTGTCTTATGAAAATTGCATTTAGACTCATGGACAGAGTCATTTTTGTTTTTTTCTTTTCTTTTCTCATTTAAGAAATCTTGTGCAATGAATCGCAAATTTTTTTTTTTCCCTTTCTAATTTAAGAAACCACTTTAACCATAAAAATTCGAGATGTTAATTAATTGAGAACATGGTTCCCCAAATCACTTGCCGCAGATTACTGCTAATAAGTGGCATTTGTTCCTGCGAATAATTAATTGGTGTCCTTAAAGATGCCTCTTTTAATTCACCGTGATGTCACATATATTAATTAGTATACTAATATTAGTTATGACCAAGGTTCTAAAAAGCGGTTATCATTTATGCAGAACGTGGCGTGACGCGTTGATTCTTGCGGGTGTAAAGATCAGAGTGTAACGGTTATGTAACCGGAACCGTGAATTTTTTTATTTTTTACACAATTTGAAAAAAACTTACCAATACACATTTTTTTTTTCATGATCATATTTATTGGGTTAAAAATAAATATTGATCAATTTTTGCAAATTTTTAAATATGATCCAATATATTTCATATTTTTAAATCACTATAAACTGAATTTTTTACATTTTATTTTAATAATTAATGACTTTATATTATACAAAAAATCAATCACTAACTATTATATATAAGATAAACAATAATAAAAGTAAGAGAATAAATAAGAGTCTAAATATATATATATATACATATTTTAACCAAGCCAAATAGATAATGACCACACTTATTATTATTATTATTATTTTCAAACAATATATAGATAGACAAACAAACAAAATGGTTTAGTGATAGCAACTGAATAGAATAACATGGGTCTTACAGTTTCAACAAATCAATAACATGTTCTTCATCTTCCCTCTTCTCTCTTTCTATCTCTTGTTCCTCCATTTTCTCTCTTTATCTTCCCTCTTCTTTCTATCCCTCTTCCCCCATTTTCAATTTTTTTGTGTATTTGTTTGAAAGAACAGCTTGAATCGTAGCGTAACAGTGCGTACATTTTACGGTTAATGCACATGACATTTATTTACCGCTACTGGCCGACACACTTGTGAATCTCAATCACACTGCAAAAGCGTCAGAACGGTGGCGATCGCTAAAACCGATTCACAACGGCGTATTTAACGTTATGCCGCTTTTTAAAACCTTGGTTATGACATTATTATTGACCTCATTTATTAATTACATTATAAATATTAAAAATTTCTTAAATTATGTCACATAATTAATTAGTACACTAATTAGTACATGAAAAATGTTTGATAACTCGAATTGTATGATCTGAATGGCTCGAATGTCTTAAAATGATGTCGTTTTGAGACATTCGAACCATCCAAGTTATAAAACCAAACACTATTATTGGTACATATACTATTATTTTTTAATTTAATATTGCAAATTTATGCTAGACCAACCTAGATTGTACTTTTGATCATAATTGAGCTAGATCAGTCTTCAAAGTCCAATCTTAAAAGAATATAATAAAGACATTCAATCCTATTGTTATTATTTTTCTTGTTTTGTGCTTTGGAAACCGTGGTTTAGAGCAGAAGAATATTGTTGTATTTTTGTGGAGGACAAAACTCAAACTCTTAACCTTCTATTGAGATGCTATCTGAACAAATAAAATATATATTTTTTTATTATAAAAAAATCCTCCTATTCTCCCGTAGGTTCTGGATAGCGTCCCTTATAGAGATTACCAATGTGTTCTATTGTCCGTTCTGAATAAAGAAGCTATAACCTAAAAAATTATTTTGACCTCCCAAGACAAGCTCCACTTAAATCATGACTCGCGTAGGGAGGAAGCATTAGACCCACATCAAGTATTGTGGAAGAAACAACTTGAGGCTAACCTCCTAACTAACTGCGCTACGCTCAAGAGATTGGCCGAAGGAATTTTGAACTTGAGACCTAGAGTCTTAACTCCTAAACCTTTACTAAGTTGCCGAACACCCTTGGGTTAAAAATAATATATATATATATATATTTTTTTATGGAGAATTTATAGAAGAATTGGACCCATAGAAGTCTAATAAGAGATCAGATTAAAGGTAAAAAATGTAATTTTTAAACAAATTTAAAATTACTTCAAATTTAATAGTCTAATTAAAAACAAAATTTAAAATAAGACTCAGCGTGATCCCCAATGATAATGCACGGTGGTTGTTTACTCAATTCCTTCTTTTAGGCCATCAAATTGATTTAATTATTTTTCCATTTTTTGAATTTTTGTTTTATTTTAGTAATAACTTTGCTTTGGGATTAGGGATGGCAATGGGTAACTTACCCTGTGGGTATTCATGGAGACCCAACCCAATATATGGGTTTTCCCCTTTTTTTTGTATCCATTGGGTAGGGTAGATGATATTCTTTAAATATCCACAGGGGATGAGTTGGGGATGGGTACCCACTAATTTCCCCATATGTTTTTTTTTTTTAAGATTCACAACCAAAACTACATATACATTCAATCTTTTTTCTTTTATTTATTTATTTATTTATTTTTTCAAGTTCACAACTAACTTTTTTTTTTTTTTTTTTTTTGTTTTTTTTTAAGGTTCACAACCAAAACTAAATATATATTCAACTTTTTTTCTTTTTTTTTTATTTATTTTTTCAGGTTCACAACCTTTTTTTTTTTTTTTTTTTTAAGATTCACAATCAAAACTAAATATACATTCAATCTCTTTTCTTTTATTTATTTATTTATTTTTTTAGGTTCACAACCAATTTTTTTTTTTTTTATATTCAATATTTTTTCTTTTATTTATTTATTTATTTTTTCAGGTTCACAACCAATTTTTTTTTTTTTTTAAAGATTCACAACCAAAACTAAATATACATTCAATCTTTTTTCTTTTATTTATTTATATATATTTTGAGGTTCACAACCTTTTTTTTTTTTTTTTAGATTCACGACCAAATCTAAATATACATTCAATCTTTTTTCTTTTATTTATTTATTTTTTCAGGTTCACAACCAACTTTTTTTTTTTGAAGATTCACAACCAAAACTAAATATACATTCAATCTTTTTTCTTTTATTTACTTATTTATTTTTTCAAGTTCACAACCAACCTTTTTTTTTTTATTTTAAAGATTCACAACCAAAACTAAATATACATTCAATTTTTTTTTTTTTTTTTAAAGTTCACAACAAAAGCTAAATATACCTTAAATTTTCTTTCTTTCTTTTTTAATATATTTAATGTTAACAACTTTTTTTTTTTTTTTTTTTAAAGGTTCACAACAAAAGCTAAATATACCTTCAATCCTTTTTCCTTATTTTTTAATATATTTAATATTAACAACTTCTTTTTTTTTTTTTAAGCTAAATATACCCTCAATCTTTTTTTTTTCTTTTTTAATATATTTAATGTTAACAACTTTTTTTTTATTTTTTTTATTTCAATTAATTGGCTTGAAATTGACGTGATTGCATATGATTGTAATCTTTTTAGGTCTTGCAGGAATGTGGTTGGATTGTGAAGAATGCTTCTATCACAACACTAACTCGCTTGTAAGATTTTAGGAAAGTATGATGATCTTGTCTTACAACTAATTTTTCTTTTCCAGTTTTGAATGATAAAATTTAATACCATAATAATTCAAAGTTTAAAATTGTCATTGACAATTATAAGAGAGATCAGTATGACAATAATTTGATTAATTTCTTTCTAATATCAAAACAAAATTATTGTTTGTTCTTTTTTGGTTACTAAAAAAATAATAGAACCAACACAAGTTTGTAAGGTACTGAATGATGAGTATGACTCGTTGGAAGAGTGATAACAAAATTTCCATTTCCAATATAAATAGAGTAAATTATGCCAATTTTTTAAAATCAATTATGTCTGTAGACTAAATTTCCGTTCAATTAAGCATTTTAACATTTTAAATTAATTCATGCCAGCGCTTTTATTACATAATGTTCACTTTTGAATAATTGTATACAACCTAAATGAAAAATTGGTAAATTTAATCATAAATTTTTTCCTAATACCAAATCAAATAAATTATAGAACATTATGAGATTCTAATAATTTATTTTATTTTATTTTATTTTTTCAAATGCTACAAAGAAAGATTTTAGGTTAATCTTATCAAAAAAGACTCACGCAGGGCTGGCTTTGCCTCATTGTTAGTGTAGTACTTATTCAATTTTTATTTATTCTTTTTTTTTTTTTCAAAAAAGATGATTGAGTCCACTACTTTGAAAAATATTAAATTAAAATACAGTTGCAGGGAATTGTTTGCTCTCATAGGCAGTTTCTCTCAAGTATACATTCCAGATGTTCTTTCAAAATCCCCATCTACTCAAATAGGGTTGAGCACTCAACCCACCAAAATAAGGGAGGTATATTTAGCTTTATGTGAATCTTTAAAATAAAAAATAAATAAAAAAATTGGTTGTGAACTGAAAAAAAAATAAATAAATAAAAGAAAAAGATTGAATGTATATTTAGTTTTGGTGAATCTAAAACAAAAAAAAGTTGGTTGTGAACCCGAAAAATAAATAAATAAATAAAAGAAAAAGATTGAATGTATATTTAGTTTTGGTGTGAATCTAAAAAAAAAAAAAAAAAGTTGGTTGTGAACCTGAAAAATAAATAAATAAAAGAAAATAGATTGAATGTATACTTAGTTTTGGTTGTGAATCTTAAAAAAAAAAAAAAAAAAAAAAAAAGTTTGTGGTGAACCTGAAAAAATAAATAAATAAATAAAAAGAAAAAAGATTGAATGTATATTTAGTTTTGGTTGTGAAAAAAAAAAAAAAATTTGTTGTGAACCTGAAAAAATAAATAAGTAAATAAAAGAAAAAAGATTGAATGTATATTTAGTTTTGGTTGTGAATCTTAAAAAAAAAAAAAAAAAAAAAAAAAAAAAAGTTGGTTGTGAACCTGAAAAATAAATAAATAAATAAAAGAAAAAAGATTGAATGTATATTTAGTTTTGGTTGTAAATGTAAAAAAAAAAAAAAGTTGGTTGTGAACCTGAAAAATAAATAAATAAATAAATAAAAGAAAAAAAATTGAATGTATATTTAGTTTTGGTTGTAAATCTTAAAAAAAAAAAAAAAAAAAAAAAAAAAAGTTGGTTGTGAACCTGAAAAAATAAATAAATAAATAAAAGAAAAAAGATTGAATGTATATTTAGTTTTGGTTGTGAATCTTAAAAAAAAAAAAAAAAAAAAAAAAAAAGATTTGGTTGTGAAACTGAAAAAATAAATAAATAAATAAAAGAAAAAAGATTGAATGTATATTTAGTTTTGGTTGTGAATTAAAAAAAAAAAAGTGATTGTTAACATTAAATATAAAAAATAAAAATAAAATAAAAATGAGGATTAAAGTGGGTTGGGGAAAATCCAAACCCATTAGGAAATGGGGAGGGTGGTACCCATGGGGAATGGGGAATGGGAAATGGGGAAAATTTATTATAGGGTAATGGGGATGGGGAATTAATATCCACCCCATTAATCCCCATTGCCATCCCTATTTGGGATGCCTGTTTTTAGCATCCATGTATGTCTGGGAGCAAGGAAACCATTCAGCAATATTATCTAATTTTCTTTGAGAATTTTTCTATTTCTTGAAAATGATTTTCTTTTCATAAATTAAAATCTTTTATCTACTAGAATGATTGTTGAAACAAACTTTTGTGTAAAACAAATAATAAAACTGAAACAAATAAAATATTTTACTTACAAAAAGTTCTTTCTTTCGGAAAAACCAGTAAGACTATGATAAAGTCGAATGTGTGATACTCTATTCTTAAAACAGATTCGTCACTGCACAGGTGCTTACGGAGTATTGGCATCTATCTCTCATGATACAATAATCACTTACACTATAAATAATCTGTTAGGCAAACCAAACTTGTGTTCTGCAACTCTCTAGAAAACTCTATGAACTAATATGAAGAACAATGCAGTATAGGAAGGAAAACGGAAAGGAAATTTGAAATGAATGAATTTACTGGAGAGACCCTGTATTTATAGGCTATATGGTGTCTGTTCGGAACGACATACAGCCCTTTGAACAGGTGTGACCGAAATGAAGAAAAGAGGTAACCGAAGAGGCACTGTTTTAGGGAAGCAAAAAATTGAATTCAAATTTGGTGCAAACATTTGAATAAGAATTTTAAAAAATTCAAATGAATTTTGTTTAAAAAATTAAGTTAGGACCTGACCCACAACCCCGCCGATCAAACACCCAAAACTTAAGGCGACGCGCGCGTGTGGTGTATTTGGATCAAGCCTACTTTGTCGATAACTCCTCCCATCTTTTACAAAACTTGGGGTGCCCATTGAGGCTCAACACAAATATGTCAACTTAAAACTTATATACTCATACAAGTTCTCTTAAAATTTCTGTGTGGGACATTCAAAACAAGGTAACCCACACTTGACTCTTTAACTTCTCATTTCACGAACTCAAAAGCAACGTCAACTTTTCATTCACTCATAAATGGTTTTAACAATTCATTTTCATCGTGTGACTTGCCATGTGATAAGGAACAAGTAATCACTTGGACACACCTCACTTAAATTTGGGCTAAAAAATGATCCAAAATAAACCAATAAAAAATCAAAAATTCCAACAATGATATCTAAATCTATCTTCTAATTCCACTGCCTCGGTAAATAGATGGGAAAAGCTAGGAACTTAAATTGTTTACCATGAAAATTGTTCAAAAAATGTATGGACAATATATATTTATGTATGCAAACTTGATATATTGTGGCCAACACTCGTTTGGAAATATAATATTTTAATAATTTTTTAATTTTTTATAAAAAGATGTATAAATAAATAAATAAAAATAATGTGATAATTTATACAACATTGATAGAGACTTCCTCCGATCACCACCCTTACACACACGTAGCGAGTGATGATTGAAGGAGAAGGAAAAAAAAAAAAAACTGGCCAATGGGAGGGAAAAGGAGTCAAATGAGGTGAGAAGAAAAGGGGGTTTGAAATATTTTTTTAATTTATAATAATTTTTTAACTAAAATATTTAGTTGCCAAACAGTCCACACGAGATTTAGAATAATTTTTTGAAAATTTTTCTTTAGGTATGTAGTCTCATTGTATATATTTTTGCAATCGCAAAGAGTTGACTTACGTACATGGGCAAGAGGATTTTGTGCAAGATTTTCGCAGTAATGTGACGCTGACGCTGAATTGGGTTAAAAGTTAACCCTTTTTTTTTTTCTTTGTTTTTTAATTTTTTGATTTTTTTAAAATTATATCACTCTTTATTTTTTTTTACATATTTTAAATATTTTTTTAAAAAAATTCACTTTTAACATACTTTTCAAAATAGGTCCAAATCAGATTCTTGAAATGCAAATAACACGTATTTGGATTATTGTTTTGAATAAAAATTTAAAGAAAGAAAAAAAAATGTGTGAAATTTTTTAATCATATTTTTTCTTTTTCTTTTTTTTTATAAATTTATTATCCAAATATAACATAACATGTTTGGTTAGGGGATATGGAAAAGAATTTAAAAAGGAAAAAGAAAAAATAACTGAAATGTAAATAAATATATAGGTGAATTATATTAATAGTCCCTATAGTTTGGGATTTGTATCACTTTGGTTCCTGACTTTTCAATTATGACATATTTGACTATGAATTTTGATTCTTGTTTTAAATAAGGACAATTAAAGATACCATTACTCAATTTCAAGGATAAAGTCGTCAATTTAATAAAATATAAACTAATTTGACAAAAATAAATGTCAAAAATATATTTTTGAATTTTTAAAAATTATTTCTATCTACCAAAGATAAAATTATATAAAATTGATAAATCTTTTACACATTTATTTATTTATTTATTTTTACCAAATTATTTTTTGTTATATGTTTGGATAATGATTATGTAATGGATGGTTATTAGACTTTTAATGTGTAATTGATATATTTAATATAAGAAATGTTTTTAGTTTTGGATTTTTTGATTTAATGTTTGGTTTAATAGTAATATGAAAGTTATCATCATATTTGACTTTTGAAAAAATAGAAATTAATATAATGAAAATAAAAACAATCACCCATTACATGATCATCATCCAAACACACAATAAAAATTTATTTGGTAAAATAAATAAATAAATAAATGTGTACAACATTTATCAATTTTACATAATTTTATCTTTGGTGGATATAAATAATTTTTAAAAATTTAAAAATATTTTTTTGACATTTATTTTTGTTAAACTAGTTTATATTTTATCAAATTAACGACTTTGTCCTTAAAATTGAGTAATGATATCTTCAAATATTTTTATTTGGAATAAGATTCAAAATTTATGATCAAATGTATCATAATTGAAAAATCAGTGACCAAAGTGATATGAGCCTCAAATTATAGGGACCATCAGTGTAATTCACCCTAAATATATCTCTATTTTACATAATTTCATACAATTTTTTCTTTTTTTTTATCTAAATCTCTCACCAAATATCCTAACTAAACACAGTCTAAATGATTCATTAGAGTTCACTATACACACTAGTTAGGACAACTATGGGGTGTTTTGGGAACTTCATAAAAAAGTATTTTTTGAATTTTTAATTTTTTTTACATAAAAAGTTACAAAAAATTAAATTTTTAACTCAAAAAAGTTAAAAAGTTATCCAAAAAAAAATCAAAAACTACCATTCTTGGATTTCCTGTGATCCCTACTGAGATTATGTACATGCGTCCAGATGGAGTGATTGAGCAGATCCCGTTTAAGCGCATCGAGGAGAGGGATTGCAAACTAGTGTTTACTTCTAGCATCAAGCAGGTACACATTCCTTTATGCTTCTACTTACTGCACTTTGTCTTGTTTTCTACCATTTTTATTCATTGGTCTCTATTACTTCTGTCTACCTTTCTCAGATTTTGTTCCTTTTGCAAGTACCCTGGACGTATACCGATGACCTTCTTCGTACAATCGATCGACTGCTCCTCATGGTATAGAGGAGGCAGATCGCCTTAGTCACCCATGGGATCGAGGTACATACAATCTGTAGCTTACTGTTGTTGCCATACTGTACACTCTTGTTAGTTCATACTGATATCTATCCTGTTTTTAGCTTGAGCCGGCGCCAGCAGTGCTTATAGGACTTTCCGCAGCCAGTAGACAGAGACGGGGCTTAGTGAGAGGCCGAGGGGGAGCCGATCAAGGGAGAGGTCGAGCGAGGCAATGCTCACCTTTCGAGGAGTCTTTTGACAGGTCTACAACCCCCGAGGATGAGGGAGAGAAGGTTGACTTATAGTCCAGTAGCCCTAGCGATGATAGCGATGGACCTCCTCCGCAGCCGAAGAGGAAGAGAGCGATGATAGGCTATTGATGAGAGTGACGATTTCATTTTAGTTTTTTTTTTTTTTCTTTTCTTTTGCTTTTGCTTTTGATTTGTAGCTAAAGACTAGCTTCATTGAGGGCCAGTCGGCTCTCAATGTTTGGCCAACAGTGTATTTTTGCAAAAAACAGAGGGCAGTGGCTGAGGTGAAACAGAGCAAGTCTGGGGCAGACAGAGTTGTTCTTGAACATTGTGCATGTGCATGCATCTAATTCTTGCGCATCCTCGCTTACATTATGATCATTGTAATTAATTTATTCAATATTGTTTGTTATAATTAGTCTCCTTAATTATTAAGTATTGTAATAATTATTATTGTCCCTTTGTAATTGTTATAGTTAATTAGTTTAAATAGTGAGTTTATTTATCATGGTTATCCTTGTTGTAATAGCATAGTTAGCTAGTTAATTAGCCTCGTTTAATTTATTCATTCGGTTTTGTAATAATTAGTTAAATTTGGACTTTTGAACTTTAATTCGCACCCTCTTGCACGATGACAATGTTGTAATAATATGTATATCTTCCAACTCCACATCTTTCCCCCTTTTATTTATTTGCTTATGATGGTTAGTATAGAACATCACGTTTTATTAGCATACTTCATGTTTTGCATCCATTTGTCTTGCATGCATATAAGGTTCAGCTTATCATGCTAACTCAATATCAAATATTCAAAATTCATTGCTTGACTACATGCTTTATCGCATGTCTTGAATGAAATCATATGTCATGCTCATAGCCAGGCTTATAAAAATACATAATGTATGTGTTGCATTAGTCATATTGCATAAAGTTAGGAATATGCATATTTTTCTAATTATTTTGTTTTGTTTTGGTTCAGAGTACAAAGTGAGCTTTTATTGCTTTAGCATGTTGCATTGAATGTTTTTGTTGCTATGTTAAGAATGAATACCATGAGACTAATTGTTTAAATGATATAATTGTTTGAATGCCTGTGGATGAAGGCTAGTTGTTTGAACTGGGATGGTTTGATCAATGTCTATTTTAAGCCCACTTTTTCAAGTGGCAAATTCACAAAATAATTTCAAAACAAAATATGAGATCAAGTGTTCTAATTCTTGCAAACTAGTCTATACCTTGTGTGTGCATCACAGAGTAAAATAGTTAATAAATCCGAACAAGAGCATATAATCTAAATAAGAAACACATCATGATTAGCAGAAGCCAATCTTTGATCGGGTGAGTGGGGTGCCCAATTTATGATCTTCCCCTTTCGTACCTAAGTTCCCGAGTTGAGACATTTTGGTGATGACAGACTAATAGCCTTTGGCACGAGTCTCGAGTTTCCTAAGTTTTTCAAAAATATTTAGATAGTGACTTGTAATCTGGCAAAGCGGTCCATTTTTGGCATTTAATTCAAAACATCGATTTTCTAAAAAGAATTGTCAGATTTGGACTCTTTTGAGTTTTCACTATTTCACATTACACTTGTGAAATCAGATTCAGAATCACAAGTGGAGTCCGAACTGTAGGGCTATTCGTCTTCTAAAAGGAGCACGAAAAGTTAGGCTACAGTTTCTTTTCGAAAAATGTTATAATAATGTGTATGTTTTCCAACTCCACGTTTTTTTCTTTTTTTACTTACTTGCTTATGATGGTTAGTATAGAACATCACGTTTCATTAGCATACTTCATGTTTTGCATCCATTAAATCTGTCCCAAGATGCATATAAGGTTCCCAAGAGAGTCACCGGAAGCGTAGCTCAACTTTCGTGCTCCTTTTAGAAGGAATAGCCCTACGAGGACTCCACTTGTGGTTCTGAATTTGATTTCACAAGTGCAATGTGAAATAGTGAAAACTCAAAAGAGTCCAAATCCAGCAATCCTTTTTAAAAAATCGATGTTTTGAATCAAATGCCAAAAATAGACTGCTTTGCCAGATTATAGAGTCGCTACCTAAATATTTTTGAAAAACTTAGGAAACCCGAGACTCGTGCCAAAGGCCATTAGTCCGTCATCACCAAAGTGTCTCGGCTCGGGAACTTAGGTACGAAAGGGAAAAATCATGAATTGAACACCTTACTCGCAAGATTAAAGATCGGCCTCTACTAATCATGATATGTTTCTCATTTACATTATATGCTCTTGTTCAAATTTATTAGCTATTTTACTATGTGATGCGCACACAAGGTGTAGACTAGTTTGCAAGAATTGGAACACTTGATCTCATGGTTTGTTTTGAAATTATTTTGTGAATTTGCCACTTGAAAAATGGGCTTAAAATAGACAATGATCAAACCATTCGAGTTCAAACAACTAGCCTTCATTCACAGGTATTCAAACAATTATATCATTTAAACAATTAGTCTCATGGTATTCATGCTTGATATAGCAACAAAAACATTCAATGCAACATGCTAAAGCAATAAAAGCTCATATCGTACTCCGAGCCAAAACAAAGCAACATAATTAGAAAAATATGCATGTTCCTAACTTTATGCAATATGACTAATGCAACACATGCATTATGTATTTTTATAGGCCCGGCTATGAGCATAACATATGATTTCATTCAAGACATGCGATAAAGCACGTAATCAAGTAATGAATTTTGAACATTTGATGTCGGGTTAGCCTGACGAGCCGAACGATATTTTCTCTGTTCGCAAACAAGGTAGTACCGAGGAGATACATAAGGAAGCCCCGGGTATACTGGGCGACCTCATCTCGAGTGGTGGGCTGAAAGTCGAAAAAGTACTCGAAGAACTAGCTGTACCTCACCATCGTATGGCTGGTGGTGTCTGGGATCACTCTAAGAAGCTGACGTTGTGTGGCTCTCTACTGTGTCATGTCTGGATCACATGGGATTGAACTGCCAACTCCAACTCGCAAGCCGATGAGCATCGCAAAGTCGTACGGGGTTAGAGTCATCTCCCCGATCGATGAGAAGTGAAATGAGTCTGTGGTGTCCCACCATCTCTTGACCATAAGACTTGCTCTTGCCTTCATTTGAATCAGATAACTACCCATAATCGGACAAAATTGTGAAATACAACTCGATAATAGGAAAACAAAATAAAAACAACTCGAAAATATCAAAAAACACCTGGTACAAACAAAATAAGACTCAAAATACAACTGTGGTATGTCAAGGCAAATGTTGGCCTTTCCTGCAATTGCACTATTCTGAGCCATCATTTAGACCCGGTTGGGCCTAAATATGCACGGTCGAGCTTCACTGAGGCACGGCCGGGGCCTCAATATGAGGTCAGTCAATGCTATCCAGCTATCATGCAATGCGCCTTCTCATCTTCTATAAATAATGTTCACATGTTATTTTCCTGACAGAATAACAAAAAGATATAAAAGATGTTGGACAATCTTCACTGTAATTAATTAATTCTGTTTGTGTACTTAACAACAAACAGAATATAAAAGAAATAAAGGAAAGGAGAGGAAATTATTTGATTACAAAAATCAAACTAGAAATAAAATTAAATAAATAAAAACAGATTTTATTTTGTTACAAAACCAAAATTAAAATCTGATTTAATAAATAAATAAACAAAATAATAAATTAAACAACTTACTTGATTAATTTCTTCGGATAATAATCTAATCAAGTCTAGTGTCTGACACTGTGTCCTTAAGATAGATTCGTCCCTCTTATCGGTGCTTTCAAAATATGGACGTCTATCTCTCAGGATGAAATGATCAACAACAAATATATGCAGCACTACAATATATTTGTACAACGAACACACTAAGTGTTTTATACTCTTTCTCACAAGAAAATAATGCAGCAAAATGAAGAGTATGAATGCAGAATTTTATGGATGAAAATTAGTGAATCAATCCAAATGAGAGGCTAGTCTATTTATAGGCAAAATTGTGGCTGTTAGTTTTGAATTAAACAGGTGCAAACCTGTTTTGAACAGGTATGAAACTTATTTGGTTTTGAATTAAATAGATTTAAATCTGTTGGGTTCAAAATTCAAATAGATAAAAACGGAAAAGACTTGTTTAGGTGTACAGAAAAACCGAACCAGTTTATTTCCGAATTAATTTGAATTTTGAATTTTATTTTACTAAAAAATAAAATTAAATTCAAATGTTTTTTGCCCAAAAAGATAGGTATTGGGCCGGACAAGCCCAACCCAACCTCACACCATGCACCCGCGCCCAAGCCCAAGCCCAAGCCCAGGCCTAGCCTAGCCTAGCCCACCCAACCGATCGGACGGACGGTGACGACGACGCGCGCGCGCGCATGTGTGGCGATTTTTGGGTCCAATGGGTCTAGCTCATTTTGCCCATAACATCTCCCTTCTACAAACTTAGGGTGCCCTTTGGGGCCCTCCCCAAGTTATAAGTCCAATCTGTATAAACCCATTCAAAACTTCCCACCAAATCAATGTAGGACAAGCCATTTACACAAACCTTAAGGAATTTCTACCAAAACTCCATTTCTATGGAGCACACTTTGGCTTCAATTTCCCATTCACTCGATAATGGTTTTGAGCAACCAAATATACCACGTGAATCACAATGCGGCATAGAACGCGTTACCACTTAGACCCACGAAAATCAACGCTTGGATCCCACCTAAATATTAGACCAAACTTAGCAGAAAATTCTGGTTTTACCTAGATTTTCTAACCATTTTTAACAATCCCCCACATGAATGGAATTTGATGACAATGAAAATGCAACAATATGCAAACTTTATTAAAAAAGTATAAGTCGAAAATATCTTGCATCAAGATAGGTAGCTTTCGGCTTTGAACCTTCCCTAGTGATAACCTATTGAACTTACTAGCTAACCAATGGACGCGGTGCCTTGAATTGTTCAGCCGTTTGTGTAAGCCAAGACAATAGATTTCACACAAAATATCTTCTAACACATTGTGGTTCTCACTATTGTGTTCATTTTGGCCTTGAACGCTCTTGATTTTCATGAGTGTTTCTAGAGAATTTAGCCTCTTCATTCTCATAGAACCGGCCCCAGTTCGACACTCATATAGGTGATTCTTATTGTAAGTATCTCTTTATACTTGTCTTGATTTTTATACCTAAATCAAGATATAAGTAATCATTAAAAGCAGAGCTTATCCTTATACCCCTACAGACAACATATGTTGCAGATATCACTCTCACCATAGAAATGTGTAGGAAATTTTAATCCCTTGGTGATTTTTGGCAAGCCACACATAATTTAGTTGTCCCTTTGAACTTAGCTCTTGGGATCTCCAGTCATATAAGTAGGGTTACCATTATGATGACTCTTATGTAATAGGCTTTAATTTCATCCCCTTCGATGAACTATACACTAGCTTTTTTGTCAAACCTTTTGTTAACAGATCCGCAATATTCTCTTTAGATTTTATATAATCTATTGAGATTATTCCATTTGACAACAATTGCCATACGGTATTATGTTGACGGCGAATATGTCATGACTTACCGTTATACATCTAATTCTGTGCCCTGCCTATAGCAGATTGACTATCACAATGAATGCAAATAGCTGACACGATTTTGGCCACATTGGAATGTCTTCTAAGAAGTGACGAAGCCATTCCGCTTCTTCTCCTGATTTGTCTAAAGCAATTAACTCGGATTCCATTGTGGATCGTGCAATGCATGTTTGTTTCGTGGATTTCAGAAAGCAATGGCGCCCTCGAGTAAAGACATATCCACTTGTAGATTTTGAATCTTTAGTATTCGATATCCAATTTGCATCACAATAACTTTCAAGCACTGCTAGATATTGAGTAAAGTTCAAACCATGATCACGGGTGAATCTTAGATATCTAAGAACCCAAATGATCACCTTCCAATGGTGTTCTCTGGGATTGCTAGTGTACCTACTCAATTTACTGATAGCATGAGCTATATCAGGACGAGTACAATTCATTAGGTACATTAGGCTTTCAATGATTTAGAAGTATTTTAACTGAGACACTGCATCACCTTTATTTTTCGATAAATAAAGACTGATGTCTACAAGTGTTCTAGCTACATTCAAATCATCTTTGATAAATTTATCAAGAATTTTCTCAATATAATAAGATTGAGATAACGCATATCCGTCGGATGTTTTAGTAATTTTTATTCCTAATATAACATCTGCGACCCCCATATCTTTTATATCAAATCTTTTGTTAAGCATTTGCTTAGTTGATTTGATCATGTTTTGACTGCTTCCAATGATAAGTATGTCATCCACATAAAGACAAACTATGACATATCCTTAGTTAGTGTTTTTAACATAAACGCACTTGTCACATTCGTTTATTTTAAACTCATTAGTAAGCATTACATGATCAAATTTTTCATACCATTGCTTAGGTGCTTGTTTTAATCCATAAAGAGATTTTACAAGCTGACAAACTTTCTTTTCTTGCCCCGACACTACAAAACCTTCGGGTTGCTCCATATAGATCTCTTCATTTAGATCACCGTTTAAGAAAGCTGTCTTAACATCCATTTGATATATCTCTAAATTAAACAACGCTGCTGCAGACGTCCCCGAACGCCCCGGGAGGGTTAAGTCCCGTTCCGTTCATATTGGGGTCACTACAGTTCGGACTCGATTTGTGTCACGGTTCTAAATCTGAACCAAAGAGTCCAACTCTGGCAAATCGTTTTGAAGAAAAATAGATTTTGAAAAGTAGTGCCAAACATGGACTGCTTTGCCAGATTACAGAGTCGCCACCTAAATATTTTTTAAAATGGGAAATTTAGGAAACCCTGACTCGGTGCCGAAGGCCACATGTCCGTCATCACCAAAGTGGTCTTGGCTCGGGAGCTTGGGTACGATCGGGAAGGTCGACTATGAGCACCCTCTTCGCGGTCAAGACCGGCCTCTACTAACCGTGATATCCGTTTTGAAAACATCATGTGCTCTTATTCCAATTATTAACCTAGAATTACTATGTTATCTTGTGACAAACAAGTATAGACTAGATTGCCTAATTTGGGAATAAACATTGCATATCCGCTCGTTTTGAAAAGCAGGTTTGAAATTGCTACTGCAAAGTAGGCTAAAATCTGATTTCGATGAGTTATTCCAACTCAAGCAATCTAACCTCCACCCACAAGCATTCAAACAGTTTATCTCATGTAAGCACTTAGCCGCATGGTAAGTATACTGTCATGGCAACATTCACACGCATGTGGTATGCTAAAGCGCAAAATACTTACATCGTACTCCGCGCCAAAACAAGAAACTAGTTAGCAGACATGCATGTCCCTAGATCATGTTAAATGGCTAATGCAACACAGGCAAGGATGCAATTTAGAGTAGGCTCGGCTAACCCTAAACGTGGCATGTGAAATGCGCGAGTAGCACGTATTCAATTTGAATTGAAAATTGCTATGCAGTTTGTATGATGTACCGAGCCCGGTGCATGTAAACAAATGCGTGAATGCACACATGCATTGCATAAAGTATGCTAAAATAAACGTGCCCTAATCTACCATCATAAGTGGGTAAATAAAAGGGAGAAAGAAATGGGGATTGGAAGACATACACCCACTCACCCACACTTATTACAATTGTGCCCTCACTCGGAGGGACCGAAAGAATATACAAATTAATTAACTACGCAAACTAATTAAAATATTACAAATTGCCTAATTTAATTAATCAAATTAATTAAACTAAGAAAAGCAGTAAACCGTCTCGGGGGGAGAGCCAAATGCAGTGCATGTCCGGGATTTGCTCGGAATCGCACTGTCATGCTTAGATTACCTCTGTTTTCCCTGCTATCCTCCTCTGAAAATTGCCAAATGTCCCAGGAGTGCCTCTCGAGAACCTTTGGAGAGTACCACCAGGTGAGCGAGCACCACCGGTGAAGAATGAGACCACCGCACTATATGAAGTCATCGGTTGAAATTGATCCGTCGGCACTAAATAGTCTTTGGCACTAACTTCTGCAGAACCTACAACTCACAAAGAAGAGAGGACAACAACATGCATGGCAATGTGATTCAAGGTATTTATGCACTATACACACCCTTATCATGTTATTGACTCAAAGGGCATGTGCCTCGATTCCGGACCACCAATTGCGCATTTCCATGCGTGATGGTCCAAGGAACAAAGTATGCAACTTTGGTTTCAAATGCATGAACCAAACAAATCAAAGTCCCAATCCCTATCACCAAGTCAAGGGACAAGGAATGCATGTTGATGCGATGCAACCTAGCCATGTTATCTAGCATGCAACATGGATTATGCAATGTACCTATGCAAGCATACAAGCAAGCATACAAGACAAGCATGCAAACTAATGAAAGGATGGTCTTATACATGACTTAGGCAACTCAAATAGGCCAAAAATCAGTAGCCAAATGCTAAGTTATGGGGGCCGAACATACATGCACACATACACATGTTAAGGTGCCAACACTTAAGCATTATTAAGCAACTCGTAAACACATCTAAGAGGCACAAATATGGATCATTAGTATGCATAGTAAGCTCTGAAAAGCATGCAAAACATGGTACCAAACCATGCAACAAAGCAATAGTATGCAACAATAGGTCCAAATGCTTGAAGCAAGCCATGGAGGCTTATATTAAGGTCAAGTCCACCAAGCCTCACAAGGCCAAGGGACTCAAAAGCAGTCACAAGCGGACTTAAACAAAGCCTAAGGAGCACCTAGATGGCATCTAAGAAGCTCAGCGCAAAGGCATGCAATCAAGACCAAAACATGGGGCATTTAACACATGCTTTTAAAGTATTAAAGAGGCCACTAAGGCAAGCATATAAGCACATCAAAGGACTGAAATAGCATGCTAGGTGGTTCCAAACCATCAAAAATGAAGCCAACATGGCATACTACACATTCATACTCTTAAGGCTAACAAGCCAAATGCAAAGAGGCTACAACATACATGCTAAGATTGACCAAAATGACTATGGACAGAGCTAAAACATGTCAAAATAAGCATACAAGCTTCATGGATCTAGGCCTAAAACATGCTAGAAAGAAGGCATACAAACCTAGAGCAAGTTAAAGCAATACAAGGCATTACAAAGCATCTATGCAAAGCATGCAAGGAGTGCTAAAACCAACTTAAAATCATGTTATAACATGGCAATATAAGCATGGAAAACAAGTCAAACATGCTCAACATACACTCAAGCATGAAGCTCCATAAGGAAGCAAAATTTGTCCTTTTCAAGGACATCAAGGAGAGGGGGTGGCCCTCTCCTTCTTGAGACTTTATGGCACCATCTCCACCACTGAAATCCCTCAAGATTTCAGTGGTGAAGAGGCCCAAGCACAAAAATCTCGGATCTCTAACAAAATGGCACAAAAAGGGGCCTTTTCAAGGCCTAAGGGTGGTCAAACTTGCTCAAACCACAAAACACTCTTAATAAACAATAAAGAGGCTAAAAAAACAGAACTTTTATGTGTTATAGACTAAGCACAAAAACTGTTTTAAACTAAGCAAAAATGGAGTGCAAAAATGGGGTAAATAAAGTGAGTTGGCTCACCCTTGTAGACTTCTTCGCAAAGGTCGGGGTTATTGGTTCCTTGAGCTCCAAACCAGTCAAGAACAACAAAAACCAGCCCTTAGAACCTCAGTTGCAAGGAGAAGGTGAAACACTAGGCGCTTGTGTGCAATAGTAAGGCACAAAACACCTAGACACACAAGAGAAGGATAGAGATAGAAGGTGTATGCAACTCAAACCCTAGAAAAACCAGAGCTTCTCTCTCTCTTTTTCTCTCTAACCCTCTGAATTTGCTAACCCTTGAGCCAAGAGGAGAGCCTTGCTTATATAAGCAAGCAAAGCTTACAAGCTAAACCAACTAAAGGCTCATCCCTCCATACATGTATGGAGGGGAGCAAAAGGTGATAAAGCTGTCTGAAAATATCTCAGAAAGCAGCTGTAAAGTGGTCGGCAGGGCAAAATGGTAATTTTGCCAAAAAGAGTGCCGACCGGCACAAAATGGTGCCGATCGGCACAATATAGTGCCGGTGGCAACTGACACCGGTGACCTCTAGCCATGCCGGTGGTGTGTGGGATGCCTCACAAGGCATTCCCGCCTCTAAGGCAAAACACAGTGTCGGTGCAAACCGGACACAAAACAGTCAAGTTCGGAGGTCTTGAGGCAAGGCGCGAGCCGAGAACTCGGGAACTCCAAGCGAACACGAACATGGATGATCACCGAAAGTTTAGGTGCAGACGCCCAAGTCTAGAGGACGGTCAAAAATGGGGTGTCTCTGATTGCCCTCTTGACAGAACTCGAAAGTCATAACAATGACGGAGTGAATGTCAAAGCCTTAGACGACCCATTTTTGACAGGGCCGAAGACTTGGACAAATAATCAAAATATAGATAAATGGTTGTGCCCGCAGGCTGCCTACGTATCCCTTTGCAAGGAATCAAACCAGCGTAGTTCAGGGGCAGGATGCAATGTGATGCACAATGCAAGTGCATAATCTTATGATCATGCAAAGGATGCTGTGATGAAGCAATTTATGCAAAATAAATGCAACATTTTAAGCGAATGCTATGCAAGCAAGTAAACGTGAACCAACTACGTCTCATGCAGAAAGGATGTAAGAGAATTATGCGATTCTCACGGCGTCTCATACGGAGAAGGCTAAAAGCGACTACCGAGAATACTCGGAGTCTCAAACACAACATCTCTCAGCGTATTGTACACAGGAGAGGAAAGAGTAACACTTCTCAACGTAGTACACGCGAGAGAAGAAAGATAAAATTTCTCAGCGTAGTACACGCAAGAAAAGAAGGATAAAATTTCTCAGCGTAGTACACGCAAGAGAAGAAGGTAAGACAAAGAGAAACCTCATCAGCGTAGTACACGCGAGAGAAAAAGGAAAGAATTTCTTAGCGTAGTACACGCAAGAGAAGAAGGAAAGGCTTAGAGAAACCTCATCAGCGTAGTACACGCGAGAGAAAAAGGAAAGAATTTCTCAGCGTAGTACACACAAGAGAGGAGAGAGAAAAGCAAAGAGAAACCTCTCAGCGTAGTACACGCGAGAGAGGAGAGAGAAAAGCCTCTCAGCGTGGTACACGCGAGAGAGGGAAGAGAAAAAGCCTCTCAGCGTGGTACACGCGAGAGAGGAGAGAGAAAAGCCTCTCAGCGTGGTACACGCGAGAGAGGGGAGAGAAAAGCCTCTAAGCGTAGTACACGCGAGAGAGGAAAGAACAACAACGCAAGTAAAAAGGCGCACAACAATGTAGGCGAAACATACATGACAATGCAAAGGAAATGAGTGCATAACAATGCAACTGGGATGTGCATCACAATGCAAATGAAGTGGGTGCATAACAATGCAGGTGGAAGGGTGCATTTTCTATGCAAGAGATGCGAGCATTTAACATGTACTCTGGTGCCTCTGATTTACCTCTTGGAGGGCTTCGCAACACACTCTGCTCGAAAAGGGGACACCCCGTGCATGTTGGCGAGATAACATCTCTTCTTTGCTTTAATTGCCATTCTGACTTGAAGCAGGCTTACACTTGGAGTAGAGGCACACTCATACTTCGGTAGCATTGACAAGGCCTGAAGAGGCACATCCGGAGTACAATCACGGAATTTGCTGAAGGTGAAACACACTCGGATGCTTCGATTTTCCCTCTTTTCTTTTGCTTTGCAGACCGGAACCTATATAGCTTCAGATAGATCCTGGTTCTACTGTTCTCACATGACCTGGGTTGAACCCTGCGGTTTTTGAAAGAACAAATTCCCTTTTTTGCACAAATGTGGAGAATGGCACAGCACTCTGAGCACACAACAAATCATTTTTGAAATTGAGAAAATGAGTTCTTGACCGGGTATTGGGCCTACGACTGGCCATAGCCAAAAGACTCAACAATAGAAAACAAAAGGTATACAATCCTAAAGGCATCTATTGACACTCGAAATGACTCAAAACAAGAATCAAGACAGACAAAACAAAACACAAGACTCAAATGTGCACAGGGAGCCTGTTTCACCGGGTATTATTTCCCACCCTTTCTCATTTGTGATTCTCACATCACTCGGCCCTCAAGCTCGGTTTTTCTCTCAAAACCCTTTTGCTCACTGTTTCTCTCATCGCACACCTCTCTATTCTTCAATCTCTCATTTTTCATCCCTCCCCTAGGTGGTTGATGGATGAATAGGAAGTTGCGGGCTCATGTCCCTAGCATTTTGCTAGATTCTCTTCGGCTGCTTACGACAGTGAACTCTCCCACAGAGGGGTTGTGCCACAACTGGGTGTGTAGCAAATCTGCAGCTAACATCGGTTGATGATGCCCTGCTGGGGAGTTTGGACGTGGTTAGATCTGTCCAGATGAGGAAGTGGAACATCTCAATCCATTCCAGTTCGTGCTTCGCACTTGGCTTGATACCTCGTTGCTCGGAGGATGGGGGAGCTTTCTGCATTTTGTTGTTGACTTCAGTTGTGCCCTTTCTGGCAAGTATGCTGGCGATGGGGAAAAGACAGGAAGCCTGACTCAACTGTGCCCCTAGTTCATCATTTTGACCATTTTTTGGTTTTAAAACAATTTTGACCAACATGAAAGTTAGATTAACATGCTTATTCAACTTTTTGATTTAAAATCATGCAAGTCAGGCTATGAGCACTGAAAATTTTCCTTTTTTGGGTCCAAGAAAATGGTCCAGTTTTTGGAAAAGATGGAATAATTTTCGAGAGAATTAGTCAACCTCAGTAAAAATTCTCAAAAACTATTTTTTGCAAATGGTCAATGCTCAACAAGCACGGAACCTACTCTTGAGATGCACAACCTCAGACCCATAGCAATGGAAAATTGCCCCTTGTCTGAAGGACACTGCGTGGCAACGGAAAGTTGCCCCTTGTTTGAAATGACATTGCAGTGCATTGAATGGCAACGGAAAGTTGCCCCTTGTCTAAATGGCACCACAGCGTATTGAAATCAATCCTTCAGAGCGACGGTCACAACCGAACTCTCAGATACAGAGAAGGCAAAGATGATCAAAACCATCACATGGATACAATTGAATTGGAAATGTTTATGGCTGGACTTCAGAGTGAAGTTTCCTACGTATCCCAAACATGGGAATCAAGCCTTACGTAGTTCGGGGTTAAGGTACACTCGGGTATTTAACCTCTCCTTTTTATGCTCTAACTTTTGCCAAGGCGCCTGTTGCAGGTTTTCAACCTTGCGAGCTTTGTTCTTCTTTCTTTTCTTTTTTTTTCTTTTAGGCTCTAACTTTTGCCAAGGCGCCCGATGCGGGTTTTCGACCTTGCAAGCTTCTTTTTCTTTTCTTTTCTTTTTCTTCTTCCTTTGTTCTTCTTTTTTTTCTGTATATTTTTTCTTTCCTTTTGTATGTATTTTTTTGCTTGCTCTAACTTTTGCCTGGGTCGCCCTTCCGGGTTTTCGGCCCAGCGAGCCTCTCAAAGGGTAAAAGTGTAGCGAGTCCATGCCAAATGGTTTTAGGGTTTTGATGCCATCTGTATCCAGGAGAGTGGCTGTTGATTCGCAAGAGAACTCGTCTTCGGCTCTCCGGGCACATCTGACATCTTTGCCCCTAGTTTGAGGGGGGGCTTCTGATCTAGCTTCCCAAGCTTCTTCTGATCTTCTGATCTTCTTGATCCGAATTTCTTGCCTCTAATTCATGGGCTGCTTTGAATCTGGCCACATAGGCCTCACATCATGATTGTCCTTTGAACGTTCTGAATCCGAGTTCAAGACTTGAAAGTAAAGGGGTTGAGTCTTGAGGCCGAGAGCGATCCTAAGCTGCACAATCTCAAGAGCGATTCCACACATGTCTTTGCAGGACCGCGCAAAACACTTTTTTTTTTTTTGAAAGTTTTTACGAAAGCGACATATCGCTCGCGCTGAAGACAGTGCAGAACCAATCTGGATCAAAGCTAGGGTCCTTCCCAGTACTCACACTAACAAGCATGATTTCATTCATTAAGGGCTTAGCATGCCTCACTTTCTCTCAGTTTGATCAAAGTTTTGCAAATCCCGAGGAATTCCTCCCTCTTTGTTTTCACCGCAGTGTTCAAAAAGTTTTGAAAAAAAACTTAGGTCAATGCAATGATTTAAAAGCACAGAAAAGACACAGCTTCTAGTCAAATACTGCCATTTCATTTAGAAATTCTGGCACAACTGGCACACGGCAGAAGCAAACACAAGAGTGTGAAAATCATCATTGTTCCATTCAAATCATAGCACAACCGGCTTCTCAAACAGACTCAAAAGAAAGTGAAAAGACAAACACAAAACAAAATAGTGAGATCCGAGGTAATATCCCCGGAATCACCCAACTCCAATACAACTAGACTGACTCGAAACCACCACAAGACAGACCCAAAACAAAAGATCGACTCAAAACAAAGAGACAGACTCGAAATAACACAACAAGATCGACCCAATACCCAAGTCGAATGTAAAAAAACCAAAGATTCACAAATGCTCAAAGCATGTGCCATACGCCACATCCGAGTAGATCGAGCGCCGCATGGTGGTCCATCCCGATCACATCACATTATCCCCACAAGTTCACCGATCAAGTGCCGATAGACTTTATGGGACCCGGCATGGGATGACTCTGTTGTCGATCAGATCTTGTATTTCGTGGCGAAGACGAAAGCACATGTCAGTGTCATGGCCAGCTCGCTGATGGAAGGCACAATAGTCAGCTGGGTTGTGTGAGAGATGGAGGTTCTTTGGTAGTGGCTGCGGCTCCAGGGGCTTCAGATGCCCTTTCTTGATCAAAACCCCTAAAGCTTTGGATAGGGGCATGTATAGTGGAGCAAACACCCTTTGGCCCTGAGGTGGGTTTTTGGCTATTTGTGAGCTAGCTTCGGATGCACCGGTGAATGGGGTGGTCATTTTTTGTGTGGGGGTGGTGACTATGCCCATGTCCGGGTTATAGCAAATTGTGTCACCACCGTGGTCGATTCAATCTGGGTAAATGCCTCCTGGGTCGCTTTTTTTCTGGTCAATAAGGCCTTGCTTTATAGCGTCCTCGATTTGTACTCCCATCTCATGTAGATCTGAAAAGGTATGGAATGGGAGAACTATCATTTTCTGCATGAGCTTGGGTTGGAGGTTGCGCACAACCATCCGTATTTGATCCTTGTCTGTTGGCCTAATGGTCATCATTGAAGCCTTGGCCCTCCACCGAGTTACAAAATCGAAGAAACTTTCCTTCGGTTCCTGCCTAGTCGTCTCGAGATCATGAGTTGTAATCTCAATTTGTGTATTGTAGGAGTATTGATCGACAAAAGCCTCGGCCATCTCATCCCAATCCTTCTTAACATTGTCTTCCAATTTCGCGTACCAGATGGCCGCCACACCTGACAGGGTTCGGCCAAACAGAGACAACTTCTGTAGTCTGGTGAGGCCCATCGACCTTAAGATATCCGAAACAAAGATCGGGTGCACCATGGGTCCGGACCCATCAAATCGATCGTTGTGGCATCTTGAACCGACTGGCGGCGTCACACAAGCGTTCAGATATTTATCCTCAATGTCGGGAATGGACTTGACTCCTTGGGATTTCTTAAACATCTTTTCCAACTTACTCAGCTTCAGCGCTGTGGGGTCTGCTTCGAACTCGAAGGGAGAGTCCGGCAGATTGATAGGTGTTTTGGATTGCTGGGGTAAAATTGGGAGCGGAGCCGGCCCTACCGGAATGTCCGTACCTTCCTGGACATTGGGTGTTTCCCCGGGTGTTTGAACCCCTGGTGGTGGAGGAGCTTGATGGGCGATGTCTCGCTTTTGTTGCTCTAGCCCGCAATTGTCTCTACTGTTGGGCTATGAACACGCCCGTTGGTTGGCGACTCGCTTGGACGGCGTCTTCGCATGGTTTTCATATCGTCCCGAGTTGGCGCACCATCTCTTCCAGACTCGACATATTGTCCTGATCTAACTGAGCAACCGGTATATTTGTGTCTGCAGTAGGCTCGGAAATCTCAACCCGACCGCTCAAAGATCACTGATTCGGTAGCTGTTGTACTGGTGGTTTGTGCCTGACCGGCCCTCTCTGGCCCTGATTCCCCTTTGAACTGAGTCTTTGACCTGACAAAGTCTATCGGCACAAATCTGATGTACCCGGGAGATAGTGGAGCCTTCTGAAGCTATGGTTCCAAGACTACCCTAGCAAAAGGGAAAACAGACAGCATCTCAGCTCAACTTCACTAAAACAGATACGAGTAGATTGAACGATCGTGTTCTATTATCGATCGTATTCAAATCATCGCCCCAAATCAACTGATACCCGCAGATATAACTGATTCTAAAAAATACTAATACCCAGACTAAATGGCCCCGGTATATGCATTCCTCAGAAAGATACACTCTAAAAGCACATAGCAGTAAATGAGAGCCAATACACCCTATGTTGGGGTAGGGTTTCGCCCTGTCTTATTTTGTCGAGCTAGGGTTTCACTACGCACGCAATGTTTCAAACAACCTATATCGGGTGAGCAACCCGTCCTAGTTTGGAATGGTCACTATGGATTTCCGATATGCACTAGGTCGAATGGTCAGGGTGCCCATTAAAACCGGGTATGTGTTCCCATATCGGCAGAGCCGCAATCGGTCGCCTTATGGCATGCTTTGACAAAGTCATGCCTCCAAAGAAACCGCCAGAATAGCAGATGGCCAACACGGTGTCCTAGGCGCACTAACGCACATGCAATGCAAAGAGACACATAAATGAAATCAAAGCAGATATCACGAGTTCGAGTCAAGCTCTCTAAAGTCCCAATGAGTTGCGAAGGCAGAGGCGTCCCCAAACGCCGGGGAGGTTAAGTCCGTTCCGTTCATATTGGGGTCACTCTGATTCGGACTCGATTTGTGTCCGCGGTTCATCTGAACCAAAGAGTCCAACTCGCAAATCGCTTTGAAAAAACAGATTTTGAAAAGTAGTGCCAAACATGGATGCTTTGCGGACATGAGTCGCCACCTAAATATTTTTAAAATGGGAAATTTAGGAAACCACGACTCGGTCAAGGCCACATGTCCGCTATCACCAAAGTGGTCTTGGCTCGAGCTTGGGTACGATCGGGAAGGTCATTTATGAGCACTTTCGCCCGTCAAGACCACCTCTACTAACCGTGATATCCGCTTTTTGAAAACATCATGTGCTCTTATTCCAATTATTAACCTAGAATTACTATGTTATCTTAAAGAAACAAGTATAGACTAGATTGCCTAATTTGGGAATAAACATTGCATATCCGTTCGTTTTGAAAACAGTTTGAAATTGCTACTCGCAAGTAGGCTAAAATACGGATTTCGATGAGTTATTCCAACTTAAGCAATCTAACCTCTACCCACAAGCATTCAAACAGTTTATCTCATGTAAGCACTTAGCCGCATGGTAAGCATACTGTCATGGCAACATTCACACGCATGTGGTATGCTAAAGCGTAAAATACTTACATCGTACTCCGCGCCAAAACAAGAAACTAGTTAGCAGACATGCATGTCCCTAGATCATGTTAAATGGCTAATGCAACACAGGCAAGGATGCAATTTAGAGTAGGCTCGGCTAACCCTAAACGTGGCATGTGAAATGCGCGAGTAGCACGTATTCAATTTGAATTGAAAATTGCTATGCAGTTTGTATGATGTACCGAGCCCGGTGCATGTAAACAAATGCGTGAATGCACACATGCATTGCATAAAGTATGCTAAAATAAACGTGCCCTAATCTACCATCATAAGCAGGTAAATAAAAGGGAGAAAGAAATGGGGATTGGAAGACATACACCCACTCACCCACACTTATTACAATTGCGCCCTCACTCGGAGGGACCGAAAGAATATACAAATTAATTAACTACGCAAGCTAATTAAAATATTACAAATTGCCTAATTTAATTAATCAAATTAATTAAACTAAGAAAACCAGTAAACCGTCTGGGGGGAGAGCCAAATGCAGTGCATGCCCGGGATTTGCTCTAATCGTGACCGCCATGCTTAGATTGCCTCTGTTTTCCCTGCTATCCTCCTCTGAAAATTGCCAAATGTCCCAGGAGTGCCTCTCAGGGCACTGGAGAGTACCACCGGCTGAAGAATGAGACCACCGGCACTATATGAAGTCATCGGCTGGAAATTGACTGCCGGTCGGCACTAAATAGTGCCGGCCGGCACTTAACACTGCAGAACCTACAACTCACAGCAGCAGAGGACAACAACATGCATGGCAATGTGATTCAAGGTATTTATGCACTATACACACCCCTTATCATGTTATTGACTCAAAAGGGCATGTGCCTCGATTCCCGGACCACCAATTGCGCATTTCCATGCGTGATGGTCCAAGGAACAAAGTATGCAACTTTGGTTTCAAATGCATGCGAACCAAACAAATCAAAGTCCCAATCCCTATCACCAAGTCAAGGGACAAGGAATGCATGTTGATGCGATGCAACCTAGCCATGTTATCTAGCATGCAACATGGATTATGCAATGTACCTATGCAAGCATACAAGCAAGCATACAAGACAAGCATGCAAACTAATGAAAGGATGGTCTTATACATGACTTAGGCAACTCAAATAGGCCAAAAATCAGTAGCCAAATGCTAAGTTATGGGGGCCGAACATACATGCACACATACACATGTTAAGGTGCCAACACTTAAGCATTATTAAGCAACTCGTAAACACATCTAAGAGGCACAAATATGGATCATTAGTATGCATAGTAAGCTCTGAAAAGCATGCAAAACATGGTACCAAACCATGCAACAAAGCAAGCCGAGTATGCAACAATAGGTCCAAATGCTTGAAGCAAGCCATGGAGGCTTATATTAAGGTCAAGTCCACCAAGCCTCACAAGGCCAAGGGGACTCAAAACAGGTCACAAGCGGACTTAAACAAAGCCTAAGGAGCACCTAGATGGCATCTAAGAAGCTCAAGCGCAAAGGCATGCAATCAAGACCAAAACATGGGGCATTTAACACATGCTTTTAAAGTATTAAAGAGGCCACTAAGGCAAGCATATAAGCACATCAAAGGGACTGAAATAGCATGCTAGGTGGTTCCAAACCATCAAAAATGAAGCCAACATGGCATACTACACATTCATACTCTTAAGGCTAACAAGCCAAATGCAAAGAGGCTACAACATACATGCTAAGATTGACCAAAATGACTATGGACAGAGCTAAAACATGTCAAAATAAGCATACAAGCTTCATGGATCTAGGCCTAAAACATGCTAGAAAGAAGGCATACAAACCTAGAGCAAGTTAAGGCAATACAAGGCATTACAAAGCATCTATGCAAAGCATGCAAGGAGTGCTAAAACCAACTTAAAATCATGTTATAACATGGCAATATAAGCATGGAAAACAAGTCAAACATGCTCAACATACACTCAAGCATGAAGCTCCATAAGGAAGCAAAATTTGTCCTTTTCAAGGACATCAAGGAGAGGGGGTGGCCCTCTCCTTCTTGAGACTTTATGGCACCATCTCCACCACTGAAATCCCTCAAGATTTCAGTGGTGAAGAGGCCCAAGCACAAAAATCTCGGATCTCTAACAAAATGGCACAAAAAGGGGCCTTTTCAAGGCCTAAGGGTGGTCAAACTTGCTCAAACCACAAAACACTCTTAATAAACAATAAAGAGGCTAAAAAAACAGAACTTTTATGTGTTATAGACTAAGCACAAAAACTGTTTTAAACTAAGCAAAAATGGAGTGCAAAAATGGGGTAAATAAAGTGAGTTGGCTCACCCTTGTAGACTTCTTCGCAAAGGTCGGGGTTATTGGTTCCTTGAGGTCCAAACCAGTCAAGAACTTCAAAAACCAGCCCTTAGAACCTCAGTTGCAAAGAGAAGGTGAAACACTAGGTGTTTGTGTGCAATAGTAAGGCACAAAACACCTAGACACACAAGAGAAGGATAGAGATAGAAGGTGTATGCAAATCAAACCCTAGAAAAACCAGAGCTTCTCTCTCTCTTTTTCTCTCTAACCCTCTGAATTTTGCTAACCCTTGAGCCAAGAGGAGAGCCTTGCTTATATAAGCAAGCAAAGCTTACAAGCTAAGCCAACTAAAGGCTCATCCCTCCATACACGTGTATGGAGGGGAGCAAAAGGTGATAAAGCTGTCTGAAAATATCTCAGAAAGCAGCTGTAAAGTGGTCGGCAGGGCAAAATGATAATTTTGCCAAAAAGAGTGCCGACCGGCACAATATAGTGCAACCTTCTGGCACCAGCCGGTGACCTCTAGCCACGGCCGGTGGTGTGGGGATGTCTCACAAGGCATTCCCCGCCTCTAAGGCAAAACATGTGTGTGCGTGCAAAACCGGACACAAAACGGTCAAGTTCGGAGGTCTTGAGGCAAGGCGCGCGAGCCGAGAACTCCGGGAACTCCAAACGAACACGAACATGGATGATCACCGAGTGTTCAAGCGGTGACATCCAAGTCTTGAGGACGGTCAAAAATGGGGTGTCTACAGCTGCTATAGCAATAAGCATGCGAATGGATGTTATTCTAGTCATAGGAGAATATGTGTCAAAATAGGCCAGACCTTCATTTTGTCTGTAACCTTTAACTACAAGTCTTGCTTTATACTTGTCAATTGAACTATCTGCTTTCATTTTTCTCTTGAATATCCATTTATATCCAAGAGGTTTAGAACCTGGTGGAAGATCCACCAATTCCCAAGTATGATTTTGCATAATGAACTCAATTTCATTACTGATAGCCTCTTTCCACAAAGGAGCTTCAGGACCTGTCATTACCGCCTTAAAACTTTGAGGTTCATTTTCTAACAGGTATGTCAGAAAATCTGGACCAAAGGATTTTGATGTTCTTGCTCTCTTACTTCGTCTTGGTTCATCATCTGTTAAATCTTGTTAGTCGAGACCATTACTAGTCTCTTGTGTTTGATTGTCATTAGTCTCTTGACTTTGAGTACAATCATAAGTTCTTTTCTGTGAACTTAATTCCTATCCTTTCTTGTAAGGAAAGACATGTTCAAAAAACACAGCATTTCTTGACTCTTTAATAGTGTTCACATTTGTATCAGGAATTTCTAATTTATAAGTCAAAAACCGATATGCACTACTATTCTGAGCATAACCAATAAACACATAATCTACTGTTTTTGGTCCAATCTTAGTCTTTTTAGGAACAGGAACTTTAACTTTTGCCAAACACCCCCACACTTTTAAGTATTTGTAAGAAGGTGGTCGACCTTTCCACAATTCATAAGGAATGCTTTTGGTTTTCTTGTGGGGTATTTTGTTAAGAACATAATTAGCAGACAATATTGCTTCTCCCCACAAGTTCTGTGGTAAGCCTGAACTTAGTAACATGGCATTCATCATTTCTTTTAGGGTTCTATTCTTCCTTTCAGCAATTCCATTTTATTGCGGAGAATAAGGTGCTGTAGTTTAGTGAATAATGCCATGTTGTGCACAAAATTCATTTAATGGTGCATCATACTCACCACTCCTATCACTTCTAACCATTTTAATGGTTTTACCAAGTTGATTTTCAACTTCTGTTTTGTAGAGTTTAAACATTTCTAAAACTTCATCTTTACTTCTAAGTAAATAAACATAACAATACATTGTGCAATCATCGATAAATGTTATGAAATAATTTTTGCCTCCTTTAGTTTGAACAAATTTTAGATCACATACATCAGTATGAATTAATTCTAGAGGTTCGGTTTTCCTTTCAACCGATTTAAATGGAGCCTTAGTTAGTTTCGCTTCTACACAAACTTCACATTTATGATTAGAATTAATTTCAAACTTTGGTATATAATCCAAACCAATTAATCTACGCAAAGCATTGAAATTCACATGTCCTAATCTACCATACCATAAATTCGACTCAAGAATATAAGCAATAGATGTGTTATTTTTATTACTAGCAACTTTCGGTACAACTGTCATTACATTTAGTTTGAAGAGGCCATCACTCATGTATCCCTTACCAACATACATATCACTCTTTGTTAATAGAAATTTATCAGATTCAAAGAAAAGTCTAAAACCATTTTTATTTAACAAAGAACCAGAAACTAAATTCTTCCGGATGTCAGGTGTCACGCCTCACTTTTTATTATTCGAAGTATTACCAATTTCATTTACTTAATTCCATTTCAGAGATAACATGCGAAAATAAACTCATATATTCAACTCATAGAAGTGAATAACATTGCTCTCATTCGTATGTAAGTAAATACAATATGAGTACACTAAATAAATTGCCCTTGGGCTTACATCATTAAAAAGTCAAGAAGAAGGGTATAACCCTTTTACATAAATGGCATTCCGCCAACACAAAAGAGGCCCGTGGCCAAAAAATAAGAAGATCCAAAACCTTGCACATCCCGGCTATCACCTGAAAAAGATTCAACAACGTGGGATGAACATATAGTCTAGTAGGGATCTCAACATGATCCTCAACAATAACAACATTACAGATAGCTATGATCATGAACACTCATTCTTGTACTAAAATAATAATGTGACATTTTACACAAAATATATATATATATAAACTTTTCTCGAAAATAACTATTTCAATCAACGCTATAAGCAATTCATCTTTCCTTTTTCCTTTCATTAACCCTCGTTTCCAATCTTTTATGACATTAACAATTACTTAGGAAAATAGATTCACTAAGCCCATTACTATTTTCCATTTTCCACACATACAACAGATGTGCCTTTTCAAAACATATTTCTAAAATGTTTGATTTTCTTTACACTTTCAAAAGACAAAATCCATTTCGGTTCAATCCCAAATCTATCATAACTATATATATACATACCTTTATAAAGGGAGATAACAACTCAACTACATGTATAAGATAAACCAATGAGGCAACTCGGCCCTCTAAAACTGTAACCAACACAATCCACAATGTTCCGGATACCTCAAACAATAACAACAAAACTTTGTTCTACTAGCTAGGTGCGTAGTAAGCCAAAGAATACACTTCTCACAACAACATACCATTTTACCAGGCGCTAGCTGGAAGGGTGTGGTACCTTAGATTACCAGTGCATACAGTTCTCCAGGCGCTAGCTAGAAGGTATGATCTGGCCCGATTATAAGCGCAGTGTATAACACCAAAAATCACAATACAACAGAGCATAACCAACAAGTGTAATCCATATACATAAACTATTCAATAATGTTCAACCAACACAAGTGTAATGCATATACGACAATTCAACATAACCATGTCATTCTCCACCGATGACCAAGGACAAAACCTCTAGATGCATGATTTTAATACACCTATTATAAAGACTCAACTCTCATAAGATCTTAAACCCAACAATGCCACTAGTATGATAGTTAAAGATTAAATCTCCCAAATGTGTGTACTCAACACTCATGATACAATAGTTCAATTCTCATATTTACTTTCCGAGACTCACATAGAGTTAACATTTCATTTCCCATTTTCAAGATCAACTTTCATAATTTTTCAAGTCAACATGTTCCATCACTTATTCCAAAAACACTTTTCCCTTTTCACAAAACCAATTACATTCTCTTTATTTTACAAAATCAATTCCATGGATAATAAGCCATAACCTGACTTGATTCAATACGTTCATTTCAAAATAACCCCAATACCATAATTAATCCTTTAACTATTAACACCTTCTACACAACTCATATTCACAATAGAAATTTATCAACATTGTTCAACCATAAACCCTTTTTATTTTACCAAATCAAAATATAATTTAGGGCTTTCTCTTCTTTCAACAATAACATGCTAATTTTACTCTCTAATTAGTCCAAACCACAGTCAATGATAACAAAACCATTCTCAAACAACCAACCCTAGGTTCCCCTCATAATTTTCAAACAAATCCAACACGGATATGATTTTCATGCAATACAAAACTATCACATGTCTATCTATAGACGGAGTATTGAAAAAGAACAAGGAAATCCCTACCTCAAATGGAGAGACCAAATGAAGAAGATAAAGGCCAAAAACCAAAGTGCTCCAAATCGCCAAACTTTCAGATGAAAATGAAGCCCTCAACCCACTCTACCTTTCTTACAAAGGACTTAGTATAGATTTACACTAGAGGGAGATGAAAACCTAGAGAGAAGGTGTGTAGGGAGAGAGAAGATGGTTCTAGGGTTTTGAAATCAAAAGGGAAATGAACAAGTGATATTGAAAGGTTGTTATTAAAGCCCATTAATTGGAAAATGAAAGGACAAGTTAGAATTAAATGAACACTAATTAAAATTAAATGAACACTACCTAGAATTAAATGAACACTAGTTAGAAATATGAATGAATAAGTTTGTCATAAAATCCCACTAATGGAAAATGAATGGATCACTAATTGGAATTGAATGAACCATTATGAAAATTTAATAAACACTAGTTGGAATTAAATGGACATCAACCCTTGGTTTCCAAACACAACCAACCTGTTTCAAACCTGCCCAACACGACCCAAGACTCATATACAAAGAGTAAAGGACGGAAACAGGAAAAAGACAACAACACATTCCCGGAACCAAGTCCGGAATACAATTAAACAATGAAGGGAAAACCGAGATCGCTATATCAGTACATGCAGTACGTTGTTAAGGGTCAGTTCTTTCCCTGATGTCATCTTCAAGATTACTTTTCCTTGTCCAGCCATAGTAGAAGTAGAAGAATTTCTCATGAAAAATTGTTCACCATTTGCAGCCTCATTGTAGGTAGTGAACATCTTCTTGTCTGCACAAATATGATGAGTTGCTCCAGTGTCAACCCACCATTCCTTGGGATTTCCAACCAAATTAGCCTCAGACACCACAGTAGAGAGGTTGATGTCATTCACCCTGTCAGAGATGTAATCTAATTCAGTTACATTGGCCTGATTGGTAGTCTTCTTACTTGTACTTCCACGATCTTTCTTAGGATGGCAGCAATCAGAAGTTCGATGTCCAGTCTTGCCACAATTATAACATTTTCCTTTGAACTTCTTGTTGCCATTGTTGTCGCCTTGTCTAGGACCATCTCTAGTAAACTTCCTTTTTTTGTTATGTGGTTTATGAACTTGTTCAACCACATTAGCCTTAGACTCAATAGAATTTTTTCCATTCCTCTTTTCAGCCTTACGGTTATCTTCCTCAATTCTCAATCTTACAATAAATTCATCTATGGTCATCTCTTTGCGTTTATGTTTTAAATAATTTTTAAAATTTTTCCAAGACGGTGGTAATTTTTCCACTAAAGCAGCGACTTGGAAAGACTCGCTCAAAGACATACCCTCATAATGAATATCATGTAAAATTAATTGAAAACTTTGAACTTGAAAAATTACCGTTTGGGAGTCTACCATAACAAAGTCCAGAAATTTACCGACGACAAATTTCTTCGTGCCAGCATCCTCTGTCTTGTATTTCTTCTCCAAAGAATCCCATAATTCTTTTGCTGACTTTAGAGGACTGTAAACATTATACAGCATGTTGTCAAGGCCATTGAGAATGTAGTTTCTACATAGGAAATCTGAATGTTTCCAAGCATCTACAACGGCAACAACTTGCTGATCACTTTCACCCTCTTTAAGTGCTGGAGCCTCTTCATGAAGAAACCGAGCCAAATTAAAAGTTGTAAGATAGAATAACATCTTCTGCTGCCATCTCTTAAACTCAGTACCGTTAAATTTTTTCGATTTTTCTCCATGATTTATTGGTACATGAACATGGTTCTGAATAGGGACCAATGTTGGTGTAACAATCGGAGTACTACTTCCAGTTGCAGTTTTAGTTGCAGTAGCCATAATCTCTGATTACAAAAATCAGAAAAAATTAAAACACAAATTAATTTTCTAATTACTAAAACCAGAAAATAAATTATTACACAAAATAATTTTATTTTTCTTGTGACTAAAACTAGAAAAAATAAAATACTACAATAATTTTCTGTAACACAAATTAATATTCTGCAATTGTTAATGATACCAGTATATTACTACTAGTTGTCAAAGAAAAGAGACAGTATATTACTACTATTTGTCAAATAGCATAAATCACTATTTGTTTTTCTAACCAGAATATGTCTTTATGAAATCACAAAAAATTAAATACAATGAAGATATCAAAAAATAAGCGTGTCTTAAGATTGTTGGACAATCTTCACTGTAATTAATTAATTCTGTTTGTGTACTTAACAACAAACAAAATATAAAAGAAATAAAGGAAAGGAGAGGAAATTGTTTGATTACAAAAATCAAACTAGAAATAAAATTAAATAAATAAAAACAGATTTTATTTTGTTACAAAACCAAAATTAAAATCTGATTTAATAAATAAATAAAATAAAATAATAAATTAAACAACTTACTTGATTAATTTCTTCGGATAATAATCTGATCAAGTCCAGTGTTTGACACTGTGTCCTTAAGACAGATTCGTCATCTCCTCTGTGCTTTCAGAATATGGACGTCTATCTCCCAAGATAAAATAATCAACAACAAATATATGCAGCACTACAATATATTTGTACAATGAACACACTAAGTATTTTATACTCTCTCTCACAAGAAAATAATGCAGCAAAATGAAGAGTATGAACGCAGAATTTTATGAATGAAAATTAGTGAATCAATTCAAATGAGGGGCTAGTCTATTTATAAGCAAAATTGTGGCTGTTAGTTTTGAATTAAACAGGTGCAAACCTGTTTTGAATAGATATGAAACCTGTTTGATTTTGAATCAAACAGATTTAAATCTGGACTTGTTTGGTTGTACAGAAAAATCGAACCAGTTTATTTCCGGATTAATTTGAATTCTGGATTTTATTTTACCAAAAAATAAAAAAAGATAGGTATTGGGTCGGTCAAACCCAACCCAACCTCACACCCGCCCGATCGGACAGACTGCGACAATAGCGCGCTCGTGGTGATATTTGGACCCAATAGGTCTAGCCCATAACCTCTCCCTTCTATAAACTTGGGGGTGCCCCTTGGGGCCTTCCCCAAGTTATAAGCCTAAGCTATATAAATCCATTCAAAATTTCTCACCAAATCAATGTGGGACAAGCTATTTACACAAACCTTAAGAAATTTCTACCAAAACTCTATTTCCCTGGAGTATACTTTAGTTTCAATTTCTCATTCACTCGATAATGGTTTTGAGTAATTAAATATACCACGTAAATTACAACGCCGCATAGAACACGTTACTACTTAGACCCGTGAAAATCGACACTCAGATCTCACCTAAATATTAAACCAAATTTAACAAAAAATTCTAATTTTATCCAAATGTTCTAACCATTTCTAACAAAAGAAACGAAAGGTAAGAAGAGAGAGCCAGCCCTTGTCACTACAGTTTGGGTTTCCCTCGCCAGTGCCACCTAAAGGGCACATATTTCTCTTGTTTTCAAATTTCTATTTTTGCTTTCCCATTTACAAAAAGTGTTTTCTCTCCTTTTTATGTTTTCATCTTTTTCTTTTCTTTTTGTATTCCTCTCTGTCCATTTCCCCCAACAAAAACAAACAAAAATCAGCAAATGAATCAAGGCTTTCATGCTAGGCAGTAACAGTTGACCCCACTTGCACTCATTCCGTACCATGGCCCGGACACAAGGTGTACCCTTTGCACATGTCCTCTCATAATTTAATTCTATTCACACTCTTCAATGTGAGTGACACAAAATATAAAATATAGGAGAAATTACGCTCACACTATTTACAAATAAGTAAAAAAAATTATGTGGTGTTTTAAAAAGTTAATGATAATTTAATTTTTAAATATTTATTTTGTGAATTTTTAACTTTTTTTTGTATAAAAATAATAGACAGATAATATGATTCAAAAAAATTAAAAAAAACTAAAAAATTAACTTTTTGTGATTTTTAAATAATTTTTGCTGTCTTAACTGATGGGTTATTCTTCCCAAAATATATATTGGTAAATTATATCCATTTTTTTTAATTTTAAAAAATACAATAAATCTCATAATTTTAGTGTAATTACACTACTCACTTTTAATATTTTAATTTATATAATACTTAACTCATTTTTTTAATTTGAATTTGCTAGTCGTATGAATAAAAAAAATAATATTGTCATATCTTTACATTGAAATGTACATTTTACATTATGTTTTTATATCATGTGTGTTTGTTTGGCTTCTTTAACCTTATTAAAATATAAATCTGTGTAATTATGTCAAAATTATAGAATTTACTATATTTTCTCCAAACATCTAAGGATGGTCAATATAATTTAACATTGTCCTCCATTCAGGTTTGAAAAAAAAATATAAAAAGCCTTATAGTTTTGACATATTTACATTGAGTTCCATGGAGATTTTAATTCATATAATTGTTAGTTATATGAATAAAAAATAATGTTACCATATCTTTTATACAAAAAATATACTTTATTTTATTTATTTTTGTATTAGAAAATTTTAAATATACGTAAAATTCATACAAAAAATCTGACAAGAGTGATGTGGCAATGCCATTATTATAAATAAATTCATCTTCAATGGTATTTTATTTTAAAGTGAAAGATTTACAATAAGCCACATCATTATGTATAAATTTTATATTTGTATAACATTGCTCTTTTGTATTTTTGCACCAACTATATTTGTTTCAGTTCATTTAATCGTACTAAAAATAGAAATCAGTGTAATTATATTAAAATTATCGAGTTTATTATATATTTTTTTAAATCTCAAATAAAATCACCGTAATATATCCCAATTTTTAAATATAGTGGTTGATCCAGTAAAAATACATTTTCCCTCGCTTTTTAATATATATATATATATTGGACATTGTTATTCTTTTTAAAATTTCTTTATATTATTTTTACTTTATAATTTGTGAGAAGAAATTACACCAAACATGTGATGCACAATTTTAAAATAAAAACTTTATACTATATAAATTTATAAGTCACTTCAAACAGTAGTAATATGTATTATTCACATATTTTGTGAATCAGTCCTGCTAGAGACTACTAAAACACTAGCTTTAACAAGAACTTTAAACAGGTGACAATCTCAAAAAAAAAAAAAAAAAAACAAAAAACCAAGGCATAATAACATTGTGACAGTGGATGCCACATCATTAATGATGGCTCTAATTAGAACTCCCAAGCATTTTTGTTTTGTGAATAGATTCCAGCCCACTCTATAAATTCTGTCCACCCACCTCTTGGTCATGCTGCCTCAAACACACATCTGAAACAAGCATTGTTCCTTTCTTTCTTTCTTTCTTTCTTTTTTGGTTCATCTTCCCCACATGAGAGAAGGAGGGAGATTTTACAGTACAAGTAATGGAGAGTCCATACTACGCGCCAACCCGGATGGACGGATCTCGACCGTCCTTAGGGTTCCCACTCGGGACAGCCCTCCTCTTGATCGTCATCTTCAGCTTGTGTGGATTCTTTTCCTGTTGTTACCACTGGGACAAGCTCCAATTCCTCCGTCGATCTTTCTCCGCCGATACGGATCTCGAGGCAGATAACG
The DNA here is from genome assembly GCA_025200525.1 of Camellia lanceoleosa. Classification (NCBI taxonomy): domain Eukaryota; kingdom Viridiplantae; phylum Streptophyta; class Magnoliopsida; order Ericales; family Theaceae; genus Camellia; species Camellia lanceoleosa. The sequence continues at coordinate 187,554,097 of CM045759.1, forward strand.
GTGATGGATCACCCTCCAAACCGACAACTGCTTACACTGTAATATTCCTCATCTTCTTCTTCATTGATGGTGTTGTTAGAAAGTTTGAATTGGGTTGTGTGGATTTGGAATTTCCAACTAAGAGTATTTTGATGTTTTTCTTCAAGTATTTGGGACGTCTACTCTTATTTATAATTTTTTAATCATTGTGAAATTACAATGATTGATTGATAAACTAAAATGACAAGATTTATGATTTTTCACCGAAAGTAAGAAAAAAAAAAAAAAAAAAAATTTAATTGTGATTTCTTAAATATTTAAAAAATAAATAAATTATACCATCCATTTTTTAGTGAGAAAAAAAAAAAAAAAAGAAGATAACTATTTCTCACGTTCTCACCCATCTAAACAAGTGATAAGAGTTCTGTTTCTCTCCCCCTTTTTTTTTTTTTTTTTTAATTTAATTTTTTTTTCTCCCCATCCCTCAATCCAAGCAGGCTGCTAAGATAAATCGCGTACTCTAAATTTTATGTTCTTATATACACGTGTAATTTAATTTTTTTAATTTACTAGTCCTTTATATTCTTCGTGTTTTAGTAGTAATTATGGTTAATTATTACGAAATTTCTAACGATTTTTATTTTAATTTTTTTGAAATTGTAAACAGCGTTCAAAGCAAGACCAGAACCAAAGCTTGCCGGTGTTGATGCCCGGAGATCGGATGCCAAAGTTCATAGCGCTGCCGTGTCCTTGCGAGCCTCCACGGGCGGGAAAGATCGTCCTAGAGCTGCAGAAGCCACCAAAGCCGCCGCCGCCGCCGCGCATAGCCGTGCCTTTGTATTAAGCAAAAAAATTGACCATTTTAATGTATGTATACTGTATGTATGCAACTTTAGTAAATTCACATCTTTGTATATTAAAATTGGTTTCCATTAATATACTTGACTAAAATTCCCCAGGTGCCATTGCTTGTGCTTTCACTTATTGCTTTCATATTTTTGTAAGTCCAACTTTCAAGGGTTTGTTTATTGTCTGCAACTTTGGTTTTTAGTACCCATTTTATTTTTTACATATACATATTTTTTTATTTTTTTATTTTCATAAAAGATTAAAATAATCAATTCCATAACTAAAAAGAATTTGAAAAGATGATGATGAAGAAGAGGGTGTGAAATGAAGAGATAATGAATTAATAATGGAGACAGAAGCAAAGATGTAGCCATATATGAATATGATGATGTCTCATTCACATTCTTCACTATTTTTGTCCCATACTTGACGCTTGTTGTTCTCTATCTCATGTCCTAATTTCAGTGGTTTTTTTTTTTTTTGAACAAAACACAAAAGAGCTATGTGGTATCATCACGGTCCCGTGGGCCCTGACTCTGAGATAATCGATTGTCAGTTAGGAATAAACCTCCCACCAAGTGAAGGATCCACCATTAAGGTATTAATGGAGCGCAACCACATGTCCCAATAGAGGACAGGTTGTCGAGAGAGCACATGACGTGTTCTCTGAAGAGATTTCAAACACCCTTTTCTAAGAATCGACCTTATCTCAATGCTGGGAAATGCATTGCATTCTCCACCAGGCCACCAGCCTGGTGGCTCCTAATTTCAGTGTTTGATCAAGTGACTTTTGTTTCTACCAAAACGCCACTTTTCATTTTTGTTCTGTAGCCCGGACTCTGTACTAGCAAGGTTAGTTGTCGTGGTACTAGTTCCGTAATGGTTTTTGGGTTGATTTTAACCTTTTTATAACCTTTTTATTTTACTTTCTTTTTTTTTTTGATTTGACTCCCTTGCTAAATTGCGGTGATCCTTCCCTCTCATTACCATGAAGACCAAAGGCCACCCTCTGTTTTCACACTAAAAAATTATTAATCAATACTAATACTCTGTTTAGATTAAACTTTTCAAAAATAATCTTTTATTTTTAATATTTAACAACTTTTAAAAAAAAAAAATTTCAGTTTTTTTTAAAAAACTTTTTAGATGCACTTAATATATATATATATATATTAAAATGTACAAAAATTGTACAAAAATACATTGAATATAACAAAAAACGAAATATACTGAATTTTTAAGGAAGAAATTTTTTAAAAATCAAATTTAATGAAAATGAAAATTTGGAATAAGAAGGGGACTTTTTAAAAAGATTTTGATGAAAATTTGATGAAGTAATTGAAATAATTGATACAAAATCAATTTTTTTAAAATAAATTTAAAATTAACAAAACCTTAGAGATACTCTTACACATTTCATTTTTTAAAAATAGTGTTTCAGATACATAATAGTATTTGCAAATTTGCAATTTGATGAAAATAAGTTTTTCTCTTTACTTTTTTTTTTTTTTTTTTCTTTTTCTTTTTAAAAAAAATTGATTGTGAATAAAAAATAGTTGCCCCTCAACAAATATATCAAGTGAATGCAAAATCAAACCTCATTGTCATATGTTTTATCGGTTTGACGGGGGATACTTATAGGAATTAATGATTAAGGCTCCGTTTGGAGACTTATTTTTTTAGCTAATTAGTCAAAAAGTTATTAAATTACTCAAAAAACTAACAGTTCATATTAAAAAGTCAAAAATTCTCTTTTCTCTCTACTTTTTGCACATCTTTTCATAATTAACCAAAAAATCATCCCAAACATATAAATTTTTTTTACTTATCTTTTTAGCTAAATAACTAAAAAATTACTAAATTAACCTGTTTCTAAACGAGGCCTAAGTCCTTAATCATGACCAAGTAACCAATTCAATCTTGTGAAAACTGAAAAGTGGGTATACGTATTGTGACTGCAGGTACTTGCCGGAGCAATTGGAAGTGCGCTGGATTAGCAAATATCTTCAGAGAAGCTAACGGATGCGCTGACTTTCTTGCAAATTTTGGACTTCAAGCACGAGATGGCTTGCCAATTTTACATTAGTTTTCTTATGCTGTGTTTGATTTGGGGATTTGACGAGGGATTTGAAAAGAAAAAGAGAAAAGGTATATGAAATTAGGTGAAATTTAGATATATTTTATTCATATTTCACTTACCTTTTCTATTTTCCTTTTCAAATCCCTCTTCAAATCTTCTAACCAAACACACCATTATTGTATTGCAACTAAATTCTATGATGATGCTAGAGGGATCAATTATTTCAGAATTTTGTACTCTTCTATTTAAGTTTAATCTATGTTCCTTCTTACAAAAAGAAAAGAAAAAAAACAAGTCAAGACTCATTTGGCCCACTTGATGTGCTCCGACTTGAATTAAAAGTCAATTAATTTGAACTGAGAAAGTTTAAGTGCACAGAAAATTAATCACATAATAGATATAAATGTTTCACAAAAGGACACCCAATGGACATAGAAACTCTTCGTAAGATATTTTGTATCCATTTTATGTTTGAGAAATGTTAGAAATTTTAAAAATTTTACTAAAAGTTTCACTAAATATCTCACATGGGTATGGAATGTGAGACATTTGATAAAAATTTTAGCAGAATTTTTGAAATTTGTAGCATTTTTGTTTATGTTTGGTTGGTGTATTCATACCATTACTGATTCAAACCAACAAAACTAAAGTTGGCTTGAGGATTGATATTTTTAGTATTTTTTTGATAAAAAAATAAAAAGAATGAGTTGATTTTTTATATTATTATTATTATTATTTAACTATTTTAATCAATTGACAAACATCCCTAATTGAATCTTCTCAACCATGTTTTTACTAGGTGAATTGCTAAGGAATGCCACGGGAGCATTGTTTTAATATTGAAATCGACATAAAAGGTGGTTAAAAAATGGTAAAAAAAATAAAATAAAAAGCTTATCAGATTCATTAAAAAAAGTGTTGAATGTAGTGAACTTACATAACTTATGGGGTCTAAGGATCCATCAAGGATTTTATTTCGATAATTTAAATTATTTATTTTATAAAATTCTCAATATATATCATTCATAAAAAAATTTGATTGATCCAATAATTGTAAGTTTCCATTTTATTGTGTTTATCTTAAAAAATAGATGGTCTATTTTAAAAATGTATTAGTTATATATCTATATATATATATATATTTAAAACAAATGTGATAAAATATTACGATTATCAAATCAATCTTTCTTTCTTTTTTATATATATAATACACACAAAAAACTCTATAAATTAATCAATTTAAATTATCGAAACAAGACATCTAATGAATCTCATAACTACTTAAATTCTCTCAAGTTTGTATGTCTTATATAAACATTATGATCCAACTACCTAACTTCGTGTCTTATTTAAACACTAGCAGGTAGCACATGTAATGCATGTACAATTCAGATAAGTAAGAATAAAAATTAATATTGTTACCTAAAAGACAATCTAAGAGGGGGGTGAATTAAGTTTTTACAAATAAAAATAATAAAATCTTAATAAAAATTATGACTAGCACAATAGATAAATATAGTTAATGAAATAAAAATAATTAAAACAAGTGTTTTAACAACTATGTCAATTAATGATTTTAACACAATAAAAATATGAAATATAACTATGGCAATTTAAATAAAATAAAGAGATAAGGGAGGGAGGGAGAGAGAGAGAGACAAACAAATTTATAGTGATTCGGCTTCAACTCGGCCTACGTCCACTCATCAAGTTTCACTTGAGATTTTTCACTATTCTCCAGCTTCACAGGGTGCTAGCAACCTTTTCACAGATGGAGCAATCCTCCACAGATTTTACACAGATTTTCTAAGTCAAGAATACTGATTGTACTACACTCTTACAAGGTTGAAAAGAATGTATTTTTGCTTTCACAGAAAGCTACAAGAATTATCTCTCAAAGATTGATATAAAAATGAAACTCTGATTTTTCTGTAAACCTCACACAGGAAAGATGTGCTTAAAGCTATACGTCTCAGTGTATAATTTCTAAAAGATGATGTAAACAAAAATTGAAAAACACTTCTCAGAGAATTTTTTAGAGAATAGATGTGAGTAATTATAGATCAAAGAATATTTTCTAATTTTTTTTGTAATTTGTTTACATTAGAGGCTTTGGTATATATGTAGACCTCCCGGAGAACTCCCGGCTTCGTGCCGCGAGGGCGCGAAATCGCTTTGTTCTCTAGCTACTACAAGTTCGGACTCAATGTCATGGTTCTGAATCTAATCTCGCAAAGTGCAATGTAAGACCGATAAATCACCAAAGAGTCCAAATCCGGCAAATCGTTTTGGAAAACTAATTTTTATAAAGAAATGTCAAATATGGACTGTTTTGCTAGATATAGAGTCGCCACCTAAATATTTTATTTTGAGGAAAATTTAGGAAACGCTGACTCGTGCCTAAGGCCACGTGTCCATCATCACCAAAGTTGCCTCGGCTCGGGAACTTGGGTACGAGAGGGGAAAGTCACGCAATGAGCACCCCCACTCGCCCGATCAAAGATTGGCCTGTACTAAGCATGATATTTTGTTTTTGAAAACACATGTGTTCTTATTCTGGTTATTAACCTAGAATTACTATGTGATGCGCATAGCATACAAGTATAGACTAGATCGCCTAAGTTGGAACAAAAGATTGCATGTTCGTTTGTTTGAAAACGGTTTGGATGTGCTACTCGCAAGTAGGTTGAATCACGGATTTTAATGAATTGTTCCAATACAAGTAATCCAACCTTTACTCACAGGCATTCAAGCAGTTAATCACTTAAGCAGTTATCCACATGGTAAGCATACTAACATGGCAACATACATATCTCATGTAGTACGCTAAAGCGTAAACACTCAAAGTGTACTCCGAGCCAAAACAAAGAATTAGTTAGAAATCATGTATGATCCTAGTTCATGTCAAGATGGCTAATGCAACACATGCAAGAATGCAACTAAAATAGGCTCGGCTATTCTAAAGTGGCATGTGAATGCAACTTGATAACATGCTGTTGAACACGTATTCAAGTAAATGTATTGAAATAAAATACAGTTAGTATAACGCACCGAGCCCAGTGCATGCAATACAAATGAATAAATGCACGCATGCAAAACATAAGGATGCTAATCGAAATATGCCCTAAAACTAACCATCGTAAGCGGTTAAGTAAAAGGAAGAAAGAAATGGGTGTTGGAAGACATGCATCATACACACGCACGCTTATTACAACAATTGGCTCTCTCGACGGAGGGTCCGAATAAGAAGCTAACCAGCTAATCTAAACTAATTGAACTAATTACTACAAGCCAACTAATTAACTAACAAGCTAACTAATTAAGCTATTACAACAAAAATTGAATAGTTAACGCATTAACTAATTAGGTACAAAACCAAAGCATAAACTAGCTAAGCAAATTAGCTAAGTAAAGCGATAAAGTAATGTCTTCAAAGGGAGAAGAATGCACGCATGCTCGGTCGCCTCGGTCGGAAATCCATCGCGATGCCCCAACTTGCCTCTGTTTGCAATTGTTCTCAGAACCTTGCACCAAGCGCCATAAAGCTTCTAACTTACCTTAGGGACCTGTGGGAGGGCTGCCGACCAGTTGTTGGTGTGGGAGGCCACCTGCCAACCACTTATCTTTGTTGCAGACCAAAAAAAGTAGTCAGCCAGCCACTTTTTCTGGTTGGCCGACCAGTTGTTGCTGCCACACTCCAGATTGCTGCAACAGAGAGCAAGAAAGGGCATGGCAATGTATTTGCAAGATATGTGTGCACAACCACCCTCTCTATCATTTCATGAGCTCAAGGGAGTGTAGTTCTCGACCCTCGAGCTACCAATCGCGCATTTCAATGCATGATGGGCGAAAAGCAAGATTGCACAATTCAATGTAAAATGAATGCACAAGTAAACACAGAAGGCCTAGAACTTTATCATGATTGATCAAGAGCGTCGGCCACCAAGAATTAAGGCATGTTTCATTACTTCAAGTATGAAACGTCCCTCGTTTCCCGTGTTTAGACTAACACCTATTCCAAACAAAATGCAACAAATAACATGTCATATACAATGCAATGCAACATCAAGCATGCAAACATGCAATGCGACTCAAGCATGTAAACATGCAATATAATAAAACAAACATGCAAACAACATGCGAGGGACAAGCATGCAAAAATGCAATGCAATGTATCATAGCATACTCAATGTTAATGGCATGTATATTCAATGCAAAGCAATAAAATGGCATACACAATGCAAACAACAACATGGCATACTCAATGCAATGTAACATGATCAACTTAACAAAGCTAATGACATGCAAACAATGCTAATACATACACACACAATACAAGGCAACATAATCATGCAACAACATGATGCAATGTAAGTATGCAAATAACATAAAAGCAAACATGCTTAATGGACTTAAACCAAAATGGATAGACCTCAGTCATGCCCAAATCAGTGGTCATAACACCAAAACAAAGGCACAAAAAGGCAAGGCAAAGCATGCACATGTGTTGGCCCATCGACTAGGCCTAAGAGCACAACTCTCAAGCGTGCTCAAGAAGTGATAAACATGGAAGTGTGACAACACTAAAGGCTCTGAAATCAAGTGTAAAATGATGTCAAATCATTCAAACAACACAAGTAAAGCATGCAAGAGGGCCTAAGGCACAAAGCCATTAAAGGGACTACACAAGGGGCATGCAATACATGGCACAAATAATTGAACCAACCATGGACAGAGCTTAATTAGGCCTAAACAAAGACCAAAACATGCTGAGATGGGGGCCGAAGGACCTAGGCAAGATGGCATACATGCTAGGCCACAAACTAGGCAACAATGCATAACACTCAAATGTACTTAAAGAGTGAATGAAGTGGGGACATGACAATGCTACATACTCTAAAATGGCATGGTAAATGATGCCAAATCATGTTCATAACACAAATGAAGCATGCTATGGTACCCAAAGCTTGAAGCTAGCATAGGCATTTACACTATAGCTATGCAAAACATGAAGCATATGGCAAGGGCAACCCAAAAAAGTTCTAGAACATGTCAAAATGATACTAAAATATGTATGGAAGGAAGCCAAAACAAGCTAGCATGAAGGGCATAAGGCATGATGAATGCAAGGCAAATAAGGTGGATTACATTACACCTATCAAGGCCAAGCATGAGATGACTTCGCCAACAAAAATCAGAGTTATATCATGGAAAAATAACCCCAAAAACACATTGAAATGAAAGCTCGCAAGCTTAGGCATGAAGACATACGCAATGATTCATGTTTAAGGCATAAAGGGCAAACCCTTCAACGCATTGAATAAGTGAAAGATGCAAGTGCATGACCATGAAACATGCACTGAAATCACATGTGAAATGATGTCAAATCATTCAAAATGGCCAAGCAATGCATGCTAGTGGACTTGATACACAAAGCTAACAAGCTAGAATGCACTATAGCTATACAAAGCATGGCATGCATGACCAAAACAACACAAATCAGAGTTAGAGCATGCTAAAACATGGACAAAAGCTTCTTGAAGTTAAGCCAAAAGCATGCTAGAATGACATGTTAAAGCATGGTACACATTAGGCTATTTCATGGAATTACACCACATGTGTATGGAGCATGCAAAGGCCAACCAAACCAAACCTTAACAGAGGTATGACATGGAAAAACATCACCAAAATCCTACTAAAATAGAGTCAATATAAGCTAGAAAGACATGCTACTTCATGAAGCATACAAGACCAAGTAAAAATCCTATAAGGCATGCAAAGAATGACAAAACCAAGTAAAAATAGTGGTATGCCATGCTGAAATAAGCCCAAATACATGCTAAGATATGGCCAACATAAGCTTAACAAACATGCTCAAACATGAAGTATATGAAGCAAGTATTCAAAATACAAGGAGATGGGATGACCCTCTCCTATTTGGGACCCCAAAATCACCTTTCCACCACTGAAAATCCTCTAGATTTCAGTGGTGAGAAGGCCATGCAAAGGCTAAAACAAGAGCCAAAAGGGATGGCTCAAAACAAGGCCTAATAAAGCCTAAGAGGGGGTAGACTATCCCCAACACAAAAATGATCTTAAACAAACATTTTAAGCATGCAAAAATAGAACTTTTTGTAGTTAAGAGTTAAGCTTAAATCAGCATGCAAATAGATCCAAAAGCTTAAGCAAAATCAAGGGATTTAAGGGTTAGAAGCTCACCCTTGATGAACACCTTCAAAAACACAACTCCAGCACGTTTTCCAAGCTCAAACCAGTCCAACAACACCAAAACCAGCTTCTAATCACCTCAGCAACAAAAGGATGGTGTTTGAGTGTGTGTTTGTGTGTTAAAGTATGATAAAACTACACTTTAAGGCACAAAAATGAAGAGCAAGAGCAAGATAGATACAAAGGTGTGTATGTATAGCTTAAGGCACAAAATTTAAACCTGGAGGAGGGAGGAGGAGGTTCTCTCTTATAGAGAATCAAACTCAAGCTTGTTAGACAAGCTTAGGGTCCAAGGCCATCCCTCCATACATGTGTATGGAGGATGGCTTTAGTGCCTTCCAACTGTGTCAGCTGGAAAAAAATATCTCCAAAAAGGTGACAAAAAGCAGCCGACCACTTAAAGTGGTCGGCTGACCATCATAAGTGGTCTTCCAAGACAAAAAGTGGTCGGCCATGGTGGGAGAGAGTCTAGAGCATGAAAACAATGCAGTGGTGTGGTGGTCGACCAGAAAAGATGGCCCAAAGACCAAGAAAACCAGTTGGCCGACCAGAAAACTGGCTGGCGGAGAGAAAAGTGGTCTCCAAGGGGAAGAACTGGTCTCCCACCCTTGTACCACCTTCCAAACAAGGAAAACAAGGTTTGTACCAAAAACAAACCAAAACGGATGTAAGACGAAAGTTCGGGAGGCAAGGCACGCGGTTGGAAGCCTCGAAAACTAGTCTACCGGCACCAAAAGTGGTCTGCGACCACAAAAGTGGTCTCTCGGACCACAGTATCCCTCTAGGCAGAGGCAACAAGGTGTGGTTCAAAAACCACGCCAAACAGAGAACGTTAAGTGGTCCCGAGACAAGGCGCATGACCGAAGGCTCCGAAAATCTGAAACTGGTCTCCAAGCGGGAAAAGTGGTCTACGACCGCAAAAAGTGGTCTACAACCACAAAGAGATGGTCTACAAGATCTCTCCCTCTCTCTAGGGAAGAGAAACAAGGTTCAGTTCGCAAATCGAGCCAAAGCACGAAGAGTTCAGAGGCCCGGAGGCAAGGTACCCGGCCGAAACTCCAAAACCTCGAAACGAGCGCAACATGCACTATCACCGAGCGCTCAACCGATGACGTCTTAGTCTTAAGGTTGGTCAAAAATGGGGTGTCTACAGTTGCTTCTCTTTGACAGAACTTGGAAGTCAAAAAGTGACGGGAGTGAATGTCAAAGCCCAGAGACAACCCATTTTTGATAAGGCCGAAGACTTAAATCAACAGGCAAGATAACAAAGAGATGTGCCCGCAGGCAGAGGCAAAATGCAAATGACATGCACAATGCCGAACATAACTTATGATCATGCAAAGAAAGCTGTAATGAAGCAAGTATGCACAATAAATACAACAGTTTAAGCCAAGAGAATTATACAATTCTCGCTCACGCTCCTGTGAGTAAATACAATCATGCAGTCGTCGACCAAATTTCAAATGAACCGTACATATAATATCGTACCTGCAAAAGAAAGAAACTCGACAGGTACAATATAGTTAGAAGCACATGTTCAACATTACATCAAGATGCAATTCCAATGCGAGATAAACGCATGCATACACAATGCCGATGGAAACATGCATAGCAATGCAAGCGAAAAGTGCGTAACAATGCAAGTAGAACGTGCGCGACAACGCAAGTAAAGAGTGTGCATGATACTGCAGATGGAGGGATGCAATGCAAAAAACAATGCGATACGCAAAATAGCGCGAGTGATGCCATGCACAAAATAGCGCGAGTGATGCACAAAATAGTGCGATGCGCAAAATAGCGCGAGGGATGCAATGCACAAAACAGTGCGATGCGCAAAATAGCGCGATAAAATGTATGCACAATGCAAGTAGTAAATGGACACGCAGTAGATGCAAAAAGGGGGACGCACTCCAATCACGCTGGAATTAAGAGAGGAGGAAAAACAAATCCCAAAACAACCGATCAGGAGCGTACTTAACGTAGCCTGAGAAAAATTCCAAACATGCTGAAATCGTGTGAGGAAAAGAACACTCTAACCACGCTGAAATCGTGAAAAGAGGTCCGAAAACAACCTGCCCAGGTGTGTGCACGACACAACCTGAGATAAATTCCAAACACGCTGAAATCATGTGAGGAAAAGAACACTCTAACCACGTTGAAATCGTGAGAAGAGGTCTGAAAATAACCCGCGCAGGTGTGTGCACAACATAACCTAAGATAAATTCCAAACACGCTGAAATCGTGTGAGGAAAAGAACACTCCAACCATGCTGAAATCGTGAGAAGAGGTCCGAAAACAACCTGCCCAAGTGTGTGTCTTACACAACCTGAGATAAATTCCAAACACGCTGAAATCGTGTGAGGAAAAGGGACACTTGAATCACGCTAAAATCTTGAGAAGAGCTCCAAAAACAAACAATCAGGAGCATGCATGACGCAACCTGAGATAAATTCCAAACACGCTGAAATTTTGTGAGGAAAAGAACACTTTAACCATGCTGAAATCGTGAGAAGAGGTCCGAAAATAACCCGCTCAGGTGTGTGCACGACACAACCTAAGATAAATTCCAAATACGCTGAAATCGTGTGAGGAAATGGAGAAAGGGAGAAACATAAGGACATATCCCCGTGTTTCGGAAAGAAGGAGAAACATAGGGATATATCCCCGTGTTTTGAAAAGAGAAAGAAACATAGGGACATATCCCCGTGTTTCAGAAAGAAGGAGGGTGCATAACAATGCAAGTGGAAAGTGCGTGACAACGCAAGTGAAGAGGTGTGCATGACAATGCAACCTAAGTGTGCGTGACAACGCGGGTAGAGAGGTATGCATAACAATGCAACCCAAGATGAATTCCAAACACGCTGCAATCGTGTGAGGAAAAAAACACTCTAATCACGCTGAAATCGTGAGAAGAGGCCCGAAAACAACCGCCCAGGTGCATGCACAACGCAACCTGAGACAGCCCCAGAGGGCAACGATCCTAAACCCTGCTCAGCATAGAAGGATAAACGATATAAGATAACACAAGATGCAAATAAATGCAATAAGTGCAATAATACGATACATGCAATGCAATGCATGATGCTAGGGAATGCAATAAACAAACAAAGCGGTGTGTTTTAGAAAGCACCTCATGGAGTGAATGGCGGTAAACCGCTCTACTCTGACGGGGATCTCCCCTCCATTGTGTTCTTCGAACACTTACCTTCAACTCGCAGTACAAAGGTCCTAAAATGCTGACAATGAGCAACATTTGCGTGTAGAAACCACGGATACTGCTTTTTTTCCTGATCATATTCACAACTTTCCCGAGGAACTCATTGCAAACACAGCCAAGATGCCTCTCGCAGGGACTGGTACTCAGGGAGAGCACTTTTGATTGTCATTCTGGCTTTGAAGCAGGCTTGAACTTAAGCTTGAGGTAGAGGCACACTTACACTTCGGAGCATTTGACAAGATCTGAAAAGGTACCTCCGGAATACAATCACGGAATTTGCTGAAGTCGAAACATACTAAGATGCTCCAATTTTCGCTCTTTTCTTTTGCTTTGCAGTCTGGAACCCATATAGCTTCAGATAGGTTCTGGTTTTACTGTTCTTATATGACCAGGGTTGAACCCTGCGGTTTTATGAAAGAACAAATTGCGTTTTGCATAAATGTGGAGAATGGCACGGCACTTTGAGCACAAAACGATTTTTTGAAATTGAAATTGAGAAATGGGTTCTCAATCGAGTATTGAGCCTACAACTGACCACAGTCAAAACGACTCAACAAAGGAAAACAAAAGGTAAACAACCTAAACACATCGAGAAACACTCGAAACGACTCAAAACAAGAATCGCGACAAACAAAACACGCACACAACACTCAGATGTGCACATAGAGCCTGTTTCTCTGGGTATTGTTTCCTACCCTTTCTCATTTGTGATTCTCACATCACTCTGGCACTCAATCTCTATTTTTTTGAAAAAGCCTTTTTCTCACCTTTTCTCTCAGCGCGCATCTCTCTATTCTTCAATCTCTCTTCTTTTTATCCCTCCCTTGGGTGGTTGATGGATAAACCGGAAGTTGTGGGTTTATGCCCAACATTTTCAGCTCGCGGCTATTTCTTCTGGCGATGTCTGGTTGATGCCCCAGATGAGGGAGTGGAGTATCTTGATCCATTCCAATTCGTGCTTCGCACTTGACTTGATACCTCGTTGCTTGAAGAATGTTGAGAGCTTTCAGCCCTTTGCTTGTTAGCTTCGGTTGTGCCCTTTCTGGCAAGTATGTTAACAATGGGGAAAAGACAAGACATTTGACTCAACTGTGCCCCTAGTTCATCATTTTGACCATTTTTTGTTTTTGCTTTCTACTAAAATAATTTTGACCAATATGAGAGTTAGAGTAACACACTTATTCGATTTTTTGATTTGAAATCATGCAAGTCAGGCTATGAGCACTGAAATTTTTCCCTTTTCGGGTTTAAGAAATGGTCCAGTTTTGGAAAAATAGAATAATTTGCGAGGAAATTAGTCAACCTCAGTAAAAATTCCCAAAAACTGTTTTTGCAAATGGCCACTGCTCGATCAACACGAAATCTACTCTTAAGATGCACAACCTCATATCCTAAACAATGGAAAATTGCCCCTTGTTTAAAGGACACTGCACGGCAACGAAAAGTTGCCCCTTGTTTAAATAGCACTGCAGCACACTGAACGACAACGGAAAGTTGTCCCTTGTTTGAATAGTACCACATCATACTGTAACCAGTTCTTATAATGAAGGTCACAACCGAACTCTTGGATATAGAAATGAGAAAGATGATCAGAACCATTACATGAACACTATTGATTTGGAAGTATTTATGGTTGGACTTCAGAATGAAGTTGCCTACATATCCCAAACATGGGAATCAAGCCTGACGTAGTTCCGGGTTAAGGTACACTCGGGTATTAACCTCTTTTTTTGCGCTCTAACTTTTGCCAAGGCCGCCCTTCCGGGTTTTCAACCTTGCGAGCTTTGTTTTTCTTTTCTTTTCATTTCTTCTTTTCTATTTTTCATCTCTTTTCTTCTTTTTTCATCTTTTTTCATTTTCTTCATTTTTTCTTCTTTTTCTTTTTTGATTCTTTGTATTTTTTCTTTTCTTTTTTTCTCTTTCTTCTTTTTCTTGCTCTAACTTTTACTTGGGTCGCTCTTCCGGGTTTTCGGCCCAGCGAGCCTCTTAAGGGTAAAAATGTAGCAAGTCCATGTCAAATGGATATAGGATCTCAAAGCCATCTGAATCCAGAAGAATGACTGTTGTTTGTTGATGATGTAGAAGTCCATCCAATGGGGGCTGAATTTGCCCCTAGTGTTGTCGATAGGAACTCAATTGTCCTTCAGCAATACTTTCTTCTTTCCTCCCTTCTGGGATTTGGCATTCTTGCCGATCTTCTTTAGCTTGAGAAATGTCCTAATTTTTCGCGCTTCGAGCACATTTGAAATTCTTTTGTCCCTAGTTCGAGGGGTGCTTCTTATCTAGCTTCGCAGGCTTCCTTTGACGACGTCTAACCTTCTTGATCTGACTTTGTTACCGCTAATTTATGAGCTGCTTCAAATATGGCCACACAAGTCTCACATTGTGGTTAACCTTTGAACATTATGAATCCAAGTTCAAGGTCTGAAAGCCAGGGGTCGAGTCTCGAGGCTGAGAGTGATCCTAGGCTACACAATCTCAAGAGCGATTCCACACAGGTCTTCGCACGACCACGCAAAACATTTTTTGAAATCTTTTAAGAAAGCGACTAATCGCTCGCACTGAAGACAATGTGAAGTCGATCTAGATCAAGCCAGGATCCTTCCCAGTACTCACACTAACAAGCACGATCTCATTCATTAAGGGCTTAGCACGCCTCTCTTTCTCTCAATTGATCAAATTTTTGCAAAACCCGAGGAATTCCTTCCTCTTTGTTTTCAACACATTGTTCAAAAGTTCTGAAAAACTTAGGTCAAATGCAATAATTTCAAGGCACAAAAAAGTAGGTGAAAAACACTGTCGTCTCATTCAAACTTGTTGGCACAACAGGTTCAAGATAGCAACAAACACAAAAGCGTGAAAACCACCGCTGTTTCATTCAGATCTTCTGGTGTAACTGGCCCTATGGTAGAAACAGACTCAAAATAGTGTAAAAGACAAATACAAAACAAGCAAGTGATATCCGAGGTAACACCCCCGAAACTACCTGACTCCAACAAAACAGGACTGACTCAATACAACAAGACAGACTTGACTGACTCAGTACAAAAAGACTGACTCTATACAACACAACAGAACTGACTGAATACCCAAGTCAGAAAGTACAAAAATTAACATACGCAAATGCTCAAAACAGTACGTGCCATACGCCACATCTGGAGTAAACTGAGCGCCGCCCGTAGGTGGTTCATTATCTGATCACATCACACTATCCCCCAAGTTCACTGATCCAATGACGATGGACTTTGCTGAGCTTGGTGGAATGATGACTTCGTTGTCAATCAAATCTTGTACTTCATGGCGAAGACGAAAGCAACTGTTAGTGCTATGACCGATCTGTTGATGGTATGCACAGCAATCAGCTGAGTTATGTGAGAGAGGGAGGTTCTTTGGTAATGGTCGCGGCTCCAGGGGCTTTAGATGCCCCTTTTCAGCAAGGATTTGAAAAGCCTTGGACAAAGGCATATAGAGGGCATAGAAGACCCTTCAACCTCGGGGTAGATACTTCGAGGTTTGCGGATTTTTGCTGGACGCACTAGCAAAAGGGTCAGCATGTGCTGACTTGGTTTTCTGATCTCTTCGGAGTGTAGGATTAGAGCTAACAGGATCGTTTCTGATACGACGGCCCTTCTCCCAGTTTTCCCCTTGATTTGAACTGCTCTCATTCTGGGTGACAAAAGTGTTATCTACACTTTTTGCAACAATTGCGAGCACTTGCTGTTTGTTCAGTCCTTCGGCTTTCAAAGCCTCAACAACCCACAGAAGGTGTTCATAGGAATCAATGTCTGCCCCTACCTTGTTCTTTCCACTTGCCTCAGCTTGGTCGAAGGTTTGGGTTGTTGCATCAGAGCGGAGCCCTATTGTTGTCGACATGTCATTGCCCACACTTGGGATGGCTTCAAGTTGGCCAATTTCAATTACAATTCACCCTAAGAGTGGAGGGTCCTCGGGTGTGAAATTTTCGGCGTGTGATGCGGTCGATGGTGGGGCCGATAGTCCAAAGGCTAGATCAGCCACAATTCATTAAAGATTGTCGATCATTTCCATCAGCTCAAAAGTAGTGGGCTCACGGGTTTGAAATGATTGGGGTTTCAAGACTAGATGTATGGTAGGTGCCCCAGACGGGCGTTGCATTTTAGCGTCAGTCTTACCCTGTATGGTGATTCCTTGGTTTAACGCCGCTGCCATGACCACAATTTCTTCCAAACTCTGCGTCATCATGAGTTCGCTGAACTGAACAGAGGTGATGTGACTAGTGACTAACGAATCAGAGCCTTGACTGGCCTTTCTCTGCCTTGCCTCAGTGAAGGAATACTGGCTACTCTGAACTGAATCTCTAACCTGACAAAGTCTATCAGCAAAAGTCCAATGTACCCGGGGGATATTGGAGCCCTCTGAAGCTATAGTTCCACGACTACCCTAGCAAAAGAGAAAACAGACAACATCTCAGCCTGATTTCACTAGAATAGATATGAGCATAGCTGAATGATCAGATTTCTCTCTTCGCCCGCCTCAGAACTGATACCCTCAAGTAAAACTGATTCTCCTAAAATACTGATGCCCTCAGGCTTGGTACTCAGACTTGCAAACTGATACATATAACCTGTAGAGACACACTCTGACAGCAAATACCAAGCAAATGAGAGCCAAAACACCCCTATGGAGGGGTAGGGTTTCCCTGTCTATTTTGTCAGGAGCTAGGGTTTCACTACGCACGCAGCGGTTTCAAACAACCTGTAATCGGGTAAGTAACCTGTCCTAGTTTGGAATAGTCACTATGGATTCCGATATGCACTAGGTCGAATGGTCAAAAAGGGTGCCCCGGTAAAAATCAGAGTTTGTGTTCCCGTCGTGGCAGAGCCCGCAACTGGTCAGCCTTATGGTACGTTTTTCCAAGAAAGCCTCTGGCAAACCGTTCAGGAATAGTATACGGCAAACACGGTGTCCTAGGCGCACCATTACAAATGCAATGCAAAGAGACACATAAGTGTAATCAAAACAAGATATCATGAGTTCGAGTCAAATTCTTTAAGTCCCTAGCAGAGTCGCCAGAAACTATAGACCTCCCGGAGAACTCCCGGCTCCACGCCGCAAGGGCGCAGAATCGCTTTGTTCTCTAGCTACTACAAGTTCGAACTCAATGTCACAGTTCTGAATCTAATCTCGCAAAGTGCAATGCAAGACCGATAAATCACCAAAGAGTCCAAATCCGGAAAATCGTTTTGGAAAACTGATTTTTATAAAGAAGTGCCAAACATGGACTGCTTTGCCAGATACAGAGTCGCCGCCTAAATATTTTATTTTGGGGGAAATTTAGGAAACTCTGACTCGTGCCTAAGGCCACGTGTCCATCATCACCAAAGTTGCCTCGACTCGAGAACTTGGATACGAGAGGGGAAGGTCACGCAATGAGCATCCCCGCTCGTCCAATCAAAGATTCGCCTGTACAAAGCATGATATTTTGTTTTTGAAAACATATGTGTTCTTATTCCGGTTATTAACCTATAATTACTATGTGATCCGCACAGCATACAAGTATAGACTAGATCGCCTAAGTTGGAACAAAACATTGCATGTTCGTTTATTTGAAAACGGTTTGGAGGTGCTACTCGTAAGTAGGCTAAATCGCGGATTTCAATGAATTGTTCCAATTCAAGTAATCCAACCTTCACCCACAAGCAATCAAGTAGTTAATCACTTAAGTAGTTAGCTACATGGCAAGCATGCTAACATGGCAACATACACATCTCATGCAGTATGCTAAAGTGTAAACACTCACAGTGTACTTAGAGCCAAAACAAAGAACTAGTTAGAAATCATGTATGATTCTAGTTCATGTTAAGATGGCTAATGCAACACATGTAAGAATGCAACTAAAATAGGCTCGGCTATTCTAAGGTGGCATGTGAATGCAACTTGATAACATGCTTTTGAACACATATTCAAGTAAATGTATTGAAATACAATGCAATTAGTATGATGCACCGAGCCCGGTGCATGCAATACAGATGAATGAATGCACGCATGCAAAGCATAAGGATGCTAATCGAAGTATGCCCTAAAACTAACCATCGTAAGCGGTTAAGTAAAAGGGAGAAAGAAATGGGGGTTGGAAGACATGCATCACACACACAGACGCTTATTACAATAATTGGCCCTCTCGACGGAGGGTCCGAATAAGAAGCTAACTAGCTAATCTAAGCCAATTAAACTAATTATTACAAGCCAACTAATTAACTAGCAAGCTAACTAATTAAGCCATTACAACAAAAATCGAATAGTTAACGCATTAACTAATTAGGTACAGAACCAAAGCATAAACTAGCTAAGCAAATTAGCTAAGTAAAGTGATAAAGTAATGTCTTCAGAGAGAGAAGAATGCACGCATGCTGGGTCGCCTTGGTCGGAAATCCGTCACGATGCCCTAACTTGCCTCTGTTTGCAATTGTTCTCAGAACCTTGCACCAAGCTCCAGAAAGCTTCTAACTCACCTTGGGGACCTATGGGAGGGCTGCCGATTAGTTGTTGGTGTGGGAGGCCACCTGTCGACCACTTATCTTTGTTGCAAACCAGAAAAAGTGGGCGGCCAGCCACTTTTTCTGGTTGGCCGACCAGTTGTTGCTGCCAGACTCCAGATTGCTGCAACAGAGAGCAAGAAAGGGCATGGCAATGTATTTGCAAGATATGTGTGCACAACCACCCTCTCTATCATTTCATGAGCTCAAGGGAGTGTGGTTCTCAACCGTCGGGCCACCAATAGCGCATTTCAATGCATGATGGCCGAGAAGAAAGATTGCACAATTCAATGTAAAATGAATGCACAAGTAAACACATAAGGCCTAAAACTCTATCATGATTGATCAAGAGCGTTGGCGACCGAGAATTAAGGCACGTTTCCTCACTTCAAGTATGAAACGCCCTTCGTTTCCCGTGTTTAGACTAACACCGATTCCAAACAAAATGCAACAAATAACATGGCATACACAATGTAATGCAACATTAAGCATGCAAACATGCAATACGACTCAAGCATGCAAACATACAATACAATAAAAAAGCATGCAAACAACATGCGAGGGACAAACATGCAAACATGCAATGCAATGTATCATAGCATACTAAATGCTAAGGGCATGCATACTCAATGCAAAGCAACAAAATGGCATACACAATGCAAACAACAACATGGCATACTCAATGCAATGTAACATGATCAACTTAACAAAGCTAATGAAATGCAAACAATGCTAATACATGCATACACAATGCAAGACAACATAAGCATGCAACAACATGATGCAATGTAAGTATGCAAATAACATGAAAACAAACATGCTCAATGGACTTAAATCAAAGTGGACAGACCTCAGTCATGCCCAAATCAGTGGCCATAACACCAAAACAAAGGCACAAAAAGGCAAGGCAAAGCATGCACATGTGTTGGCCCATCGACTAGGCCTAAGAGCACAACTCTCAAGAGTGTTCAAGAAGTGATAAACATGGAAGTGTGACAACACTAAAGGCTCTGAAATCAAGTGTGAAATGACGCCAAATCATTCAAACAACACAAGTAAAGCATGTAAGAGGGCCTAAGGCACAAAGCCATTAAAGGGACTACACAAGGGGCATGCAATACATGGCACAAATGATTGAACCAACCATGGACAGAGCTTAATTAGGCCTAAACAAAGACCAAAACATACTGAGATGGGGGCCCAAGGACCTAGGCAAGATGGCATACATGCTAGGCCACAAACTAGGCAACAATGCATAACACTCAAAGACACTTAAAGAGTGAATGAAGTGGGGACATGACAATGATACATGCTCTGAAATGACATGGTAAATGATACCAAATCAAGTTCACAACACAAATGAAGCATGCTATGGTACCCAAAGCTTGAAGCTAACATAGGCATTTACATTGTAGCTATGCAAAACATGAAGCATATGGCAAGGGCAACCCAAAACAGTCCTAGAACATGTCAAAATGATACTAAAACATGTATGGAAGGAAGCTAAAACAAGCTAGCATGAAGGGCATAAGACATGATGAATGCAAGGCAAATAAGGTGGATTACACTACACCTATCAAGACCAAGAATGAGATGGCTTCTCTAACAAAAATCAGAGTTATATCATGGAAAAATAACCCCCAAAACACATTGAAATGAAAGCTCGCAAGCTTAGTCATGAAGACATACACAATGACTCATGTTTAAGGCATAAAGGGCAAACCCTTCAACGCATTGAATAAGTGAAAGATGCAAGTGCATGACCATGAAACATGCACTGAAATCACATGTGAAATGATGTCAAATCATTCAAAATGGCCAAGCAATGCATGCTAGTGGACTTGATACACAAAGCTAACAAGCTAGAATGCACTATAACTATACAAAGCATGGCATGCATGACCAAAACAACACAAATCAAAGCTAGAGCATGCTAAAACATAGACAAAATCTTCTTGAAGTTAAGCCAAAAGCATGCTAAAATGACATGTTAAAGCATGGTACACATTAGGCTACTTCATGGAATTACACCACAAGTGTATGGAGCATGCAAAGGCCAACCAAACCAAACCTTAACAGAGGTATGACATGGAAAAACATCACCAAAAACCTATTGAAATGGAGTCAACATAAGCTAGAAAGACATGCTACTTCATGAAGCATACAAGACTAGTTTATGAGATTTACACTACAAGTGTATAAGGCATGCAAAGGATGACAAAACCAAGTAAAAACAGCGGTATGCCAAGCTGAAATAAGCCCAAATACATACTAAGATATGGCCAACATAAGCTTAACAAACATGCTCAAACATGAGGCATATGAAGCAAGTATTCAAAATACAAGGAGAGGGGATGACCCTCTCCTATTTGGGACCCCAAAACCACCTTTTCACCACTGAAAATCCTCTGGATTTCAGTGGTGAGAAGGCCATGCAAAGGCTAAAACAAGAGCCAAAAGGAATGGCTCAAAACAAGGCCTAACAAGGCCTAAGAGGGGGTAGACTACCCCCAACACAAAAGTGATCTTAAACAAACATTTTAAGCATGCAAAAATAGAACTTTTTGTAGTTAAGAGTTAAGCTTAAATCAGCATGCAAATAGGTCCAAAAGCTTAAGAAAAATCAAGGGATTTAAGGGTTAGAAGCTCACCCTTGATGAACACCTTCAAAAACACAACTTCAGTAGATTTTCCAAGCTCAAACCAATCCAACAACACCAAAACCAGCTTCTAAGCACCTCAGCAATAAAAGGATGGTGTTTGAGTGTGTGTTTGTGTATTAAAGTATGATAAAACTACACTTTAAGGCACAAAAATGAAGAGCAAGAGCAAGATAGATACAAAGGTGTATATATATAGCTTAAGGGACAAAATCTGAACCTGGAGGAGGGAGGAGGAGGTTCTCTCTTATAGAGAACCAAACTTAAGCTTGTTGGACAAGCTTAGGGTCCAAGGCCATCCCTCTATACACATGTCTGGAGGATGGCTTCAGTGCCTTCCAGCTGTGCCAACTGGAAGAAAATATCTCCAAAAATGTGACAAAAAGCAGCCGACCACTTGAAGTGGTCAACTAGCTACTTGAAGTGGTTGGCCAACCACCACAAGTGGTCTCCCAAGACAACAAGTGGTCGGCCATGGTGGGAGATAGTCTAGAGCATGAAAACAATGCAGTGGTGTGGTGGTCGATCAGAAAAGGTGGCCCAAAGACCAAGAAAACTAGTTGGCCGACCAGAAAACTAGCTGGCGGGGAGAAAAGTGGTCTCCAAAGGGAAGAACTGGTCTCCCACCAATGTATCACCTTCCAAACAAGGAAAACAAGGTTTGTACCAAAAACAAACCAAAACGGATGCAAGACGAAAGTTCGTGAGGCAAGGCACGCAGCCGGAAGCATCGAAAACTAGTCTACCGGCACCAAAAGTGGTCTGCGACCACAAAAGCGGTCTCCCGGACCACAATGTCCCTCTAGGCAGAGGCAACAAGGTGTGGTTCAAAAACCACACCAAGCGGAAAACGTTAAGTGGTCCTGAGACAAGGCGCACGGCCGAAGGCTCCGAAAATCGGAAATTGGTCTCCAAGCGGGAAAAGTGGTCTATGACCCCAAAGAGATGGTCTACAAGATCTCTCCCTCCCTCCAGGGAAAAGAAACAAGGTTCGGTCCGCAAACCGAGCCAAAGCACGAAGAGTTCAGAGGCCTAGAGGCAAGGCACCCGGCTGAAACTCCGAAACCTCGAAACGAGCGCAACATGCACTATCACCGAGCGCTCAACCGATGATGTCTGAGTTTTAAGGTCAGTCAAAAATGGAGTGTTTACAATATATAATGAAATTTATAGCCGTTTATAGCCGTTATATTCATTTGAATTTATAGTCGTTTATAGTCATTGTATTCATTTGAATATCTTCCACTCCATCATTACTAATTTGAATATCTTCCATTGCATCATTACAAATTTGAATATTTTTCACTTGAACCTTTTGAACCTTTTGAACCTCTGTTTTGGGCTTTTGAACTCCTTATTTAATCAAATATTAAATACATTTTAACAACATTTAGGATAAAGGTTTAGGTGAAAAATAATGGGACAAAATAAATTTTGATTCTATTTTTCTCTTTCAAATAAATTAAAACATAATTAAATAAATCATCAAAATAAATATTGATTCTATTTTTCTCTTCCAAATAAATTAAAACATAATTAAACAAATCATCAAAATAAATAAATCTAACAATCTCTCCCTTTTTGATGATGGCACACAATGATGTTATGATTTGATTTGAGAATAAGAAAAGCTCCTCCTCAAATCATGTTCTCTAAATTCATTT
The DNA here is from genome assembly GCA_025200525.1 of Camellia lanceoleosa. Taxonomy (NCBI): domain Eukaryota; kingdom Viridiplantae; phylum Streptophyta; class Magnoliopsida; order Ericales; family Theaceae; genus Camellia; species Camellia lanceoleosa. The sequence continues at coordinate 187,577,289 of CM045759.1, forward strand.
CTAAATACATAGGTTAGCATATGTGTAATAAATACGCTTTAATTAGAGACATGATATGAGACTAAGATATCAAACTATGTGTAATAAATACGCTTTAATTAGAGACATGATATGAGACTAAGATATCAAACTATAAATACATAATCATCAGATTAGTTTTCAAATAATACCATAATTTGAAAATAATACCATAATACATAACATCATAACATAATAATACCATAATACATAACATACATAACATCATAACAAAATAATACCACAATACATAACATAATATAATTTCTCCCCCTGTGACATTATCAAAAGGAAATCATGGGTCAGAATCTGGAAGAGGAGGAAAATGATAGTGATAAATGACATCTATACAATTCAAAACTTATATATACATATATATACGATTCACGCGCCTCTCTCTTTTCCGCCGAAAATCGCGTCGGACACGCGTCCTTACTTTTGCGTTAGCCGACTGACAAAAGCGAGACGGGTCAATCAACGGCCTCGGCTCTCTCTTCCTCTTGTCTTCTTCTCCTCCATCTTCTTCTTAATCAGGCTCTTCTTTTTCTTTTTTCTCATTCGCTTCCATCTCTTTCTTCTTCTACGTGAGAGAGATAGAATAGAGAGACTAAGCAAAGCAGAAAGGCTGCCAAAAACAACCCTCCTTTCGATTACATCTCTCTCTCTCCTACTACATGGCCTCGTCCTGTAAGCGCTGCTGAGTTGAGTGCCCCAGCTCTTACTCTTCCCAACCTTCCTATGATGTCGATTGAGCAAATAATGGCAGCTCAATCTAACATTGAAGCCAACCATTTCACACTGACGTCCTGTATGGAGACAGTGACTGCAATCACAAAATTGGCTCACTGACTGCAGAACAGGACAAGTGAGCTCCAACAGGTCAACGCCCAACTCTCTCTGCTCCAGCGCATGTACAAGGATGCGCGAGCAGAGATAGGCGCACTGAAGGCCGAAAATAAAGAGCTTAAACGGAAGACCACCTCCATGGCCCGATTTGGGGCAACATCGTTCTTGGCTTTCGATAGTCAGCGGGGAGTGCTCACTCTCGACAAAAGCATGGGGGTAGGGATGTTAAGCGTCACCTAAGGTGATAAAAAGAAGAAGAGAGCGGTGGAAGAAACGAGTAAGTGAGGCCGGCCAATGGCCGAAAAAATAAAGGGAATTTTTTGTTTTTTTTTTGTTTTTTTTTAATGTAAATATGTATATTTTGATTTGTGTTTGTTTTTATGTTTAATGTAATCACTTGAAGATGAAAGTAAAGTGCAGAAAAAAATAAATCAAAATTAAGCCTCAGGGCAAAACAATAAAAAAAAAATAAAAAATAATGAAAAGAAAAGAAGAAAAAAAGAAAAAAAGAAAAAAAATAATAAAGGAAATGAAGCCTATTAGTATAACAACAAAAAATAAATAAAAAAGTAAAAGATATTAAGCCTAATAGCAATAAAAAAATAAATTAAAATAAAATAATACCAGCCTAAATTATACTTAATGGGACGTCGATGTTGCTAGAAGGGTAATGCAAAAAAAATACATGAGGGTTTTAAAGAAAATCAATGTATGCAAAGTTAATTTTACCTCAAGATGCAGAACCCAAAAAAAAAAAATTACACAATTGAGAATAGCAAACTGTTAAGGATAATAAATGTATGAAGGACTTGAGAGCATACAACTGATATAAATGTTTCCATATCAATGCAGCAATACACATATATCATTTAACAAAAATTCAAGTTTCACAGTCATAACAAAACTTTTTAAGTAGAAATCGACATTCCAAGCTTGCCACAAATAAAATTGAAGCGATCCTCGCTTAGGGGTTTTGTGAAAATATCCGTCAATTGCTTGTCGGTGTTTACAAATTCAAGTACAATATCCCCTTTTTGAACATGATCTCTTAAAAAATAATGTCGTATTTCAATATGTTTTGTTCGTGAGTGTTGAACCAGATTTTTGCTTAAATTGATGGCACTAGTATTATCACATTAGGGATATGATTATAATGCAAATCAAAGTCCTCCAATTGTTGTTTCATCTAAAGTATTTTGGCACAACAATTTCCGGAAGCTATATATTCAGCTCCGACCGTTGATAAAGCAACAAAATTTTACTTTTTGCTAAACCAAGATACTAATGAGTTACCAAGAAAGTGACAAGTGCCACTGGTGCTTTTTTTTTTTTTTTTTTTTATCAAGTTTGCATCCGGCAAAGTCAGCATCCGAGTAGCTAATTAAATCAAATGCAACACCTCTAGGATAAAGCAGTCCCAAATTTTGAGTGCCAACAAGATATCTAAAAATTCTTTTAACAGCACTGAGATGTGATTCATTAAGATTTGATTTATATCTAGCACACATACAAACACTAAATATAATATCGGGTCTACTTGTAGTTAAATAAAGAAGTGAGCCGATCATATCTCGATATTTTGTTTAATCAATGGATTTACCGTTTTCATCCTTGTCTAGCTTAATGGATGTGCTCATAGGTGTTTTAACTATTTTTGAGTCATACATACTAAACTTTTTCAGTACTTCTTTTGTGTACTCAGCATGGTTGATAAAAATTCCTTCCTTACATTGTTTGATTTGAAGTCCAAGGAAATAATTTAGCTCCCCTATCATGTTCATCTCAAACTCACCTTGCATACACTTAGCAAATTTCTTACACAAGGTTTCATTAGTAGCACCAAATATAATGTCATCCACATATATTTGCACAATAAGTAAATCATCATTTTTAGTTTTAACAAAAAGTATTGTGTCAATCGTTCCTCTAGAAAAATTATTTTCAATCAAAAATTTACTTAATCGTTCATACCATGCACGAGGTGCTTGTTTTAAACCATATAAAGTTTTTGATAGTTTAAAAACATGATTTGGAAAAGCATGATCTTCAAAACCTAAGGGTTGTTTAACATAAACTTCTTCATTTATAAAATCATTAAGAAAGGCACTTTTTACATCCATTTAATAAAGTTTGAAATCTTTAAAACATGCAAATGTAAGTAACATGCGAATGGCTTCTAATCTAGCAACCGGAGCAAAGGTTTCATCGAAATCAATACCTTCTGCTTGATTGTATCCTTGTGCAACAAGTCTAGCCTTGTTTCTTATAATTGTGCCGGATTCATCAAGCTTGTTTCGAAAGATTCATTTGGTACCAATAATGGTATGATCTTTAGGTTTTGGCACAAGTTCCCACACTTTGTTTCTCTCAAATTGGTTAAGCTCTTCATGCATAACTATCATCCAATGTTCATCGAATTCGGCTTCTTGAAAGTTTTTAGGCTCAATTTGTGAGAGAAAAGCCAAGTTACTACAAATATTTCTAAGTGAAGACCGAGTTTCAATACCTTTTGTAGGGTCACCTAGGATTAAATCCTTAGGGTGATTATGAACAAATTTCTATTCTCTTGGCAAATCATCATTGTTTCCTCCTTCTTCTTGAAGTGGGAGAATAGGTTGTTCAGTCTCTTTGTTCAACTTACATGGTTGGTTCTCTTCTTTGTGTAGATACTTAAATCTTCCATATTTGGTTCCAAATCTATATTATCACTAACAATTTGCTTTTAAGCAGAGATGTTAGTTTCATCAAATGCCACATGTATAGATTCTTCCACAACAAGAGTTCTTTTATTAAAAACACGATACGTTTTGCTAGTTAAGAAATAGCCAAGAAAAATTGTTTTATCAAATTTTGAATCAAATTTACCTAAGTTATCCTTACCATTATTATGCACAAAACATTTACAACAAAAAACATGCAAATGTTGGGCTTTCTATCATACCAAAGTTCATAAGGAGTCTTTTTGAGAATATATCGAATTAATGCACGATTTAAAATATAGCATGCGATGTGAACGACTTCGGCCCAAAAATATTTAGGAAGATTATTTTCGCAAAGCATTGTTCTACTCATCTCTTCTAAAGTTCTATTCTTCCTTTTTACTACATCATTTTGTTGAGGGGTTCTAGGTGTTGAAAAATTATATCCAATACCATGCTCATCACAAAACAATTCAAATTTCTCATTTTCAAGTTCTCTACCATGGTCGGTTCGAATATTAGTAATAAGAAAGCCTTTTTCATTTTGAATTCTACGACAGAGTTTTGTGAAAGAAGAAAATGTTTCATCTTTGTATGCTAAAAACATAACCCATGTAAATCTTGAATAATCATCAACAATAACAAGCCAATAATGTTTACCACCTAGACTAGATGTCCTTGAGGAACCAAATAAATCCATATGCAATAGTTGTAAAGGTCTAGTTATGGAAATATGAGATTTTAATTTAAATGATATTTTAGTTTATTTTCCTTGTTGACAAACACTACAAAGATGATCTTTTTCAAATTTAATTTTTGGAAGTCCAATGATCAAATCCTTTCTCAAAAGTTTAGTAATTAAATCCATATGAGCATGACCAAGTCTTCTATGCCATAACCAACTATTTTCATTATTAACATATAAACATTTAACATCACTAGCATAGAGATCATTAAGATGAAAAACATAAACATTATCATGGCGATTACTAACGAGTAAAGTTTTATGATCATTTGTGCTTTCAATTGTGCAATGTGATTTTTCGAAAATAATTCGATTACCTTTATTACATAATTGACTAATACTAAGTAGGTTATGCTTAAGTCCATCAACAAGTAAAGTATTTTCAATAAAAGGGTTAGGAGAAATACTGATGCTACCAATACCGATGATTTTTCCTTTCTTGTTGTCTCCAAAAGTAACAAATCCTCCATCTTTTGATAATAGTTTAATAAAGAATGATTTATCTCTGGTCATGTGTCTGGAATATCCACTATCAAGGTACCACTTCTCTTCTTTAGTTTTGGACTTAAAACAAACCTACAGGATAACAATCAAGTATTGGTTTTTGGTACCCATAGTTTCTTGGGCCTTTCTTTGTTAGTTTTGTTAGATCCCTTAATACTCCAAATCTTTTTAATTCTCATGTTCATATTTTTTTTTGAATAGAAAATAAGATATATAATGGCCTTTCTTCCTACAATAATGACAAATAATATGAGAGTGTGTCATGAGAGGTGCCTTTTCAAAAATTGCATTGAGATTCTTTTGTTTCTTAATAAGGTTATATCCAATACCCGCTTTATCAAAAACACATCTTTGATTTCCAAGAAGCATGTTGAGATTATCTCTACCTTTTACAAAATTTTCAAGTATTTTTGTTAAATCATCAACATTATTTTGTAAAGTAGTTTTCTCATTAGAGATAGTGTCAAAATCATTTTTCAAAATAATTTTTTCTTTTTTTAATTCTTCTACATTAATAAATAAAGATGCAACAGATTTCTTCAACACATTTTGGCACAAATTTTTCTAAATTCATCTTGTAGTTCATGGAATGCACTTTCAAGTTCTTCATAAATAGTAATTATCTCATCTTGAGTAGAGTCTTCATTTTCAAGAGCCATGAGACATAAGTTGGGTACTTCATTTTCAATTTCATCATTTGAGCTTTTATCTTCACTTTATCCCCAAGCTGTTACCATGGCCTTTTTGTTTTTTTTTTTTTTTTTTTGTAGTCTTTTCCATGATTCTTCAATTTTGGACAATCCATCTTCATATGTCTAGGATTTTTGCACTCATAGCAAATAATAGGCTCTTTCTTGTTATTTTTGTTGTACTCTTTCTTGAAAGATCTTCTTCCTCCATAATTGTTTTTCTTGAAGTGCTTTTTGAGATTTCTACTAAACATGACATAGCTTTCATCCTCACTGGAGTTTTCATGTTCTTTTTCATTTGATGAGGCTTTGAATGTAATTCCACTTTTCTTTTTGTTTTCAACATCCTCATGTCCTTTTATGGTGATCTCATGAGTCATAAGGGAACCCACAAGCTCATTCAATTCAAGTGTGGAGAGATTTTTGGCTTCTATAATGGTCGTGACCTTTGCTTCCCAATTCTTTGGTAAACACCTAAGAATTTTTCTCACCAACTCACTGTTAGTATAAGTTTTGCCAAGAGATTTCAAAGAGTTTACAATTTCAGTAAATTTAGTAAACATACTTAAAATAGATTTATCAAAGTTCATTTTAAACAATTCATAACTATGAACAAGTATATCAATATGAGATTCCTTCACTTGGTTTGTGCCTTTATACATTACCTCAAGTTTTTTCCAAATTTCTTTTACCAAATCACAACTTGAAATTCTATTATACTCCTTAGAGTCTAATCCACAAATAAGGGTGAGTTTGGCTTTAGCATTGGCTTGCAATAATTTATGATCCCTCTCATCACATTCATCTTCAGTTTTAGGTACACTAATATTGTCTACTAATTTGGTAGGAATTTTTGGACTTTTGGTGACAATAATCCATATGGCATAATCAGTGACTTGTCAGTATAGAGTCATCTTATCCTTCCAATGACTATAGTTGTTTTCGTCAAACAATGGTGGCCTATTTGTGGCTTGTCCTTCAGCTAAGGTTGCCATGGATCGAAACTCCCAGATGGTTAAATCTAAAACAAGAGTCTAGGCTCTGATATCAATTGTTACCCAAACGACAACCTAAGAGGGTGGGTGAATTAGGTTTTTACAAATAAAAATAATAATACCCTAATAAAAATTATGACTAACACAATAGATAAATATAGTTAATGAAATAAAAATAATTAAAACAAGTGTTCTAACAACTATGTCAATTAATGATTTTAGCACAATAAACATATGAAATATAGTTATAGCAATTTAAATAAAATAAAGAGATAAGGGAGAGAGAGAGAGAGAGAGAGAGAGAGAGAGAGAGAGAGAGAGAGAGAGAGAGAAAGATGCAAACAAATTTATAGTGGTTCGGCTTCAACTCGGCCTATGACCACTCATCAAGTTTCACTTGAGATTTTCCACTATTCTCTAGCTTCACAGGGTGCTAGCAACCTTTTCACAGATGGATCAATCTTCCACCGATTTTACACAAATTTTCTAAGTCAAGAACACTGAGTGTACTACACTATTACAAGGTTGAAAAAAATGTATTTTCTCTTTCACAGAAAGCTATAAGAATTATCTTTCAAAGATAGATATAAAAATGAAACTCTGATTTTTCTGTAAATCTCACACAAGAAAGATGGGCTTAAAGCTATACGTCTCAGTGTATAATTTCTGAAAGAGGATGTAAACAAAAATTAAAGAACACTTTTCAGAGAATTTTTCAAAGAATAGATGTGAGTGATTATAGATCAAAGAATATTTTCTAGTTGTTTTTTGTAACTTGTTTACATTAGAGGTTTTGGTATATATAATGAAATTTATAGTCGTTTATAGCCGTTGTATTCATTTAAATATCTTCTACTCCATCATTACTAATTTGAATATCGTCTACTCTATCATTACAAATTTGAATATTTTCCACATGAACCTTTTGAACTGCTGCTGTGCTGGGCTGTTTGAACCTTTGTTTTTGGGCTGTTTGAATCTCTGTTTTGGTTTGTTTGAACTCCTGATTTAATCAAATATTAAATACATTTTAACAACATTTAGGATAAAGGTTTAGGTGAGAAATAATTGAACAAAATAAATTTTGATTTTATTTTTCTCTTTCAAATAAATTAAAACATAATTAAATAAATTATTAAAATAAATTTTCCTCTTTCAAATAAATTAAAACATATTTAAATAAATTATCAAAATAAATTGTGATTCTATTTTTCTCTTCTAAATAAATTAGGGGTTTTTTTTTAAGGTCCTTGGTATTATGATTTTATAGCATAAAGGACACTCAATATTTTTATAATGTCTAAGGTCCCTCAACATCAATCTAGAGAAAATTTAATCCAGAGAAAATTCAATTAGAGAAAATTCAATCCAGTGAAATTCTTTGGTCCAAACCCAGAGAAAATTCAATTTAATCCAGAGAAATTCTCTGGTCCAAACCAGAGAAAATTCAATTCAGAAAAATTCACTCTGGTTGAATTTTCTCTGAACTTCACAGAGAATTTTGGTTCACAGAATTTCTCTGATGACTTACACAGGTAAAGGAAAGATTACATTGGGGAGTCAAACAAACTTTACATGGGAAAATTGGAGGCTCTTATGTTTTACAAGAAAATTTCATTCCCAGGCCACTTGCATTCTTGGCTCTTACCAAGGCGAAGCCATGTCTAAAATAAATTATTGTGAAACTGTAAAGATCATCTGAAGAGCCACTATCTAATGCTTTTCTTCATCACTCAACTTACTGGTTTCAGTGTTTGGGCCAAAAATCTCTTCAATCATGTTCCCAGTTGACACAAAATCAAAATCTTCAAATGGACTCATTAGGTACCTAGCTTCCCAGAGTTTAGCATCACATGGTTCCATCAAAAAACCGGGGTTCAACTTGTCACTCGACCCATCATCATCATTGTTGGGCAAACACTCCTTATGATCACTAATAACTCTACCCTCACAATCGTCACTGTTGCATTTCTCACTTTATTCTTCATATCCATCTTCATCTTCATCATCACCAAGAGACTCAATTGTAGAGTCTTTAACTACTAGTGGTCCGTGCCATTCATCATCATCACTGTCAATACCCAGGAATCTAGATCTGTTCGTGTTATCACCACTACTCCGACGAACAACAGAACGAGAAGAAGCAACGATCGACGTTCTCTTCGTGGTTGATTTGAAGGCCGATGTTGCCATCGCTGATCAGGAAGAGAGAGATTAGGGTTTGAAATTGGCCATTAGAAAGAGAGAGAGAGAGAGATAGTGATGGGATTGGAATAACAAAAGCAAATAAGCTTAAGAAGAGAAACAACAATTAACGGGGCTGAATTTCTCTGGGATAGATGGGAGGGACCATAGATATTAAAAAATAATATTGTGGATGTCTTCCATTACTAAAAATGGGAGATGGACTTTAGACTAATTTTTCCAATAAATTAAAACATAATTAAACAAATAATCAAAATAAATAAGTCTAACAAATATCATAATCTGTATATATATTATCTAAGTGGTAAGAGTGCTTTTAATAAAATAAAAAATTTTGGATTCAAACCTTATTCACGCCTTTGAATAATAATTTTTTTTATTTTAAAATAGAAAAATTTGCCATATGATAGAAGCAAAAGTCACCAAATACTTAGACAGCAAATCCAATGCTCACATATATATAATAGTACAGATAGATATATTATGGTCCAACTGCCAAACTGTATTTTTCTCAGAAAAAAAAAAAAAAAAAGGCCTAACCACATAGGGGTAACCTCTTGGGTTAGACACTATAAGGGGTGGAGGCCCTAGAGATCACCCTTTGGTGGTTACTACATAGCAGGACCACTAAACCATGTAGCAATAAGTCACAGAGTCGCACATATGCAGGGATTTGAATCTATATTCTTGACACTAGGTATGGTATATTCAGGCCTGAAAAGTTTATCCTCTCGACCATATATATCGTCATCCAAATAATTAATCCTAAAAAGAATAAAACTTAAGACCTGAGGGTTTATGTCCCAAAATCTCACCAAACCTTTGATTGAATTTTTCTCAATATATCTAGTTACATTATGCCCCTATGTGTATACAAAAACCAACACATAACAAAGCCTGAAAAAAAGAAGGCCTAACCAAATAGGGATAATCTCTTGGGTTAGACACTCTAAGGGATAGACCTCAGAGGTCACCCTTTGGTGATTACTACACAGTAAGACCACTAAATCATATAGCGACAAGTTACGGAGCGGCATACATACGGGAGATTTGAATTTACATTCTTGACACTAGGTACAGTATGTTCAGACTTGAAAAGTTCGTCTTATCAACCATCTATGTTGTCATTCGAATAATTAATGCCGAAAAAATAAAACTTAAGACATGAGGATTTATGTTTTAAAATCTTACCAACCTTTGGATTACATTTTTCTCAATATATCCAGTTACATTATGCCCTGTGTATAGAAAAACCAACACATAACAAAGCGAAGATTGCCATCGTAAAAGTTTGCAGACCAATTATGTCCGCCAAAATTTTTTTAAACAAACAAAGAAAAAGAAAAAAGAAAGTAAAAAGTAGGGTTTTCACACTGTAGGAATGATGAGCACAAGAAGCCACCTAATGCGGCGATGGGCTTTTTGGGAAGAGTGAAAAAAAATTACAAAAATTAACTTTTAACTAAAGTGACTTAAATGTTCAAAACGACGTCGTATATCAAAGGAAAATGTCTCATAGTTCAAAGGAAAATGTCTCGTAGCTCAAAGGAAAATGTCGTATATCAAAGGAAAATGTCTCGTAGCTCAAATTTTGTGGCTCAAAAGTGGCTCAAATGGCCAAAACGACGTCGTTTTGGCCATTTTTATGTTGTTTTGTCTCAAAACGACTTCGTTTTGACCATTTAAATCACAAAATTTGAGTTACGTAGCATTGTCGTATATCAAAACAATCCTCAATTCTTTCCAAAAAATCCACATGGGGGGCTGGGCGTATCAATGACAGTGTCTTAGTGGGTTCTCGCGGTGGCCTTATCTCCACAGTGGATGCTGATCTCACTTTTAATTTTTTTTTTTTTCATTTCATTTTATTATTCAAGATTAGATTTGGATTAGTATGCAGTTTAATTATAAAATTGTTTTTAAATTATCTCTAATAACCACCCCTCTAATATCATATTTACAGAAAACAATAAAAAAAAAAATTGGAATGAAAATAATAAAAACAAAAATTAAAAATGGTGAAAAGTATTTTCAAGTTGATAAAAATTGAATTTTTTCATTTCATGCTTTTTTTTTATTGCCTAAAACAGTTATTAATAAAATTTTAACTTTGACGGATGATGATATTTTTTATCTTAGCATCCGCTATTTGATCAACAATTAAATATTTCAAAGCCATAAAGTATAGTAGAATTCACCATATGATTTTAAAAGTGCAATCAACTCTATTTTATAAATAAATTAAAAACTGTTTATCTCGTCGACAAATGTAAATGTATACTAGCCAATGCATAATGAATTCTATATTTAAGCACTAATTAAAGAGGGGCATCAAGGAAAAGATACACTATAGCCTGACCTCCAACTGTGGGGTTGATTATCTGTTTTTTTTTTTTATATATATAATTTTTTTTTAGGGCAGTGATTCGTCCCCCGAATGGGGCCCGAATCCCCCGAATTTCCACTTTAAGTAAAAAAAAAAAAAAAAGAAACAGAAAATAAAAAAAAAACTATTTGTCAAAAATAGAAATTAGGGGGATTAGAGGGAATTTTTTTAGGGGGATTTTTCATTTTCCTTTTTTGTACTCTCCCACTTACTATAACATTGACCAAGGATGAAGAGAAAAGCATCAGGATCCTTTAGAATTTAAATCCTGAAGTGATTTTCTAAAGTGATCCATCTAACGGTTGAAATTAAATTTGACTAAAATGATGTCATTTTGGTGAGTAATTTGAAAAAAAAATAAAAATAAAATTCAGATCTATTTCTTCGTTCCTGTGATTGTGAAGCAGAGCATTAGAGAGATAGAAAGAGGGAAAGAGAAGGGTTGAGAGAATAGGAGGATCCAAACAGGTATTGGTTTGTATGCATTGATTGAATACCTTACTGGAAGGACTTCGTTTTCGATTCCATTGAGGGAATGTATACAAATATATATATATATATATATCTTCTTCACTACTCATACAATCATTCATAGCCCAACAACAAAGTGAATATTTTTGTGTATACAAAAAAAAAATATATATATATATCAGAATATGTATCTATAGAATTAGTCGATCCTGGTGCGAAATCGGATGGTTCGATCGGGAAAGAGAGAGAGAGAGAACAACGATGATTTCCGGCGAAGAAATATTTTTTCTTTCTGTCTGTCTAATGCTCTGCTTCACAATCACAGGAACAAAGAAATAGATCTGAAATTTTTTATTTATTTTTCAAATTACTCACCAAAACGACGTCATTTTGGTGAGGTTTAATTTCAACCGTTGGATGGATCACTTTAGGAGATCACTTCAGAGTTTAAACCCTAGAGAATCCTGACGTAAGAGGAAAATGAGAGGCTAATAATTAATCATATATAGAGCTGTTCCTCCAGAAATACACCAATAATGGCTTTGTTTGGGAAGTGGGTTGGCTTTTTAGCTTTTTGACTTTCTTGACTATTTTATCCTAGGGCTAAAAAGCCTGGTTTGAGAAGGACTTTTGATTTTTTTTTGACTTTTTTGACTTTTTGTGAAAGAAAGAATGTAATGATTATGGGTTGGATGTGATGTTTTGTCTTATTAGACTAAAAGTCTATTTTATTTTTTATAACTATTTTAATTAAAAAAAACTCCAAACTTTTCTTCGCAAACGGAGCCAATAAATTAACTAGTGTAACTTCCCTGATCATATACTAGCGTTGGGCTTGACCATCATTCTTGCAGCACTAAAGCAAAGCTAATCTCTTTGATAGTGTTTACTGTATTGGAATTGTACAAGCACGAAATAATTCTTCTCGTATAATCCTGTTGATCAAGTTTGTGCTCCTCTAAACGTCGTCGCTTTATTTCTTAAAAATACAAACGTGAGCTAACCGGCTGGTGTGTACCGGATACCTCTCCGATGCCTGAGTCAGCAAAATAGACAAATAGACAAAAGCTCTGTGTATTCTGAAAATCAAAGTTGTATTACCTCTACATAGATTCTGTTGTGAGCTTTTATAGTTTTTGCCTAACACAATCCTAGTAGGACTCTTATTCCTCTATGTAGAGTCCTCTTACGAATCACATTCCTGAAAGATAATGCTTATCCTTCAACACTCCCCTCACTGCTTAAACCAAGTGAGATGGTTTTACCACGGTTAGATAACAGTATGACCGAGATAACACTAGTCCTTTATCATACTTAATCCAGCGCCTTCACAAGCAACATATAGCTCGGCTCTTGTTCACTGATTCCTCGATTTTTGTCTGTTGAGATCGAGCTAACTACAGCAAGCTTTGACCAAGCTAGTAAGAGGAAGGTCCACCACAAGAAGCCCAAATTCCTCAGCTTCGAATACTATGACCGAGCTATTTATCACCACTCCGACCGTGGTGACTGTAACCATAATTGGACCGAGCTAACACTTAGGTCCACTTGCTAAGCCCTTTTCACCACGGCCCATAGAACGGCTTATTACTACGCTTGGACCTAGCTCGGCCCTAATACTCATAAAAAACTCCCTCTCAGGAATGACATCAAACAAAATTAGGAAGGATTTACGTGTAAATTTTAATATGTAAATTTATTGTTTATAACAAATTTTATAATAATTAATGGTATTTTTTTATCGAATATTATTAAAAAGACGTTACTAATTGTTAATTTTCAGTGGCAGTTTAAAAATTTTATTATAAAAAATGTCACTAATTATCAATTTTAGCTATCATTTAAAAAAATAATCACAAAAAGTCACTAATTTTAAATTTTCATTGACAGTTTGAAAATTTTGTCACAGAAAAACGTCATTAATTGTAAATTTTAGTGACAAATTATAAAAATCGTGACAAAAAAATCACTAATTGTTAATCTTTAGTGACACATGCAAAAAATAGTCTCAAAAAATTATTTTTAGCGACAATTTTATTAGGATTTATTTTCAATATGATTTGATGGGAATTAAATCCAACTATTAGGATTTATTGATAATTTACCCATAAAATTATTATTTTATCAAAATATTTATTTTTATGTTTGATTGGTTATAACAAATAATGAAGAATGTATTACTAATATTGTAAGAAAATAATTATTTTCCTGAATAATATAAAAAATGATAATTCAATTCAATTTCATCTCATTCTAATCAACAAAATATAAAGTTAAAAGATGCATGTGATCAGATTGTATCTACTAGACAAGATCATCTGGCCACAGTTCCATGATGATCAGTTTTCGTAATCATCCTCATTAGTTTATGACTTAATGCACTAACTAGACCGCAAATGGGGATAAAAATAAAAATTATTAAAAGTTTGAAAATAATTATTTCTTTTATATTGTTTTCATTTTTGTGCAAATAGATTTCAAACTTTAATTTTTTGGGGGTGCTGTTTTAAGAAATTTTTTTCAAAGATAATTTTTGAAAATAGTTTGCCACTGTGTTTTCTAAAAAATAAAAACACGACAATAAGCCAAGCAACAAAAATCAAAGTTTGAAAATAACCATTGCTTTATATTATCTTAATTTTTGTGCAAAGGCAAATTTCGAAAAATTGAGAATAATTTATTAGAATTCCTTAAAAAATGAGTTTGTCCGATAATTTTTTTTAAAAATGAAAACACAATTAAACAGGGCAGCCGGCTTTGCCTCCAACTCAAGAGAGGATGATGTAGATGGAGTGGGGTAGTATAAGCACAAGGCACTTGTTACTATATATAAGATTTCTAGTGGAAATCCTTGTGTGAAAAAGTTAGGTATGTATCATGTAAAGTATAGTGAACTCACTCCATTTCTTTCATTTTTTCAATTTTTTTCATGTTTTGTTTTTGCTATCTGAGTTGGGTTTCAGGACCTCATTAAACATTAATTAAGTGTTGGAATGTGTTTTTTTCAGGGTTAGGTAGCTGTAGATTGTCTCAAGTACTATATTTTAGTACACATTGAACCAATCCAAGTTCTATCTAATCCACTTAACAGTTTGTAATTAAGTTATAATATATTGTACTTATGTCATTGATTTTAAGGGCTAAAGATAGGTTGTTAAATGAATTAAGCTACTTCAGTTTAATTTGTGTTTAGCTCATGTAAAGTTTATTCAAGATCAGTTCATTATGTAAATAAATCAAGTTTAAACACATTTTAAAACTTATTAATTTATCAAACAAAATTTGAACAACTTACTAGTTAGGTTGATAACCTTATACGTACTATACAAATTAAGTTACTTGAGGTTAAATTTGGGATTTGCTTATGTAGTTACTTTTTGATGTGATGCGACACAAATAAGTAAATAAGTTAAGTTTGAACAAATTTTGATGTCATTAATTTTCAAACAAACTTGAACAACCTAATACTTGACTCACCTAGCCAAAGATTTTTTGGTCATCAAAATTTTTATGTTTCTCTATTCATATATTTCAAAATATGTATGATTATTGAAATTTTGAAATTTTATTAATACGTTAATACTTGACTAGCCAAAGATTTTTTGGTCATCAACATTTTTAAATTTACGATTATTGAAAATTTGAAATTTTAATAATACGATAATTTTAAGATAAAATTTAATTAACGTGAATATTTTAAAATAGAAAAGCAAAATTAATTTAAGAATAAAAGATGGATGTGGATTTTGAGTGTCAAGTGACTAAAGTGGTTGGGCAGCCAATAATGAAAATTAGGTAGATAAGTGTGGCCATTATTCTAAGGTGGATTTTATATATGCACAATGGCAACTTTCATGAGAGTGGGATGCATACCTAAAATGAATCTCATAACCAATCTATTTTTTATTTAATTTTTTTAACTTTTTCATCTTTGCTTTTCCTTTTGTTCTCCCATGGGGTGTGGGATCAGATTCTCTGCCATTTTTTCTTCTCTGGAAGGGTTTTATTAATTTAAGGAAAAATTACATATTAATAGTGGTTAAGAAAAATATTTATGAAAAAGTAATAAATATTATAAGTATTAATAATTAAAATTATAAACTTGTTCACCTTTATATGATAATTTTTCAAAATCCACCCTAAATAGTAATTTCCCATTAATTCAATAACTTAGTTTTGAAACATACAATAACTTAGTTTTGAAACATATTGTTAAGGTATTCAACTCAAAATTAATCGGCTATTAGTGAAGATATCCTTTCCATAATATTAATGGTGGTTTAGATCACATGTTACCTGATAGTATGTGGAAGTGATTTAGAGATTCGATTGAGAGATGAACCATTTATATCATTCCGAGAAAGAATGACAGAAAATCCAAATCTTTTCATCTACTACCATGTTGGGAGGGGAATGATAGACATATATGAAAAATTGGAGTCTACGTATCAACTTGGAAGTCTAGTGGATTCTCTAAATACGGCGGGTTGGTTTTCATGGGCTATTCGGCTTGCAGCTAGAGGTTTTAATAATGCTTTGCTTAATAAAATAAATTATCTCATTTGGTCATTCTTATATATTTCTCTTTTATTATAGAGACTTTGTTATATTGAGCTTATTTTCTCTCATTGTGAGTTTTTTCTTCTTTCTTGTGTTAATGGTTGATGGATTTGTGTTGGGAGACAATAATTTTCCAGTTTAATGAAATCCTTCTTTTATATCCTCCACCAATTTAAACTAAAACAACAACAACAACTATGTATTTTGCCTACTCTCTTGAACTAGGAGGAGACTTTAAATTGTTTTATTGGATAGGTGTGCCTCCATAGGGTTAATCCAATATTTTTGCCAAGTCAATTTTTTTTTCTCTTATTTACAAAAAAAATTAAATCCTATGCGGTGAAATTAGAACTCCAATTCTATGATATGAATGCTTTATGCTATTTTCTTATGACTTAATATAAAATTATAAATCTCACTTATTTCACCAATCACAACACTGCTAAAACAAATAACTTCTCGAGAAAGAGTATGACTAGGGGTGTAAATTTGGCTCGGCTTATGTCGGACCTCGCGAGCTCCTGCTAAAATTCGGACCTGGCTAGGCCGATTCACGGTCCAGAAAATTAGGCCCACACCCATGGGGTATTCAGGCCTCAGGCGGGGCCGATGGGCCTGGGCTGGGCTCGAGTTTGGGCAGGCCTAAACAAATTTTTTTTTTATTTTTTATAAATTTTTTTTACCAAAATTTTATTATTTTTCACTAAAAAAAACACTGAGTCTTGGGTAGGTCGGGCTTTAAGTGGGTCTTAAGTTGACCAATGGACTAGACTTCAAAATGATGGCCTAAGTCCTAGCCCAAGATCTCGGGCTGGCCTCGAGTTCCAACAAGCCTAAACGAATTGGGACCACCTCGAGTCGCAAGTAAATTTCGAGTTGCGAATTATTTTTACACTCCTAAGTATGAATGAGAAATAACTCTTCATTTTACAAGCACCAAATAAAAACGAAAAGTAGCCAAAGAAAGAGGGAGAGAGAGAGAGAGAGAGAGAGATGACAAGTGGGCTTGCTTTGTCAGTTGGTTTTATTGTATCGCTCATCATAAATGTGATGTTCATAGAGAAAAGACTAATGTTAAGGATTTGAAATAATCTATTAAATATTTTATTAAATCTCTTACACCGTGAAAATTGGGGCTAATGTGACTGGTTTAATTATTATTATTTTTATTATTATTATTGCCCTTTTATTTTATTTTCAGTAGCCTGCAGACCTTGTTCAAAAGGGAGTCCAGATCCCCTCCTTATCACCTCTCCTTCATCTCCTCCTTGTAACGGCTGAGATCAGCCATTGCAGATCCAATAGCTAAAAAAATTAAAAATTAAAAATTAAAACAAATTCAATTTGGTTTTCCTGCCCAAAATGAAACAGAGCTATACAGCTTTATACACAGTCCCTTTCTCACTCAGCCCCTTCCTCCTCTACCAAACCCACCATCACCGGCGATCCACCATCACCGGCGACCCACTCCCAACGACGGAGAGAAACTCCTGAAACACCGACGAGAAGCTCCCGACCTCTGTTTTCCTTCTTTCTCTCTCCTGCTTTTCTTCCAAACCTTAGGCTGGTGGACAGAGGTCATATTTATATAAATTAATTGATGTTTCTTATTCATTAACCTTGGCTCTGGAAATATGAGAAAATTGATAAGTGATTGGGGTTTGAAGCTTTCTTTTGTTTAGCTATGTTGTTCCAAAGGTTTTATAATTCAAAACTTCATACAAACCTCAAGTTATTTTTGTTGTCATTTTGCCTTCACTGATACTCTCTGCACCTCTAAAATGTTATGGTATTTGTTGTTTGTTGCAGAGATCTGTTGTCCATTAATGCTTTGAACCTATTTACTATGTATATACAAATTGTCTTAAAGAGGGTAGTTGTTCTATTGGAAATTAATTTTAAAAGTTGCATGCTGGGACCATTCTCCATGTATTTTGCAAAAGAAAATTCACTCTATTTGCTTTTCTTTTATGAGTTTTCTTGATATGGGTTGTCAAGCTTTTTGTTTATTTGCTTTTCTTTTAGTTTGTTGCTATGTTTTTAAAAAAAAAATTTTCCTTTTTAGGCTATCAACAAGCACAAAGAGGTGGAACGCACTGGAAATTTCATAGCAGCTCATAAACGAAGGTTTCTTCCTTAATGTTGCTGGTCAAACTATTGCTGTTCATGTTGCTGTTCATCATGCTAAAATTGGGCTGGAAAGTGTGTTTTATTAATGTTGTTGATGTAAGTTATAGAATTGGTGTTGGAACTCATAGATTGGTGTTCATAGTTGTTAATTTGTAATTTGTATTTTGTATTTATAGATTGATGTTCCATTTTGTTGCTGAAATTGATAATGTGTGGAGAATTGAATGGAAAATGAAAAGCCCTTGCCTACAAAATGGATTGTGAAGAATTGAATGGAAAATGGAACTCAGGACCATTTGACTTCTGATATACATTTATCCATTTAGGAAGATTGGTAAGGTTGATTTGAGTCTAGTGTTTCTTCTTTTTTTGGCACAGGAGTAAATCCAAACATTAAGCAAAATGACTATAGTTTTACTACATAAAAGTAGTGCTTGCTTGGACACACTAGTCAAAATTTAAACTGGACATTCGTAAAAATTAATAAAAATATTAAAAGAAGTTTGCTAAAAAGAAACACAAGTCAAAATTTAAATATTAAATATTAAAAAAAAAATTGACAAATTATGGTTTATTTGTCTTTGGTGAATTTTTTGGGGTCAAATTTTCGCAAATGGCAGCAGCAGCATGGAATGCTTCTCTAAAATTCATTTGATGGACTTGGTCAATACAAAACTCATCTCATTAATATAGACCTATCATCCAAACAATCACACGATGCAAAGCTCCAACATACACCATTCAAAATCATTTGTAATTCTTTAACACTTTTGAACATGTAACTAAATCAACATTTCATTGAGACATTTAAACAAACATCTGAAATTCACAAACAACTCAATCCAAAATTCTACAGATCAATAGCTACTGCAAATCCACGAACTTACAAATCATTATAAAAATAAGAAAAAAAAAAACCTAAAATGCAGATTTCTATTTCTCCAAGCCACTGCAAATCCACAGACTTACAAATCATTATAAAAATAAGAAGAAAAAAAAAACTAAAATGCAAATTTCGATTTCTTCAACCATCTTCAGTTTTCAGATTGACTCCTATTTTCTAGTGAAATCTCGTCAATGACTTTCAAATCAACGAACGATGTAAAGGAGGGCAAAGTTGCTATACCAAGTGGTGGCAACAATGGTAGACGACGATGACGACGACAGTGGTGAACGGTTCCGATGATCATCGGCGCCGACAGTGGCTTTTGTTTGTTATGCAAGTGTGAAGAAATGGAGAGAGAGAGAGAGAGAGAGAGAGAGAGAGAGAGAGATTGAATGAGGAAGACAGAGAAATGTGTATGTATATATAAGTTAGGTTTGAAATCAGAATTTTCAAACTTCCCTCTATTTTTCAAATTTTTTTTTTTTTAAGCCGTTGGATCTACAACGGCTGATCTCAGCCGTTGCAAGGAGAAAATGAATGAGAGGTGATAAGGAGGGGATCCGAACTCGTTCAAAAGGAGCCCAACTTAGCCCATAGGTTAGGCACCTCCCCTTACCCATCTAGGGACTCTATTGAAGTTTAAGTTCTTAATCTTTCGATAAAACAATAACGATAGAGAGTTTTAATTTTGAAACTCTAAACAGAGTTTTAATAATGTGACAAAAGAAAAAAAAATATATAGGCACAAACATCATATCACATGTAGGTTTCACTCATTGTCCCATCACTAGAGCTCTCAATCTTTATTCTTGATATTAAGATGATGACATTAAATTATAGAACAACACTTTCTAAAAATTTTTCGAATTTTACCTAGAAGAGAATTTTACATGTAATAAAATTTTCTTACCGGTAAGAGAACCCAAAACGACGTCGTTTTGAATTTCGAGCCAATTTCGAGCCAAACAATTTTGGGCCCTCAAACATTTTCCTAAATTATAAGGCTATTGATACGTGTTTCAATTTTTAAGGTGATGGGTTACACAAAATTGGAATAACTATCATAAACCCTCTAATTAATTCTTGGTATGATCACCAATAAACTTTAACAACTGGGGTGGGTTTGATAAAGTTAAAAATAAGTCCAGGAAAATTATTTATTTCTCAATTCAATTATTGAGTATTTAAGTTTTAAATTTCAAGATAAACATGTTAGTTGTGTTAGTTGAGAATGAAAATGAAAACAGACTTTTCATTAATTAAGTTTTAAGCCAATTTTCTTTGGCTTAAATTAAGATATAAATGCACTTAAATAAGCAACCACCATAAGCACTTAACTGGTACCTTTAGAAGACAAATCAAATTAGAAGAATGGATGGATTGGATAGAGATGGGTTGGTTTTGTTAGTTCACAATTGATAGGATGGAAATAAGAGAAAAATTAAACTAGTAATAATCACTTTGTTTGGTTTTGGTTTTCAAAAAAATAGTTTTTAAAAAATTTTACTTTTTTATTTTCTGTATTTTAATGTTTTCAATGATTTTTTTTAATATTTTAAGCAATTTTTTTTTTTAATTTTTAGACACACCTAATATAAATACACTTAAAAAGTATAATATTTGTGAAAAAAATCTTTAAAAAATACCCTAAATACCAAAAAATACAAAAAAAAAAAGTTCAGTACATTTTTTGTATTTTTGTGTATTTATTAATTTTTTAAAATATTTTTTCATAAATATTTTACTATTTAGATTAATCTAAATAAGGTGTATCTTAAAAAGTAAAAAAATTATTTAAAATTTAAAAATATTCATTAAAAATAAAAAAAATACGAAAAATAAAAAATTTAATTTTTAAAAGATTAAATTCAGAAAATTGAACTAAAGACGCTGATAAAATTTCATTTCAAATATCACCTCGAATAAGAGAGTGTTGTATGACCTGTATTTGGTTTATTTTTTCTAAAGTAGTTTTTGACTAAATAGGTCAAGATTTTTAAGTCTATTTATTTTCTGTTAAAAAAGACAATTGCTGATAAAAAGAATTAAAACGGCCTACTCAACTTTCTAAATAACAAAAAAGTAACATTTTTAACATTTATCAAATACATCAACCTTTAAAGCACAATAATTTTAACCTAAAATGGCAAAAAAAAAAAAAAAAAATGGTTTATGGAGTAGAGAGTTTGTAAGAGAAATATCCAAGGGCACAAGTAATGATGGGCCTCGGCCTTGGGTGCCCGGCCTCTTAGCATATGCATAAACTAGCACATGTCAAACTCGGGTGATTATTTAGGGATTGTTCGGAATGTGACTTAAATAGGGTAATCATTTCTTAAATTTTTTGACTTTTTAAAGGGATGTCAAATTTAAATTTGATATTTTCGAAATATTGATATATAGTATTTTATAAAGTTTTGATTGATAAAAAAGAATAGAGGCTTACGATCTATGTTGAGGATGAGAGAATAAATATGGGACTTGTTTAGTTGAGAGATTTGAGAAGAGATTTGAAAAGAGTAAAAAAAAAGATAGATGAAATGTAAATAAAATATACCTATATTTCACCTAATTTTACATATATTTTCTCTTTTTATTTTCAAATCTCATTTTAAATCTCTTTAACTAAACACAATATTAATATAACCCGTACTATTCCGAAATTATTGAATAACTTGCCGTCAAACTAACCCACTGTTTTTTTTTGAACTTCACGATTAACAGTTTTTTCCCTCTCAAATCCTTCTCTCAATGAAAGAACAAGCCGACCAAGTGTTTGAGAAAATGCCCCAACGAAATTCCACAAACAGAGAACAACCCACCACTTCTCTCCGAAGATCTCCGAGACTCCTTCCAAAGCATCGATCTTCACCACCTCATCTTCCTTCACTCAACTCAGCGCAAAACGGTTCTCTGAAGAAAACCCAGAATCTTTTCCCAGAACATGTTTTAAAGAAGGTCGATGAATCAGACTGTCGATCGAAGATTTTTGAGAAATCAAAACACTGGGTCTAGAAGATCTGCAATATTGGCTGGTGGGGTTAACCAAGTTGCTGGTAATAGAGAGAAGATTGTGACACGAAGTTCGAGTCAGGGAAACCACTCCAATGAAGGTGTGGAAAAGATTTGCGAAGATAAGTATAATGGGTATATCGAGAGTCCACGAAGTGAGGATTCTGAGAATGAGGTTGCATCAGATATAGAAAGAGATGAAGTGGGTGCTGCTAAGTCATGTAAAAAGAGGAAGAGAAATCGTGTTGAGGAAGGTCATGGAATTGTTCAAGGTTGGACTAAGGATCAAGAATTGGCCTTGCAGAGAGCTTATTTTAGTGCGATTCCCACACCCCCTTTCTGGAAGAAAGTTGCAAACCTGGTAATTAGCTACTCTTTGGTGCTGTTGGTATCAATGAGCTTTGTGTCTTTGTTAAGGCATCTCCAATTATTCACCTTTTCTTTCATCAAAGAGTCATTTTTTTCACCAAATTGAGAAGTCATCAAATCCTTAATCAAATTTGAATTTGATAAAAATTTAAAAAGATGAAGAATTGGAGATGATTTTTTTTTTTTTCCGCCCTATCAAATTTGATGAAAAGGGAAATTTGGCATAACAAGGGAATTTTTAAAAAGATTTTGATGAACATTTGATCAAAGGATTGGAGCATTTCATATCAAATGAAGCTTTTTTCTAAAATTTGGAACCAAATTAGATGAAAAAATTGGTGAAGGGTTGGAGATGCTTATACATGCAATTTTAATGCTTGTTGTGATGTTTACTTAATGCAAATTTTTATGGTTCAACAAGTTTATTTGTTTTCAAATTATTCAATATTAAATAAAAAGAAATATATCTTTATGTGGGAAGTTTATCATTTGAGCTTTTCTTTGTTCTGAACATCTTGTGTGATACCCAATCTAAAAAATAAAATAAAATCTTGAGCGATAAGCTTCTTGATCGCATGCAATTTTTACTTTAGGCTTAACTTTAATTAAAAAGATTTAAGGATCAGAACACATCTGGCTGATTTAAATGACATAAATTTTAGTCCATATACCAATAGAACTTTCTGTTTGGCAGTAAAAGGAGAATAGTACATTATTTATATATGACGACAATGCCCAAATCTGAATATATTCTAGAATTTACCATTGTTTGTACCAGATTTCTTGATTGTAGTAAGCAAATGCGTACATGCAAATTTAAGTAGCAAACAATATGCTAACACGTAACCTTTTCTTTCTTTCTCTGCTTCATCCACACAGGTCACTGTCACCATCGCAAGTTAGACAACTCAAATGTGCTAAAAGAGTCACTAGTTCACTATGAAGCATGGAATATAGATATGGGATACGGGTATGACAACATACATATATGTTGACACGACAAATTCTAAAAAAAGTAGGATACAAGATACATTGAGGACATTGAGATATATGTATATATATATCATGTACGCTATGCATGATGTATATAAATAGAAAAGTAATTTTCTCATAACATATTCACATAAATTTTTGTAAGGTTATGTCATGTGCACACAAACGTAGACCAAATTTGACATATAAAACCAAATAGTGAAAGAAATACTTGCATGGCCTTTCTCAAGTACTTGGGATGAGGGTTTCGTGGGGTATGCAAATAATAGTTGGTAAAAGAGTAATAATTCGCTTTGTTGGGCACAGTACAATTTAAGAAGACACTCTAGGAGGAATGTTAAACATAATAGTGCTTGCGGTAGTGAAGGAAAGCATCATGAAATATCATTTGACAGAGTATTTGGACCTAGATAGAGTTCCTGCATTAGTTAGGATTCACTGCATTCTTGAGTAAAGAGGTAAAAGTGGTACTAGGTATGTGTGTTTGTCTTTATGAATATGCATGTAGATGCTTACATCTTACATGTCTTATATCGCAGGTATGAAATGCTGAGCTAATTGTCTGTTCAAATTTATTTTTGCCAAACGCTTTCTTATAGTTGGGTATACAAAATGCATAATTTTGTTTCTTTGCCAAGCTTGTGAATTATTCCAAGCATGGAGAAGGGCTGATATTCGACGAGTCAGCTATGTCATAGTTTTGTTATGCATATTTTTGTTTCTTTGTAAATAGTTGGAACTTGGAAGTGGGAATATGTTGCCATGGGTGTGAGTCAGCAGCTTCAACATTGGAGATCAAGCAAAAAGATCTTACCTTGCTTCTCCTTTTCTTTCTTTCTTTCTTTCTTTCTTTTGTGTGTGTGTGTGTGTGTGAAAACATGATGGACTTTTTGGCTTTGAAATTGTATTAAAGCTCATTTACTTCTATAGTTTTGACCTCATGTTGTCATTTTTTCCCCCACCCTTGGCTTGGGGTTTCGTTGTCATTGCTTTTGTCAGCACATGATGTTAAAGAAGTCAAGCAAATGCAAATTAACGATCACCTTTTGAATTGTCCAAGCATGCAATAATAATTATATGCTACTATAATATCATCTAAAATTGTTAATATGGGTAGTTTGATCTCAGAACAAAAATTAACATTAATATCAACCTAGAACTTATAGAGTTATAGAGATAGAATTCATATCCATTTTGTTTACGTTACAATCTCCTTTTGTTATTAAATGATATAAGCTGTGAACACATATATTATCTTTAAAATATTAAAAGGTAGTTTGCCACCACCTGCAATGTTCTATTCAAAACGGATTGATTTTGAGCTGATGTTACAATTGCAAAACCTGTTGCAGGTACCTGGAAAGTCTGCAAAGGATTGTTTTAATATAGTGCATTCTGACCATTTGACACCACCTCAACCTCGAACATGTTCGAGGATAAGCAATACAAATTCATCATTCATGTCTCTCTCGGCAAGTACATTGCTTAAATCTTCAGAGTCAAAAGGCTAAAAGGCCAAGTGGCCATAAACTTAAGAGTCATCTTGTGCAGAAGACTGTGCGACAATTACTACAAAAGCATTATAATGTGGACCAAGATTTTGATGCTGATTTATTCTCTGTTCTTGAGTCCACTTTTGATCCATCAACTCAAGATTTCCCACAGGGTGTAAAATTTTCCACTCGAACATGTCAACAAGAAAAGCCTGGATATATTAAGAAATGCCTTGAGAGATCTCATTCAGCTTGTAAGAAGCACCTTTCACAACTCAGTAATTTGTATGGAGCAACTCTTGCGAGCTCCCCAGTCCTAAAGGAGGTTAAAAATAAGGCCTTACATGAGAAATATATCGATCAGTTACATTGCAGGGAAGCTAAGAGAAAGGCAGCATCAGCATGGGCAGTCAAATCCATTCCAGGGAAAGATGATAGAAAGAGAGCTACATCCAGAAAGTGGATGTTATTAAAGCTGCAAAAAATGCTTTGGCTTTTGATGCAAAAGATGTTATCAATCAATTCCAACATTTAAAGTCTAATGCTACGAGCAATTTTTCAGATTTTCATGATGATTGTGTTGATGGGGATGACTATGAAGGTGAAAAGGCAACTTAAAAAATTCCTTTTTCCATTCATCGAATTGTATCAGTATCTGTTGAGATAACGCTTTTTATTTTTTTTGTTGAAGCCGTATCTGTAACTGATGATCTGCAAGCTTTGCAGTGTAGCAACCTATTGTTTTGCAATCATGATTCTGTGAATATGTAGCAATTCCTGCTTATGGCAATTTTATTCTTGGATAATTCGCAAGTGTTGTTGAGGTTCTTCGTAGTCTTACCATCATTATTGCTAATTCAGTCCCTCCTAGCTGCCTATAATCATGATAAAGATTACATAATACATAATGGTTGCTCATTTTGGAGCTAGAGAGTTTATTCCTTGATAGGAGCACTTGGGAGTGCAGAATGGTGTATATGAGTAAGAAATGTCATCCAAGTAGGGGTTTGCTGTTACGAAGGCAGAAACCTTGTCTGCCACATAAACTTACAAGTAAATTCTCTTGATTTCATTATCTATATGTTGACTAAGTTTGTATGGAGAACAATAATTGACCCTTGTATTGATGAATACCCCAAACAGAAGCAGATAAAACATTTTAAGCTGTGGGATGGATCATAGACATATTGGATAAGCAACACATAAAAGACAACATTATTTCAACCTCTCACTTAACAAATCACTGACGAGCAGACATAGAATACATCTACGTAGGCTTTCAAAAAAATGTCATAGATCTATTTCAAATCCTCCTACAGACATCTCCCTCCATAACCTGCATTTCTATATAATGCTTGCTTTATAATGTCTTCAGTGCTCATCATTGTTCGCTGCTCCATACCCTGTCACCATTAAGAGAATAATAGGAGCATAATATGATCATATAAAGCAAGCTTGCTGAATGTCATTGTAAAATGATTTTGATCAAACATATATATATACCTCTGAACAAGAAGCTTGCATCGAAAAATCATTAAAACAGCTTATGACGCATTGTTGAATGTCTAGGCCAAGTGCTTCTAGTGTATTAATTGTTGATAACAATAGTCCTGGCTTAGCTGCACTGCAAACCTCAATGCGGGTATCTATGTTTGTCCTTACTACATTGAACTAAACAAAATTGTGGCAGAAAATTCGATTTTAGGAACTGGGTATGTGAGTATAGCTTGATTAAGGTGTCTTAATTGGTTTTAATGTATGTAGTTTAGACATCATACCTTGGTGGAATTCATCACCAGTGGTTCATTTGGCTTTAGCTCCTTGTAGTTGCCAATTAAATTCACTTGATTCACATCGGCTCCTCTATCTTCTTTTCGCAAGTTTTTGACCTTTTCCAAGAGCTCTTTCATATAGTCTATGGTATCTCCAAGTATAGATGTCCTGTCCATCTGCACATTCATGCATTCCTCTATTAGTTAAGCACAAAAAGAATGTAATGAAATAAAAAATATTCTTGTGTGAACTATGAAGTACACAAAGCATACTAGTGATCTATAATGAATGTGAAACCAATATAACTGAAATGCCAATCTTTGTAGTTGCGATGTGTGAAAACAAATAAGAATAAGATGAAATAAAATTTAGCAAATAAGAGTCACACATCACCTTGCTTATCTTAGGGACAATTGATCTGAGCATCAAAAGGCGGTCATTTAGTCGCTTCCTTCGCCTTCTTTCTGCCATAAGATTCTTTGAGGGCTGGCCCTCAACCTTCCTAACTCTACTCTTTTTCTCTCCACAAACACCCTCGTTGAATACCGGGATATTTGTAGTTGGTTCAATCTCAACTTTGCAGCTATTCATTCTTTCTTCCAAACTGTGGAGATCATTGCCAACAAGGCCATATTCTCCATCCTCCATTGATGGGTAGTGTTCTTGAATTGGAAATGGAGGTGTGCCATTCTTGTCATAGGATGAACCGATCTCTGGTACTGAAAAGCCACCAACAAAAGGGTAGAGTCCATTGAGAGGACAGGGAAAGTTGGGCTCTAATGGTGAGTGGAATCCTAAAAATGGAGAATTTGGTGTAGAGAAAATTTGGCTCTGATTGAAAGATTCAATGGTCCACCCATTAGAGAGGTAGTCATTCACGCCAGGAGGAAAAGAAGTCCAACTGTCTCTTGTTGGAGCTAGTAAGTCCTCTAAGAGACCATGTTGAGTAAGCTCCATCTCTCTCTCTCTCTCTCACTCTGTCTCTCTCAAGTATAAAGGATTTCAATCCACGCAAGCTTGATGAAAAGCTCAAGTTCTCTCTTCCTCAAGCTAGTAACTCCTCTTAAAGACCAAGTTGAATAAACTCTCTCTCTCTCTCTCTCTCTCTCTCTCAATAACATTAAGTTGCACGAAGTTGAAGAATTATTTCATATACATAAAAAGGTACTTCAATAATAAATGCATTGTAATATTTTTCATGGCATGTTTTCTATAATAGCACCTCGAGCATAAGGTTGAAATGTAATATGCTTTTGCCTCTCTATTTTTTTTTTTGGCCTTTTTCACCGAAAACTTCAATCACGGACATATATGTAAAAGCATTGACCCACAAATTTGTCTGAAAAGACAAAGGATGGAGCTTGAGCATCATAGGCTCTACTTGGTTCTCAATGCCCTAACTGGATTTGTTCACCCACCTGATAGGTGGATGAATGATACACCCCATTGATTGGTTTTAAATGGTACCACCTTATTGTTTTAACCAATCAGTGGGAAGGGTTTTGCCTGACAAAATAGTTTTCGGCTCCATGGGGTTTAGTTAATCGTCTGTCTTCACTTCTATTATTACAAAGCATAGAAAACAATGCGTAGTTTGTTTCTAATGTATCATTTTGTTCCTCCTTTTGCGATTGTTAGGTCATTGGCTAGGTTGGTTTTGTCTTCTCCTCCATATGAGATTTTATCTGGTTCAAAAACCCTAGTTGAAATGGTATTGTTGATAATGACACAATCCAATTTGTCGAGACTAGCTAAAGCAACTCTACCTAGGTGTTAGCTAAACCCTAAACCCTAGCTGAAATGGTATTATTGATAATGACACAATTCAATTGGTTGAAACAAAGCAAACAGAATGACAAACAAAAAAATACATTATTAGAGTAAATAGCGTGACAATAACAAATGTCTTAATGGCATTAACACCCCCCGTGACACAAAAACTTCATTAACTTTTCTAATGATTGCTACCTACTTTGAATTTCCAGTTGTTCTACTGGTGCACTTAGCCCTAGTTTGAAGCAGTGATATATAGCTCTGGTTTGTCTTATGCCTCTTACTTGTTCTTCTTGTTTGCATTCAATAAGTTTTATGTTTGTATTCTGGTGTCAACACAACACTATATACTCTAATCATCACTGTTATGAGTTCTTCCAAATTGTGTGTAGTTGTTATGTCAAATCATTTTGCTCAAGGGTGAAGAGGTAAAAAAGGATTGATTTCACGTGCAAACATTACAAATTGAATTTTGTTGTTTTTAGAGCACACATCATGTCGACAACGTTGTTCACCACCACATATATGATTCTGTCACTGCTTCTGTATTGCTGCTCCAGTGTTTGAAATTTAGTTACACAAAATTCCCATACATATAGGGATGGTAATTTATTACGCCTGTCTTCACTTTGTATCCTCCACCCGTCTCATGCGGGTTTTTCCCACCTCGATAAGAAAACATGTAGAGGGAATGAGATTTATTTCCTTGCCTTGTTTTTCTCGTCATGTTATGATTATATTAATTAAATACTTTTTATATGTATACAAAGATATATTAAGTTAAAAAACTTTTTATATGTATATAAAAATATATAATTTAATTTGTTAAATATAATAAAAGTACAATACTAAAATATCATATATATATATCATTTTTTAATTTTTCTCTCTCGTTTTTAATAATTCTAACTATTATTTTCTCATTAATCTTTGTTTCTCATATGCTATATCATCTCTTTTATTAGTACTGTCCCTCTTATAAGTGTAGTACATTATCTTGGCACCTTCCCTCCGTTAAGATCAAACACACTCAAAAAATTATCTCACATGCACAAATAACATAATATTTATGTGGTTCAGCCCAATGCTTACGTCCATGGAGCAGAAAAGAGAATTTCACTAAACTTAAGCAAAATACAAAAACAAAGGAGGAGATAAAACTCTCACTCAACTCACAGCTCTCTCTCTCAATTTTCTGATACAATTCATCATCTCCCTCCTGTCTCTATTTATACATAGAGAGATATACTAACTCACCAAAAATTTCTACCTTGTTTAATGATTAATGGTGAAAATCAACAAAGGCAACAACGGGAAGAGAAGGGAATGGAGAAGCTTGCAGATGTCCAGCTCAGACTTTCACTTACGGTGGAGGTCCTTATACGCTATCTTTGCATGGTTCTTCTACATGCATGTACGGGGTTGGAGCAACACCCTCTCCCACCACCTCCTCTATTTTCCCCACCCCATCTCCTCCCTGATAAAGAATGGGACAAGGATGGGACACCGCACACCTTGCCCAGCCTTGCTCTGTTGTCATTCCCATGTGATGTATTGATACAGATGCGTCTAACATAAATGAATGGAAATGTTATGGTTTAAAAATAAATCACCGAGTACATGTTGTGGCACAAGTTAATTTTTATTGGTTTAAACAGTAGGATCAAAATATTTTGATGTTGGTTTTTGGAAGATAACGGGACAAGTGTCACAACATGAATACTGTGAAGCATTGCTATATGACCAACAAATAACCACACCACCAAACTACCGCCACCACTTACACAAAATGGGTTTTGCATCCATGTGAATCTCAATGGTTGGTTTGTGATTGGTTTTGTTTGTGTCTGTATATTTCATGTTTGAGCAATCTCAAAAGTAGAAGCCTGGGAAGCCTACTCAACCAGCTTTTCTGCTTGATTAGAAATGCTGTATTATATATGGTAATGAAAATGGTGAAAACACTGCAATTTTTGGTTTAACATTAATTCAAGTTGATTTGTTATTTTGGCCACAGTTAATTACTTTTGAAGGGAAAATAAATAACTTGCTTTTTTAGGACAACAGCTCCATGATGAGGCAGTTGTAATCAGAGTGGGGTCATGAGTTGGGCCAGAGTAAGCCCGTGGGCTAGAATTGGGCCTGAGGGTGGGTCTTACATAAGTAGTCCCATTACTAGCCCAAGTTCCTCTAGCCCGAAAAAAGTTCATAACTGTGATAGTTGATTTGCCTTTACCATATTATTTTAATGAATTTTATTTTAAATATCAAAATTTTATTATTACATGTCACGTTTATATATATACACATTCATAATTTGTATAGCATTACGTCACGAATAATACAGCAGGCTAGAGCCATTCAACTTGTCTACATTGTTCAATTTCTGTATGTCCTGGATTGCTCACAAGTTCACCCATGGCCCTGCTTGTTGTGGCTTCCTACAAGATGAAAATTGATAATTAGAAAACATAAATTAAAAGTATTATTTTTCCAAACTTCTCAGCATTCAGGGTTTTTTATTTTGTATTATTTAGTGATTTATGATTATTTAGTTGTAAGTAGAAATTGCACTAAACACTCTTGCATAGATTTTTAGAATAAAAAAAGCTATGAACAAGCCTATAAGTTGCACCAAACAACACGAATGTTTGTTGGCAAACTGAGCCTGTTGGGTTGGGTAAGACTAGGCAGTGTTCATGATACAATTAATTATAGACCTTGGATTGTAAAAAATACCAAGCAACTCATGTTTACTTCATTAAAAATTTGTCCAAAAATCGTCTCTATTGAGTAAACAAGACAAGTTTAAATACAATATAAACTCATTAAGTTCTCAAACTAAATTTTAAAAACTTGTTACATGACTCGTTTTCAGTCCCAACTAGATCTCTACCATTCTCATTTTTATGACGTTCAAATGTTTTAGAACACAAGTTTTGTGAGGTAGAAAATCATCCAACATTCTTATAGATTCTTGTGTTGAAAGATTTTTTTTGCCCAAATTAATTTACATCTAAGTACTTCTCTGGTTTCATAATTACCAACCAGATAGCTTTGGAGCTTCTATGCAATCTACAACTTTCAGAACCTACAGCTGAGGAATCTTATAGATTCTCTTCCTGTAATTTTATAATACTTGAGTTTAGAAGTGAAATTAAGTTAATTAATTATCAACCGAAATAAGATGCTCAGTAATCTTCAAACAAACAGAGAATATTCCAACAACTTATTATCTTTGACAAAAGTTAAAATTTTCAATTCAAAGAATTTTTTGTTTTTTATGTTTTTAAATTTGACTTGAATCTATGTCCACATTGCTAATGTTGACCACCCAAAATATTCTGAATTTTTTCGCCACATAATACTTCTCTTTGCTACAAACCATACAATCCTTCCCATTAGTTTATTTTATGGGTAGTCTTTTTCTCAATTTTATTTGTGAATTACATTTTTTTTGGCTTAATTTCCAGATATTTCAGAAGGTTGGGCTGATTTCATTTTCTTACGCGGTATTTGGTTGGAGGATTTGAGAAGAGATTTGGAAACGGAAAGGAAAAATGTATGTGAAATGTGAATAAAAAATACTAATATTTCATCTAGTTTCACACACATTTTTTCTTTTCTTTTCTAAATCTCTTCCTAAATCCACCAACCAAACGCATTATTGAAAAAATCACCCCATTAACTGGCAAGTTGTAATGCATGCTTTTCAAATGCTAAAATTACGAAATTTGAATGAAAGCAATCAGCATGATTAGCCAAAACTCTTGTAACTCATTAGGAGATCAAGAACTTCAACTTGTCACACCTGCACCTGCATGTGAGTCTTGATTTTCTTGTATTTATTTGGTGTCTTTCGCTTATTATGAGAGTTCATATATAATTTTGATTTGTGTTATATTTGATCATGTTGAGACAAGCTCTTATTTGATTGTTTAATAGGTTTTACTTTGGTCCCATATAGCTCATGTAATTTTTTTCTTTTCTTGTTTATATGAAAACTTATTTCTTATATTTGATTGAGTTTCAAAGACCTATGTTGTTGGCCCATGATTTGGACCCAACCCAAATTGTGTTTTATAAGACCATTGGCATGGTCTTATTATTTTTTAGGCTTTGATAGAGACCCCCTCCAATCACCACTCCCCACACACACATGACGAGTGGTGATTGGAAGAGAAGGAAAAAAAAAATCTGACCAATCAGAGAGAGAGGGGAGGTCAAGGGAGTGGGAGAAAATGGGGTCCGGATCTTTTTCCTTGTTTTTTTTGTCGCTTGATCAACCTTCCAAATTACAACATGATAAACGGATACATTTAACTAGTATTTTTATCAATAGAGGATTTTTTCCAGATGAATTTTTTCTTTCTAATAAAAACGCTTACAATAATTCCCTCTCAACATTGTCATTGCTGGTTGCAGTTCCTCATCCAAACATTTTTGTTGTAGTTTGAAAACTAGTTTGCTTGTAACCCATAAACGAACTCTATGAAATGGGGGCAAATTAGGTTATGAAAAAGTGTTTTAGATACTCCTCAAAGCATAGAAGTTTATTTCCAGACTGTCCCAACAATTAATTCACCATTATACTTCAATACATTGGAATTTTTTTATAAAAAAAAAAAAAGAAAGAAAAGAAAAGAAGAGAGACAGAGAGGAAACACATAATAATAAGGAAAAGAATGAGGGGAGAGAGAGAGAGAGAGAGAGAGAATTGCATTGGAGAGCTTTATATGAAGCAAAGGTAAACTTACCCAGCTCAATACAGCTCTACTGCTCACATGAAAGTAGAGACATCCAGATTTTCAATTTTTTTTTTGTTAACTCTAACTAACTAATTAACAACTCTAATCTTTCTCTAAACTTTTTTCAGCATCGTTGTAGAGCTGTCACTATTACTCCCCCAGTCCAGTCTCCAAAAAAATAAAATAAAAAAAATGCAAACTTTTTATAGCTTCGTCAACCAAGAAAAAAGGGGGAAGAAAGTGACTTAATTGTCAAAGTACCCCAAAATTCACGGTAGCCAATATATTTAAAGCATTCTGTTTATATATATATATATATATATGTAAAGTATGGATAGTTTTATCTTGCCGACAAAATTTTTTTTTGTAAAATTCTAATTCTAGTGTTAATAAATTTTGAACTATTTATGAGTCATGAAAAGTTGTAATTCTTTTTTGGGTCATATTTAAAAGGAAAGTTATATTCAGGTCTTATTTAGAAAGTAATAGTTTTAGTTTAAAAGTCAAAAAATTATTAAAAAAATTAAAAAGTCTATAATTTATATCAAAAAATTAAAAATTCTTTTTTTTTTACTTTTTGCATATTTTTTTGTAAAAAATTGAAAAGTCATTCAAAATATACAATTTTTTTTTTTACTTCATAATTTAGTCAAAAATTTAAAAAGTTACTAAAATAGCATATTTTCAAACAAGATCTTAGTATTAACTTTATCAAATTTTAGATACAATAATTATATTACATATTTAGAATTTTATACATAGACCTTACTATACATTAACTAAAGTATTTCTATACACATAATAGTGTGCATTCTATGTATAAATTTATGCACATAAGCTCTTACATGATAGTGTGCATTCTATGTATAAATTTCCTGAATAATAGTATTTCTCCATTATTAAATCTCAATCACACTTTTCCTTTTTGAATTGATTTCTTTACAAAAATTTTAAATATAATATCAGATTAAAATAGTCAAAAAGTCAATTTACATTCCAAACAAACCCTAGTAATTAAGGATGGCAATTTGAATCCGGCCTGACGAGGACCCGGTTCCCCGACCCTGATTAGAATGATTTTTTTTTGAAAAATACCCTCGACGAGCCGGGGATGATATTCGAAAATAAATCCCTGACATTTTCCGGGTTGGGGACGATGATACGTTCCCTAGCCCCGGTCCCGACTCCGGCTCCGGCTCCGGTTCCGGTTCGTCCTTGTCCCTGTTTTCCCAAACCGAAATTATTATTATACCCCTCTATCCATTCATATATATACCCATTCTCTCTCTCTCTCTCTTTCTCTCTCTCTCTCTCCCTCTCAACGACTCTGCCGCTTTCCTCCTCTCTCGCCACCACTATCGCCGCAATACCGTAGTCTCTGCCCTCCTCTCCTCTCCTTCTTGCCATTTATCTGCGATGCCAAAGTCACCACCCACATTGCACCACCATTTCATCTCCGATGACTCTACTGTTCACTCCACCTCCGTCGCCGCCCTCTGTCTCTTCTTGTCGTTGCCACCTCCTTTGTCCTCTCTTCTTATCTTCGTCGCCCTCCTTCGTCGTTTGTCGCAGCCACCTCCTCCTTCCCCTCCTTTCATTTTAGATATGTTTGATAACACACAAAGATCTCATATTTGAGTCAGATATCATGTATGTGTGTGTATACAAGTATGTGTGTGTGTGTCTCTCTCTCTATCTGTCTTTATTTTATTATTTTTTTGGTAGTTGATCTCAGATCTGAATCAGATCTCGTTTTTTTTTTCTGCATTGATATTCAAGATATGGTTGTTGATGTTGATTTTGATGAAGTTGTTGTTGATGATGTTGATGTTGATGTTGATATTGATGAAAATGAAACAGAACAAGGATGATGTTGTTGTTGATGATTTTCTTGTTTTTGTACGGGGATTTTTTAGGGTCCGAAAAACCTGATCCTTGTTAAGGGGTGGGGGTGCGGGCGGGGGCAGGGACTGATGGGTTCCCCATCGGGGATCGAGGGTGAGGACGGAAAGTTTTGTACTTTTAGGGACCGGGAGAGTGTAATCCCTGGCCTTGTCCCGCCTCATTGCTACTCCTACTAGTACTTTGTTTTATAGAATAGATAATGTTAGGAATACTAAATTTTTAAATTGTAGACTTTATACCAATATAAAATATTTAATCATCTATTTGGGCCAAGTTTGACCTGACTTAAATAATATAAAAAGTCAAAAATCACATCATCTTATTTAAATCACATCAACTCCCTAACACATCACATAAAATCTAAACCAAGCCCAATCCATATAAGCTAATAAATCAAAAAATATATTTTTTTAAAACATTCCAAATCAACTCTTAATAGAAAATTTAAACTTTATAATATATATATATATATATATTTTTAAAGAATAAGAGAACTTCACTGACAGTTCGGTGCTGTGCAGTAAAGTGAAACCTAGAATGGTCTATTCCAAGTCATAGCCCCCACCATTAATAAAAATTCTGATTCTTTTAGATCCTATCGCCATCGGAGAATTCAAATTACACACGTAAATCTAATTACTTGTATAATCTTATCTTATGGTAAGTTCCATTACACACTATTACATACTTGCTTCCCAAGTATCTCTTTATTATTTATTAATTTAGGGCTTTGATTAGGAAAAGTAATAGTGAAAAAATTAATTATTTTGAAATTAATGTATGATTAATTATTTAATTAAATTAGTGTGATAAACAATATTATTTTATCATTTATTTAGTAGTAGATATAAAAATATGTTGTTTTAATTATATGTCTGTTTTGTATTATTAATAGTAGATTTAAAAAAAAAAAAATTGATCAATTTTATTAGATAGAATATTTATTAAAATTTAATCCAGATAACAAAAATTACAACCAAACATTAGAATATGAGTTTCACGAATTAATAATCACAACCCTACACTATAATTCGCTCAATCAAAAAACTCTTAGGTGTCGTTTGGTAACACTTACGTTTGCAGTTTTCTGTTTATATTTACAAAAATTTTAAAAACTCAAATAAAAACTTGTTTGGTAAAATTTTTGATTTATAAATCAGTGGTCTCAGTTTATAAATTTGGCCAAAAAATAAAAACACAAAAAATGTGTTTCTATTTTGAGTTTTTAGTTTTTAGTTTTTTTTTTTTTTACCACCTAACACTAGCCATCACCTGCCACCACTACTTACCACCCATCAGCCACCCCCACCGACCACCCGCCACCACCACCCACCCTCGCCACCGCCACCACCACCACCATCCACCCTTGCCACCGCTGCTACCACCACCACCACCCACTACCCACCTACCATCCACCCGCCACCACCCACCACCACTACTATCTCGCCCGCCCGCCACCACCACCTTGCGCCACCCACCACCCACCGCCACCACCCACTGCCACCACCATTACCCGCCACCACCACCACCACCCACCACCACCACCACCACCACCCACCGCCACCACAACCCACCACCACCACCCACCACCACCTAGCACCCACCATCACCACCCACCACCACCACCACCATCCACCACCCACGCCACCACCCATTACCACCCACCATCCGCCACCCACCGCCACCACCCGGCCACCACTACTCACCACCCACCATCACCATCACCACTGCCATCCACCACCCACTTGCCACCACCGCCACCACCACCACCACCCACCACCACCACCATCCACCACACCACCACCCACCACCCACCACCACCACCACCCACTCGCCACCAGCTATCCACCGCGCACCGTCACCACTTTTCACCACCGTCTTCTGCCGCCACTTGTCGCCACTTGTCATTTCTCATTCTTTTTTATATTTTGAAATTTTTTTAAATATTTTGTCAATTACCAAACGTGTTTGTAGTTTATGTTTTTCTAAAAATAAACAAAAACCAGTTTATAAAATTTTTGTAAATATAAACTGAAAACGTAAACGTTACCAAACACACCCTTAGTATATTATTGTCTATATAGTGTTTTAGAAAATTTTATAAGTGAGACATGCTGACTCACCTTTGTTAGATAATTATGAAATAAATATTGGGTGTAACGGGTGATACCACATGGTGGTAACCAATGGCGGAGTCAGGAAACTAAATCAGAAGGGGCACTTATTGATTACAACTTAAATTTTTTTTTTTCCATAATCAACAATAAGAAGATAATAATAATTTTTGAATTAATATTAAGTACAAAGACTTAAATAAATTATTACAAAAATATTTCATATAAAATTTTACAATTAATTTCGAGTAAAATTGAAAAGAAAGTATTGCATGTAACTAGTGTATCATGAACAATATAAAAAAGTCATATATTTAAGTCTTAAAATAAATTAAGTCATATATTTAAGTATTAAAATAAATTATATAATGGTAAGATAACTAAATTTTTACAAAATTTGAGTAAAAATTTTATATAATAGTGATATCATGTCATTATTAACATATGATATCACCAACTAATAATAAAACAACATATGAATGAAGGGTGAACTCCACGTGCAAATATAACTAACACTCTAATAATTTTTACATATATATAGTGAGATTAATTATATTTGCATATCAATAATAATGGATATTACATGTATATTGAGATTTTTTCACAAAATTTTCATACATAAAAATATAATTTGTTGTAGTCACTTCATTTTCAATAAAACAATCACTATTGTTTTCATAAATTTAAAAATGCCTTTAACATTTTATTCTAAATATTATTTTTGTTTAAAATTTTATTTATATATATATATATGTAAAAAAAAATTCGAGGGAGGTATGTGACCCCGTGGTCACCACGTGGTTACGCCACTGATGATATAATATGCAATGAACAATCTTAATTTATAATAAAAATCATAACAGTGTTGGGTTAATGACAGACAAGACTTTCTACTTAATTCTATTAGCGATTTTTTTTTATTGACAAGTACATCATGTTGGATGGTATTACTATTACATTTAAAATTTTTCATAATTATAAAATAAATAATGATTTACTTAATATATGATACAATTTTTCATAAGTCAAAAATATTATATAAACGATACTATACACCACTCTTAAGATATTTAGTAATTTTTAATATCCCCATCAGTATTGTTTTTATTTTTTATTTTTAGCTAGGGTCCATTAATCGTTGTTAAGAAAAAAAATTCAAATCCTTCCCAAAACCAGTCAAGTCTCACTTTCTATAAATAAATAAATAAAATAAAATACGTCAGCAGCTTCAAATCAACCATAAAAGAGTATGGGTCTCTCCATTCTCAGTCCTAAGTTTCCCAACTTCCCACCGTCACCAGTTCAGTACCCAAATATCGTTTCCGCGTGGACCCTACCACACTACCCTACAAATTATATACTAACTAGAATTAAAATGTAGAAAATATTTATAAATATATATATATATATATATTTTAAGTTTGTTTTAGGAAATATTAAAGTGCAAATTTATAAAAATAATTATAAAATTAGTAAAAAAATTTATCAACATTGATAATTAAAGTTGTAATTTTTTCTATTATTTTGTAATTATTTTTTTTGAAAATACATTGGAATGTGTAATTTTTCCTTTATTTTAAGCATGACTGGTTCATATAACTAAACATTATATTTTTTATGGATAATACTTGGGACCCCCTTTTGGGGGCACCCCCTCACCCCCCTTTTGCCATGTGTCAGGGGGTGATTGGATGTGCAGGAAAGTGGACCAATGAGAGAAGAGAGGGGGTCAAAAGGGGGTCTAAAAAAGGGGGTCTCTATCACCACCCATTTTTTATATTTTAATTTTGTAAAATTATAATTTCTCAATCAATGAACCAAATTCTATCCATTTAGACATTTAGGTCAAGTTTGGCATAACCTAAATAATACAAAAAGTCAAAAAGTCACTATCATATTTAAGTCACATCATCTTATTTAAATCACATCACCTCTCTAACACATCACATCAAACTCAACTCAAACTCAACCCATATAAGCCAATAATTCAAAAAGTACACTTTTTTAAAATATCCCAAACCAAGCCTTAATTTGGGAGGTTCAATTGGGTTATGGTGAGCTTATTTTGAAGACTATATTGTTGATTTAAATTATTAATTTTGTAAAGGTTGTTAAGCAAAACATCTATACAAATTATTCCCAATGGTTAGATGAGTTGGTAAAATAAGGGTCTGCGAGATCATAAATCCTTGATTCGAAATCTCTACCAGCCTTTTCATAGCCCTTGACTGAAATTAGAGGGATGAGAGATGGGATTCTCGACATTTTCTTCTGGGTTGGCTTGTAGAGTCAAATTCAAAGGGCCCGACCTTGAGGCTCCTGTGTCAAAAAATGAAAAAATGAGCTATACAAAAGTCATAATGATTGAACATAAGTAATCACGTGTATAATAATATTTGTGTTAAAAATTAGTTAATTATCATCATATTTTCATTTATTTTCTAACACAAATATAATTCAATTATCAACCATGCTACATATCATCAAACTAACACTCATAATCTATCCCTAATAACGTAAAAAATAGAGATAGAAAGAGGAGTGTAGACCCATTCTTTTACATGGTCCATTACATATGATTAGAGTATCTCTAATGATTTGTCATTAGAGCTGCTATTACAATAATTTAGTAGCTGAAGAAGAAAATAGTACTCTAATGCCATATGGCAGCCGCCAAATTCAGTAAATGTCAAAATTTGTGCCAGATTTGATATAAGTT
Organism: Camellia lanceoleosa; assembly: GCA_025200525.1. Lineage (NCBI taxonomy): Eukaryota > Viridiplantae > Streptophyta > Magnoliopsida > Ericales > Theaceae > Camellia > Camellia lanceoleosa. The sequence continues at coordinate 187,617,322 of CM045759.1, forward strand.
TTGGTAGCTGCCATATGTGCCAACTTAGGCAAAACTTCCATTCCTTCCATCAAAACTGATAAGTTTTTACAAAATCACCATTTTGCAGAACCAAACACAAAAATTAGGGGTGTGGGGTGGCTGCTGTGCAATGGGCACAACAGCCACTGCTGTGCAACGTAATAACCCATTTCGATAATCTAAACTATTCACATTTTAGAATGCATCAAGTAGAACATGTTTGCAAAAAATTAAGTTAATCAGATATCGTTAATCCTTTCATCCACTCACATTTGTATTCATTTTAATATTTTAAATCACAATTATTATTTATTTTTGTAGATACAGATATCAGTGGATGAATTGATAAACAATATTCGATTAACTTGATTTTTTACAGGCATGTTCTACTTGATATATTCTAAAATATGAACGATTTGGATTATCGAAACGAATGTCCTGCAACGGGAACGGTGGTTGCATCACGTTGTTTTTGTTGTTTAAATTGTGAAATTAAATAAATAGATTTATGAAGAAAAACAAATTATATACCAAGAACATATGCTGATAATTACAACTAAATTTCAACATAAATACACAGAACAATAAAAGGGTAAAGAGACGAAACCGAAGCCTGCACGGAAGCAGTTTCCTTAAAACAGATTTCGCCGCCTCACGGGTCGAGTGCTTGAGGAAACCCGGCGTCTGTCTCCCAGGATACGACGGTCAAAACCAGCTACGGCAGAAGCACTATCTGTCTAGCTTAGCGAACAAAACAATGGCAGCACTCTCTCACAATAGGAACTATCAAGCAAACTGACTTGTAAAATGGAAGCAAAAATTTCTATATTGAAACTTGACAGGAGGGTCTCAATTTATACATGTATAGGGGAGAGAGGAAGAGCCTCCAGCCTTTAAGGCTAGTCATTAAAACACCAAACATCCATAGCCCCTTTCCACAAAAAATGAAAAGTATGGATGCCCAAAGGATTCACACCCTTTAGCCAAGAAAAAGGATTTAAATACTCTTTAAACTCCTATTCATGAATCTAACATCATGAAGCAAATTCTTGGCAATTTCTTATTCAAAACCCAATGGTTTTTGGCTCACTTGGACCAACACAATAAATGGTTAGGATCCACTTTAATATTTAATTAAAGTCACCACACTTTAATATTAAATTAAAGTCCCCAAAAATCATTTTTCCAACAATCCCCACATGAATAAAAATTGACCGAATGACTCAACAAACGGACATCGCTCAACAATAAAGACTCGAGAGAGAGTACAACGGACTAACCCCGACATCGAGAAGGTAGCTTTTGGCTTTGAACCTCTCGGTGAAAACCTATCGAGTTCTTGGCGGATCGTGAATAAGACATCTTGAACCGCTTTCTACCGCTTATGTAATCGAGACAATAGATCTCACACCTGAATTACTCCTACCACCATTATGTTCTCACCGGTGTGCCTGTGGCCTCTGGACACTAGCCTGGTTCAATGAGTGGTTTCAAAGAATCTTGGCCTATCCAATTCTTCTAGAAGGCCCCACTTCACACTCACATAGGTGACTCTACTAAAGTATCTGCAATACTTAGCTCAACAACTTAACACATAAGAGTCATTAAAAGCTCACCTTATCCTCTATACTTGCGGTATCATCGATAGAAGGAATGGTGGAGGTTTAACCTCCTCAGTGACATACCACCGTTACACGCAATTAGGTTGTCCCATTGAACCTAGATCTTGGGATCTCCAGTTAACTAGGTTGGGTTTCCATTCCAGTAACTTCCAAAGGCCTCAACCCCATTCCTTTTGACGACGTTTCGACTAACACTCGATTTAACCCTTTGGTTAGCGGATCCGCAATGTTGTCCTTAGACTTTACAAAGTCTAAAGAGACAACTCTATTCGAGAGTAGTTGTCGTATGGAATTATGTCTGACGGATATGTCTAGACTTTCCATTATACATATTACTCTGCCCTACCAATTGCATTGACAATCACAATGAATACAAATAGGCGGCACAAGTTTAGACCAACGTGGAATATCTTCAATGAAATGGCGAAGCCATTCGCTTCTTCCGTTGCTTTATCCAAAGCAATAAACTCGATTCCATCATTGATCTAGATATACACGTTTGCTTGGACAATTTCAAGACACTACCGCTCAAGAGTGAACACAAATCCACTAGTGGACTTTGAGTCCTTTATATCTGATATCCAATTCGCGTCACTATATCCTTCAAGTACCGCTGGATATCGAGTATAATGCAGCCCATAATCCCGAGTGTAGCGTAAATACCTTAACACCCGCACGATGCCCTTCCAATGAGAAGCATCAGGATTACTCGTGTATCTACTAAGCCTGCTAACCGAGTAAGCTATATCAGGCCTAGTACAACTCATCAGATACATTAAACTTCCAATACCCGAGAATATTCTAACTGAGAGAACATCATGGTGGTAGGAGTAATTCCCGTGTGAGATCTATTGTCTCAGTTTACACAAACGGCAGAGCAGTTCAAGATGTCTTATTCACTGATCAGCCAGTAAACTCGATAGGTTTTCACTGGGAGAGGTTCAAAGCCAAAAGCTACCTTCTCTGATGTCGGGGTTAGTCCGTTGTACTCTCTCTCAGAGTCTTTATTGTTGAACGATGTCCGTTTGTTGAGTTATTCGGTCAATTTTTATTCATGTGGGGGATTGTTGGAAAAAATGATTTTTGGGGACTTTAATTTAATATTAAAGTGTGGTGACTTTAATTAAATATTAAAGTGGGTCCTAACATTTATTGTGTTGGGTCCAAGTGAGCCAAAAACCATTGGGTTTTGAATAAGAAATTACCAAGAAATTGCTTCATGATGTTAGATTCATGAATAGGATTTTAAAGAGTATTTAAATCTTTTTTCTTGGCTAAAGGGTGTGAATCCTTTGGGCATCCATACTTTTCATTTTGTGGAAAGGGGCTATGGATGCTTGGTGTTTTAATGACTAGCCTTAAAAGCTGGAGGCTCTTCCTCTCTCCTCTATACATGTATAAATTGAGACCCTCCTGCCAAGTTTCAATATAGAAATTTTTGCTTCCATTTTACAAGTCAGTTTGCTTGATAGTTCCTATTGTGAGAGAGTGCTGCCATTGTTTTGTTCGCTAAGCTAGACAGATAGATAGTGCTTCCGGCCAGAGTGGTTTTGACCGTCGTATCTGGGAGACAGACGCCGGGTTTCTCAAGCACTTTCGACCAAGTGGTAATCTGCTTTTAAGAAACCGCGTCCGAGCAGCGGTTTCGTCTCTTTATCCTTTTATTGCTTTGTATATTTCATTGAAATTTAATTGTAATTATTAGCATATGTTCTTGGTACATAATTTGTTTTCTTCATAAATCTATTTATTTAATTTCACAATTTAAACAACAAGCTTAAAACAGATTTATATATATTTTCTATGAAATTGATCGAATAGATTTATATAGACTATTTAGTTTTGTATAATGTTATTAGGAATTGTTATGAATTACTCACTATTTCAATGATTGTAAATCATGCAATGTTATTCTCTAATTGCTTAGTTTAATTAGAATGCTCTATTATAATTTGCATATTTAATTGTATTAGTATGATATTGTTTTATGCATATGGTTCATCATTCCCCTACCATGATTTGCATGAATTTTAAGGTTATAAAATATAATTTATGGATGTTGCAATTCTGACATGCTAATTCTATTCTAGTTTTAATTTGTTACATTCTTATTATGTTCTAGACTAGAGTACATAATTTAATGTTTTAGAATTATTTGCATATGTTAATTGCTAAATGGTTATTGGTTGTAACTCTTGCCTATTAATTTTAGTTTAATGTATTTGGAGTTATAATTGTGTACATGATTAATTTGAATTTAATTAGGTGCATTAATCTAAGTTATTTAATTGGGTGCATTAATCTAAATTATTTAATTGGATGCATTAACTTTGAATTGACTTAGCTATTTGGAGTTATTAATTTAAATGTTTATTATGAATTAATTTCAGTCATAACCCATGAGTATAGAACTTTATTTTAAAGTTGTAATTTAATTTTGAAGTTACAAATTGTATTTTGATTTGGTACCTTATATTAGTTGGTTACTTATATAATTTAATTTGTTAGATTATTTGTTTGTATTTTGTTGTGGTTTGCTACTAACTTTCTTTGTAGGGATACCAATGTGGAAAACAAATATAAAACCAAATGAATTGTATTTGGGATGTAAAAACAAAAATGTTTGGACTACTAACATTTGTGTTGAATAGGAATACCTAAGCGTGGAAAAAGCTTTTGGACTAAATAGAATCCTTATGGATTGGCTATTTTATTTAAATGTTTGAAGCATGTTTTGCTTGAGATTTAGTTGGTTTGTTTACCAATTTGTAGTAGCAAGTTTTATTTGCTTATTTTGTTAGAAGCATTTTATATGCGTGTAATTGTTATAACAATTTTTAAATTGCTTGAAAGTTTGGAATTTGGTTTGGTTTTCTTTGATAGAAACCAAAGTGTTTAGCTTTGGCTAAAGAGCAGTTCTTATTTGTTCAGAAATGACAACTAAGAGGGATTTGGTTTCAAACTTTTAGAGTTTGAGGAAGTCTTTGGGTTTAATCTTTTTATTCCCGAAGTGTTGGAAAACCAAGTTTGGAGAAAGTCTTTGGTTATAATCTGATTATGTCCAAAGTGTTTTGGTTTTGAGAAAGGAAACCAAATTTTAGCATTAGCTAAAATATTTCTGATTTTATTCAGGCGTAGTTCCGGGAGTACCGGTTAACTTTTATGAGTGGTGTAATTTTGATAGCAAATTTTATTTGCTTGGGAATCGGTTTGTTTTAACCTGGTTTATCCCCTGGAAATCTTAATTTTTAAATTGTTTCCTATGGACTAGGAGTCAACATGCTCTTGAATGTTTTGTCAAAAGGTTAACTGGGTTTTAAGTGGGACCGATGTGACCCCTCCAGTCTTCCTGGGAACATTCCTGACCATGTTCGATTCTAGGTTTTGTGGTGAGACTAATTTTTGAATTAAATTTCCATCTGAGGGATTTTCTAAGGGTTAAGTTTAATTTCTGGAATCATTGTGAAATTAAATAAATAGATTTATGAAGAAAAACAAATTATATACCAAGAACATATGCTGATAATTACAACTAAATTTCAACATAAATACACAGAACAATAAAAGGGTAAAGAGACGAAACCGAAGCTCGACGGAAGCGCTTTCCTTAAGCAGTTTCGCCTACCACGGGTCGAGTGCTTGAGGAAACCAGGCGTCATCTCCCAGATACGACGGTCAAAACCAATTCTGGTAAGCACTATCTGTCTAGCTTAGCGAACAAAACAATGGCAAAGACTCTCTCACAATAGGAACTATCAAGCAAACTGACTTGTAAAATGGAAGCAAAAATTTCTATATTGAAACTTGGCAGGAGGGTCTCAATTTATACATGTATAGAGGAGAGAGGAAGAGCCTCCAGCCTTTAAGGCTAGTCATTAAAACACCAAGCATCTATAGCCCCTTTCCACAAAATGAAAAGTATGGATGCCCAAAGGATTCACACCCTTTAGCCAAGAAAAAAGATTTAAATACTCTTTAAAATCCTATTCATGAATCTAACATCATGAAGCAATTTCTTGGTAATTTCTTATTCAAAACCCAATGGTTTTTGGCTCACTTGGACCCAACACAATAAATGTTAGGACCCACTTTAATATTTAATTAAAGTCACCACACTTTAATATTAAATTAAAGTCCCCAAAAATCATTTTTTCCAACAATCCCCCACATGAATAAAAATTGACCGAATAACTCAACAAACGGACATCGTTCAACAATAAAGACTCTGAGAGAGAGTACAACGGACTAACCCCGACATCAGAGAAGGTAGCTTTTGGCTTTGAACCTCTCCCAGTGAAAACCTATCGAGTTTACTGGCTGATCAGTGAATAAGACATCTTGAACTGCTCTGCCGTTTGTGTAAACTGAGACAATAGATCTCACACGGGAATTACTCCTACCACCATAATGTTCTCACTGGTGTGCCCTGTGGCCCTCGGACACTAGCTGGTTCAGTGTGTGGTTTCAAAGAATCTTGGCCTATCCAATTCTTCTAGAAGCGGCCCCACTTCACACTCACATAGGTGACTCTACTAAAGTATCCTGCAATACTTAGCTCAACAGCTTAACACATAAGAGTCATTAAAAGCTCAGCTTATCCTCTATACTTGCAGGTATCACTGATAGAAGGAATGGCTGGAGGTTTAACCTCCTCAGTGACATACTACCGTTACACGCAATTAGGTTGTCCCATTGAACCTAGATCTTGGGATCTCCAGTCAACTAGGTTGGGTTTCCATTCCGGTAACTTCCAAAGGCCTTAACCCCATTCCTTTTGACGACGTTTCGACTAACACTCGACTTAACCCTTTGGTTAGCGGATCCGCAATGTTGTCCTTAGACTTTACAAAGTCTAAAGAGACAACTCCATTCGAGAGTAGTTGTCGTATGGAATTATGTCTACGACGGATATGTCTAGACTTTCCATTATACATAATACGCTGTGCCTTACCAATTGCAGATTGACAATCACAATGAATACAAATAGCTGGCACAGGTTTAGACCAACATGGAATATCTTCAATGAAATGGCGAAGCCATTCTGCTTCTTCCGTTGCTTTATCCAAAGCAATAAACTCTGATTCCATCGTTGATCTAGATATACACGTTTGCTTGGAAGATTTCCAAGACACTACCGCCCCACCAAGAGTGAACACATATCCACTAGTGGACTTTGAGTCCTTTATATCGATATCCAATTCGGCGTCACTATATCCTTCAAGTACCTTGGATATCGGTATAATGCACCATAATCCCGAGTGTAGCGTAAATACCTTAACACCCGACAATGCCCTTCCAATGAGAAGCATCGGATTACTTGTGTATCTACTAAGCCTCGCTAACCGAGTAAGCTATATCGGCCTAGTACAACTCATCGATACATTAAACTTCCAATTACCCGAGAATATTCTAACCGAGAGACACTCTCTTTATTATTCTTGGTAAAGTGTAGACTTAAGTCTACAGTGTCGGCGACACACTCAGATTCGATCCACTAAACTTCTCAAGTATCTTATCAACATAATGAGACTGAGAAAGTACAATTCCGCCAGAGATTCTGGTAATCTTAATTCCCAGAATAACATCTGCAATGCCCATATCCTTCATGTCAAATTTAGAGTTTAACAACTTCTTGGTAGTTTTGATCATTTCATCGTCACTACCTATAATGAGCATATCATCAACATATAGACACAAAATGACATAATCTCTGTCAGTGTCTTTGAAATAAACACACTTGTCACATTCGTTGATTCAAAACCCATTTGACAACATTACATTGTCAAACTTCTCATGCCATTGTTTAGGCGCTTACTTCAAACCATACAAAGAGTTGACAAGTTTCAGACTTTCTTACTTTGTCCTGGAGCTGAAAACCCTTCAGGTTGCTCCATAAAGATTTCTTCATTCAAATCTCCATTTAAGAAAGCTGTCTTCACATCCATCTGGTGTATCTCCAGATTACGCAAAGCTGCTATCGCAATCACAATGCGAATGGATGTTATCCTAGTTACAGGTGAGTACGTATCAAAGTAATCCAGGCCCTCGCCTTATACTTGTCAATAGACCCATCGGCCTTCATCTTTCGTTTAAAAATCCATTTGCAGCCTAAAGGCTTACAACCTGGAGGTAAATCTACCAACTCCCAGGTGCGGTTTTGTAAGATGGAGTCAATCTTACTTTTGATCGCTTCTTTCCATAAAGGACTCTCAGGAGAAGTCATGACCGTGGAAAGTTTGAGGTTCGTTCTCAACCATATAAGTCAAGAAGTCTGGACCAAAAGACTTGGATGTCCTAGCCCTTTTACTCCTTCTAGGCTGATCATCACCTTGATTCTCAACTTGATCATCAAAATGATCATCATCACTAGCAAGCTCATCAAATTGCTCCAAAACCTCATAACCCCTTCTCAGGTTCGGCAAGGAAAAATGTCTTCAAAGAAACATGCATTCCTTAACTCCATGATGGTATTCCTGTGTATGTTTGGAATTACAAACTTATGTACAGGAAACCGATATGCACTACTATTATGTGCATAACCAATGAATATACAATCCACGGATTTCGGGCCTATCCTAACCCGTTAGGGTGTAGGAATCGCCACAATAACAAGATACCCCCACATTTGTAAGAATTTATAAGAAGGCTTAACGCCTTTCCATAACTCATACGGGATATTGTCCACTTCACTTCAACACAAGTTTCACACTTGTGTTTCATCGGAACGACCTTGTCGGACTTAAAAACCATGCGAAAACATGTTTACTGAGAAGAGTCCTTGAGACAAGATTCTAACAAATGTCCGGAACAAACAGGACTTCGTTAGCTCTTTCCTGAGGTTAACTTCAGGACCACCTTTCCCTCAACAAATGAGGTAGTAGAGTTTTCCATAAACAACTTCTTACCATTTGTCACTGGTTCGAAAGTTGTAAACAACTCCTTCTCGGAGCAGATGTGGCGTGTAGCCTTAGTAAAACTAAAAGCCTCGTGCTACCACAGTTGTAGCACTTTCCAAAGAACCGATAACCAGGTTCCCGTGGCTTGTATGCCAGCTTCTTTACAACACCACCCCTTGTTCACAGGGGGGGACTTCTTCCTTATCCCAGAAGATTTGCCATGCTTAACGACATTTGCCTTCACTAAGGAGGTACTCCCTCCTTTCTTTCTATTATCCTCCTCAATTTCGGAGTCAGATAATTAAGTCTTCTTTGTAGAATTTATACAAAGTTTTTTGAACAAATCCTTGTGTCACAATGATTATGAAACTCTCAAAATCATATCACAGTAAATACATTCCTAGAATGTCATCAACCGAATTAGGCACCCAAATATATTAGGTTCGACTTATCATTCTGAAGCCAATAGTCTTACTATTAGGAAACACAAATCCAGTGTTCAATAGTCTACTATTCGGAACTTCATAACATGGCCAGTAGTCTTATCACTAGGAATCACTAATTTCTCAGCATGTGGTCAGTAGACTTTCTACTACTAGGAATCACAATGTCTTAACTTGTGATCAGTAGTCACTTTACTACTAGGAATCACAACGTCCTGACATAGGATCAATAGACTCTCATTACTAGGAATCATCATGTTTTGACATATGACCAGTAGCCTCTCCACTACTAGAATCATGATGTCTTGACATGTGATCAGTAATCTATTCACTACTAGGAACCACAATCTCATAACTGTGTAGCCAGTGGTCTAACACCACCTAGGAACCACCAGTTTTCTATCTCTGTGATCAGTGATCTTGAACTCACTAGGAGCCACTAATTTAAGAATATATTTGGAATTTAAAAATCCAAAAAATATTCACCCATTATAACAAGTTGTCTTAACTTTGCTTTCAAGCAAAGTCACATAGCAATCATAAATGCTATAAAAAACACAAGGATACCATACAAATTGCCTCTGATCAATTCAGAGATATTTTAATGCAATCTTTATGATTTCCTTTAAGAAACTCGTGAGGCAAAGGTTGTTAGATGGAATAACATTTCTCTTAGTCACAGTTTTGAAGCTATTTCTGAAACATCACAATAGAATTTCACTCCTGTGATTCCAGAAATTAAACTTAACCCTTAGAAAATCCCTCAGATGAAAAAATTTAATTCAAAACTAGTCTCACCATTTAACCTAGAATCGAACATGGTCAGGAATGTTCCCAGGAAGACTGGAGGGGTCACATCGGTCCCACTTAAAACCCAGTTAACCTTTTGACAAAACATTCAAGAGCATGTTGACTCCTAGTCCATAGGAAACAATTTAAAAATTAAGATTTCCAGGGGATAAACCAGGTTATAACAAACCGATTCCCAAGCAAATAAAATTTGCTATCAGAATTACACAACTCATAAAAGTTAACCAAGACTCCGGAACTCGCCATTATTTGAATAAAATCGTAAATATTTTAGCTAATGCTAAAATTTGGTTTCCTTTCTCAAAACCAAAACACTTTGGACATAATCAGATTATAACCAAAGACTTTTTCCAAACTTGGTTTTCCAACACTTTGGGAATAAAAAGATTAAACCCAAAGACTTCCTCAAACTCTAAAAGTTTGAAACCAAATCCCTCTTAGTTGTCATTTCTGAACAAATAAGAACGCTCTTAGCCAAAGCTAAACACTTTGGTTTCTATCAAAGAAAACCAAACCAAATTCCAAACTTTCAAGCAATTTAAAAATTGTTATAACAATTACACGCATATAAAATGCTTCTAACAAAATAAGCAAATAAAACTTGCTACTACAAATTGGTAAACAAACCAACTAAATCTCAAGCAAAACATGCTTCAAACATTTAAATAAAATAGCCAATCCATAAGGATTCTATTTAGTCCAAAAGCTTTTTCCACGCTTAGGTATTCCTATTCAACACAAATGTTAGTAGTCCAAACATTTTTGTTTTTACATCCCAAATACTATTCATTTGGTTTTATATTTGGTATCCCTACAAAGAAAGTTAGTAGCAAACCAACAAAATACAATTTGTAACTTCAAAATTAAATTACAACTTTAAAATAAAGTTCTATACTCATGGGTCATGAATGACATTAATTCATAATAAACATTTAAACTAATAACTCCAAATAGATAAGTCAAATTCAAAGTTAATGCATCCAATTAAATAATACCTAATTAAATAATTCAGATTAATGCACCTAAATAATCTAGATTAATGCACCTAATTAAATAATTCACATTAATCATGAACACAATTCATAAAAACTCTATAACTTCAAATACATTAAATTATGTAATCTAGCCTAGAAAATAATAAGCATGTAACAACTTGAAAACTAGAATAGAATTAGCATGTCAAAATTGTAACATCCATAAATTATATTTTATAACTTTAAAATTCATGCAAATCATGGTAGGGGAATGATGAACCATATGCATAAAACAATATCATACTAATACAATTAAGTATGCAAATTATAATAGAGCATTCTAATTAAACTAAGCAATTAGAGAATAACATTGCATGATTTACAATCATTGAAATAGTGAGTAATTCCGCAACAATTCCTAATAACATTATACAAAACTAAATAGTCTATATAAATCTATTCGATCAATTTCATAGAAAATATATATAAATCTGTTTTAAGCTTGTTGTTTAAATTGTGAAATTAAATAAATAGATTTATGAAGAAAAACAAATTATATACCAAGAACATATGCTGATAATTACAACTAAATTTCAACATAAATACACAGAACAATAAAAGGGTAAAGAGACGAAACGAAGCAAGACGAAGGCAGCTTTCCTTAAAAGCAGATTTCGCCGCCTCTGGTCGAAAGTGCTTGAGAAACCGGCGTCTGTCTCCCGAGATCTGACGGTCAAAACCAAATTACGGCAGAAGCACTATCTGTCTAGCTTAGCGAACAAAACAATGGCAGCACTCTCTCACAATAGGAACTATCAAGCAAACTGACTTGTAAAATGGAAGCAAAAATTTCTATATTGAAACTTGACAGGAGGGTCTCAATTTATACATGTATAGGGGAGAGAGGAAGAGCCTCCAGCCTTTAAGGCTAGTCATTAAAACACCAAACATCCATAGCCCCTTTCCACAAAAAATGAAAAGTATGGATGCCCAAAGGATTCACACCCTTTAGCCAAGAAAAAGGATTTAAATACTCTTTAAACTCCTATTCATGAATCTAACATCATGAAGCAAATTCTTGGCAATTTCTTATTCAAAACCCAATGGTTTTTGGCTCACTTGGACCAACACAATAAATGGTTAGGATCCACTTTAATATTTAATTAAAGTCACCACACTTTAATATTAAATTAAAGTCCCCAAAAATCATTTTTTCCAACAGTTTTACATCATGAAGTTAACAACTGACTGTAGATCTACCAACTTGTTTGTCATCCCTTTCATCTCGCTGTCCCTTCTCAGGTATCTATCTTTCCATACCTAAAGGTCGCTTTCGTTGTAACACTCATTTCGGCCAGCTTTCTTTGGGGTGTTAATCTCTTTACCAACGTCTTTCTCCGCAGGATTCGAATCTTGTACTCCTTCATTACGATTTTCTTTCCCGACGTTAGGATCTACATGTTCACCACTCTCATTGTGGATGTTGTCCCCAATCTTTTCTTCCTACTCGTTATTAGCCATCTATTCTCATTATCCTTAAGTTTCCACAGATGGTGCCAAATTGTGGGTGTTGATTTCTGACCATACAATCAAAAAAGGGAACTCAGCTAGAGAGTACCGACAAAATAGATTAAGCCCAACAAAATACACAAGAAGATGAAAATTCGGCGATGATTCGTCCATTCGGGAGCACTCTGACGATCAAGTCAGCAATCAATATCTCTAAAAAATAACAAATTGTGCTTAAACTCACACCAAAGTGTTAGCCGAGGTGGTTGTTGTGCCCCCGCACAACAACCATTCCACACCCAGAAATTGGTATGTTTGGAACGATCACCCGGTGTTTGGTTTTGCCAAAATGACATCCGACCATTAGTGCACCATTACTATAATTCTATCATTTTTTACTATTCATTGCTAAATTATATCAATAACAATGCTATAATATCATTTGCCATTGAAAATGCTCTTAGGAGTGAATTGGTGGTGTGCTAAATTAGTGCTTCCAAGAATTTTTCTTCAATTATATAATAGAAAAATTACATTCCAATGGAATAGTAGTAAAAAAATACATTTTCATAGTAATGCAACTCTGGTGTGAATGATGCAAAATCTATTTCTGTGCTTGGTGACCAAAAAAAATTCAATCTGTAGTACAATTATTCTATAATTTATATATGACCAATATTCAATTAATTTAATTTTGTTATAAACATAAATTATTTGAGGTGGGCTACTGGACCCAGTAAGACTGCTGAGTGAATGACCATGGTAAGATAATCCAAACCAAACCCTTGATATATATAAGTTACATACATATCTAGCTTGATCGAATCCGTAGAGTCAATAGGACGAACCTTTCTTTCCCCATAGAATCTCTCTCTCTCTCTCTCTCTCTCTCTCTCTCTCTCGATGGAGAACCAGAAAGGCGCGAATTCTGGTAATGAAGTTGACTCAAAATCAAACTACAAAGTGAAGTTGATGTGCAGTTACGGAGGCAAGATTCAACAGAGGCCTCACGACCACCAACTGACCTACGTCGGCGGCGAAACCAAAATCCTGGCCGTCCACCGCCGCATCAAGTTCTCCGACATTCTCTCCAAGTTGATCTCCCTCTCCAATTCCGCCGCAATCTCCTTGAAGTATCAGTTACCTGGTGAAGATCTCGACGCTCTGGTCTCCGTCATCAACGATGACGATCTCGAGCACATGATGGCCGAGTACGACCGCATCCACACCCTATCATCACCATCATCCAAGCCGGCTCGGCTCCGCCTCTTTCTCTTCTCCTCGACCCCGCCGCTGAAATCGGCGCCGTTGAATCCGGACTTCTTGTTCGGATTCGATGACGAGTTTCAATCGCATTCAACTCCGAAATCCGAGATCATTCAACCCGATTTTCCCGCGTCGAATATGCCAAATGGAGCACCGATTCAGGGTTACGAGACTTTCTCACGTGTGGAAGGAGGAGGAGCGGGGCAACTGGTTTACCAGTTACCGGTGATGGCCGGTGGGTATCAGGGTGGATTTGGAGTTGGAGTTGGACCCTATGGAATGCAGGCTGTGAGAGTGGTGCCGGGAATTGTTTACCGGGAACATCCGGTGTACAATTTTGTCCCGGCGGCAATGCCGGAACACAAATTGGGATTCAGTGCGGAGGAATGTAGGGGAATCAATGGAATGGGATTGGAGGATGGCGGGTTTGCACACGTGGCGATCGATGACGGTGGGAGGTCGCTAGTCTACAATGCGGTTGGAGTTGTGTCACCTCATCCGACGGTTACAAGGCCAATGACGTTCACCAATGACGCCAAGATTAATATCTGATCTCCGGCAATACCGACAGCGACAGCAACTCTAGTAATCCGAATTCCTCTCCATTTTGTTCATAAAGTTTTACAATTATTTGACGTGTACAGAATCTGATTATCATCAGATTTTATGCATTAGTATTTTTAAATATTTTGGGAGTGTGTGAGTGTGTGCATACATACATATTTGATGGGATTTTTTTTTTTCAATAGACTATTTTGATTGTTGCTATCAGCTTGGTGGGTGCCTTGTAACTTTGTTGATGTTTTTTTACCTGATGATCGTGACTTGTGTATGTAGAATTTTTTTTTTTTATTATTATTTCTTTTTAATATCATGAAAAATTCAATGAATATTTAACTTGAATTTCAGCTATGTAAATTTGTACACTGTACATCTACTTTAATTACTGAAGTTGACATAATTCTTTTTGGTTTGAAGTCAATGGTGATGTAAATGCTAGATAATTGTGAAATTGATGAATGCAACAAAATTGTGAAACTGTTTGATTCACTATAAATTCTTTGAAGTTTTTTTAATCCATTGGTAGTTCAAAACAACCACCAAACAAATAATACTACACACATTCAGAGAAGTAGGCACGAAATAGTAAATATGTGGATTAGATTTATTTTCATTCATAATACACATTTTAAAAATATACATATATATATATATTTTTTTTGGGGTAACTTTTTGGCAGAATAAAATCTAGTGAGAATTAGTTTAGGTCCCAAATCATCCTAGTAAAATTAAATCTTTTTTAGAGCAATAATAGTAAAATTATTATACTTTCTTATCATATTCAATTTATGCTGTGACGTGTTACACACTTTAGTCATTAGTGCAAATAGTTTTCATGTGAAAGCCCATTAATATTTATATATGTTTCTGTAGCAGAAATGACCCATCCTGAATTGGGCCGTTCAATAGGAATATTAAGCACGCCTTTGTCTTGTAATTAAACCAGGCTGGCCCAGTTTAAGACTAGGGCTTCTTATGACTGAATAAATTAGATTTGTTCGTAATTGATCGGGGGATTCTCTTTTTTTTTTTTTTTGGTAAACTGGAACTAATAGATAGATTAAATAGAGTAATACAAAGTTCTGGGATAACTAATCCCGCGAGCGTCATCATACAGTTGATTAGCAATACATGGCGGAGCAAAGTCAAAAATATGTAAGCTATCGACTATAAGAGAGGCTTGATTTGCTAGAATATCCATACAGCTATTCCCTTTGCGATAGCTATGATTAATCACTTGGACTCCCAACCGCTCTAATAGGAACCTGCAATCATGAATTAAATTACTCAAGTGATGGTTAGCATTTTCTTGACCTATAATGAGTTGTTTGACAAGTAAGGAGTCAGTTTCCACTTCAATGTTTCTGTAGCCTTTATCAAGAACCAAATTTAGGCCATCTCTGAGTGCCTAAAATTCGGCTTCTAAACTTGAAGCAGTTCCTATGTTTCTGCAAAAACACCATTGACCCCATTTATCTCGGATAATTCCTCTTCTAGAGACCAGACAACCCTTTTGAACTATTAGTGTTTAACTTGTAGTTGCAAAGATGAAGAGGATGCCAAGAGATAAAATGGGTGGATTTTGTTTGAATAGGTTCAAATGGATTGGAGGTATGCTGCCATTCAAGAGCCAAGGCAATGACAAGTGAAGGGTTAAAAGGGGTGGGGTTGTTTGGAGAAAAACAATGAGAATTTCTAGCTTTCTAGAGGGACCAACAGACAATTGGGAAAATAATGAACCAAGCAACATTCATGGGATGGGGTTCTATATATTGACAATTTGTGCAGATCCAATCCATGAAGACAAGGTTGAAAGAGTCCTTGAGAGGTGAAGGAATCCCAATGGAGTTCCAGTGATCTTGTGAGATTGGGCAATCTCTAAGAATGTGGCAAGTGGTTTCGGGTGCAAGCGAACAAAGAAAGCAGGTATTATCAGTAATGATGTTTCGACAAAAAAGAAAGGATTTGGTGATGATACGTTGATGAAGACATAACCAAAGAAAGTGGGTTATTCGCTAGCATGGATGTGCTAGATCCAATCCCAATTAGACAAGAGAGGGGACGTGGTGAAATTTTTTGTAAGGAGGTAGGCAAATTTAGATTGAAAATCGCCATTTATAAAAAAGTTCCAAACGGCTTGATCATCACCTAAAGGAAACCAAGGGAGAGTGATACTTTTGATCTTGCTCCCAATGAAGGGAGGGAGAACAAATGAGATTGTGGAGAGGTCCGATGAATTATTACACCAATAATCACTAATTTTCAAAGAATCTTCGTCCCTAGTGAGTGGACCAAAAATAAGATTCCTAAGAATACTAATGCCCAACCAGTTATGCAGCCAAAAAGATGTGGTTAAGCCATTCCTAAGAAGGATTTTGGTTCCTTTTTTGATTATATTGTTGCCTTTTTGGATACCTCTCCAAGTCGGTGAAGCTTTATTGGTTCTAAGGTTGGGATTGTTGTACTTGGCACCAAGAACTTTGACCCATAAGGCTACTTTATCGCGTTGCAAACGCCAACGTAATTTAGCCATTGCAACACAGTTAACAAGGTTGGATTGCCTAATGCCCAAACCTCCAAAGTTTTTAGGTTTGGTCACAGTGTCCCAACTAACGGCATGGATTTTACGAATCACAGAGTTTGAACCGCAAAGAAAGTCCCTATTGATTTTGTCAAGAGCTTTGCAAGTCGAAATGGGGAGGTAATTACATGGCATAATGGCCCTGTTTGGTAGAGCTGTGGGAAACTGCTTATAGCTTATGTCCAAACAGCTTATAGCTTATAACTTCAGCTTAAGCTGATTTCCAGCTTATTCTCAAAGCATCTCCTGCCCCACTTAAAGAATAAGCTGATTTCTGACTTCCACAAAGCTATAAGCTATAAGCATAAGCTAAACCAAACATATCAAAACAGCTTAAATTAAGTTGAAAGCTGAAAATAATCTCTAACAAACAGGGCCAATGTAAGAGGGAATAGCGGCATTGACAGCTTTAATGAGAGTGGTATGGCCAGCTCTAAACAATAATTTTCTTTTCCAACCATCAAGTTTGGATTGAATTTTTTTCCACAAGGAAACGGTAGGTGGCTTTGTTGGGTCTGTTATGAAGGATAAGGCAGCTAAGATAGTTACCAAGATTGGTGGTTTTAGGGATTTGGAGAGTGAGGGCAAGGTGGTCTTGGATTTCGGTAGTGAGGTTAGCCGAAAAGAAGACTTTGGATTTATGGAAACTGACTTTTTGACCTGATTGGGTACAAAATTCTTGAAGGATAGTTTTGATACACTCACAGTTGCTTTCAGTAGCTTTACCGAAAAGAATGAGATCATAAGCAAAGAAGATATGGGATAGTTGCGAACTATGGGGGCCCAAAGATTTTCCTCGCAAGCCTTGGCAATGTTGATGGAGAGGTATTCAAGGCATATAATGAAAATGTATGAGGATAGGGGATCACCTTGACGGATGCCTCTAGTGGGTGTAAAAGAATCAGTCATACCACCATTAAACAAGATAGCAATGGATGGTATGGAAACGCGAGACATGATGAGGTCGATCTAGAGGGGGGGAAAAGTTGAAAAAGATCAAGACTTGTCTAATGAAATCCCATTCTAGACGGTCAAAAGCCTTTTCAAGATTTAACTTGATGAGCATGTTCCTAGATTTTCCTTTTTTGGATTTGAATTGATGGACACATTCTTGAACAATGATGACATTTTCAGTTCCTCTCATGCTCGGAATGAAACTAGATTGGAGAGGACTGATGATGTCATTTAAAAGAGGGCGAAGACGAGCCACAAGAGTTTTGGTGATCACCTTATAAATAGTGTTGCAGAGCCCAATGGGGCGAAATTGAGTGATAAGCTTAGGGTGATCAATCTTGGCGATGAGACACAAGAGGGTTTGGTTAATTTCAGGGTGGATCTTGCCAGTGACAAAAGCTTCTTTCACACAATGGAGAACAAAGGGATTTATGATATTCCAACAATGTTGGAAGAAAGTTGGGTGAAGGCCATTAGGGTCAAGAGCTTTCCAAGGCTTAAAAGTTTGAAGAACAGACCTGGTTTCTTGCAAGGATAGAGGATTGGAGAGAGAACAATGTAGTGTGTTATCAATGGTGGGAAAAGTAAGGGTGGTTTGAGGGAAAAGGTTTTCAGAGATTCTAGAAGAAGTGAAGAGGTCCTTGAAGTAAGATACAATAACATCTTTAATCTGACACTCTTCGTACAACCAGCTGTTGTTTGATTTTTTCAGAGCAAAGATTTTATTTCTTCTGCGGTGAGATAGAGTAGAAACATGAAAAAATTTTGTATTCCGGTCACCATCGAAAGTGAAGTTAATTCTGGCTTTAAGGGCTCAAAAATCTTCCTCCATTTTGAAAATACCATTATAGTCATTAATGAGAGATTTTTCAAGATCTAAAAGGAAGGAGTTTGAATCAAAATCAAAAGATTTTTGAACT
The DNA here is from genome assembly GCA_025200525.1 of Camellia lanceoleosa. NCBI lineage: Eukaryota > Viridiplantae > Streptophyta > Magnoliopsida > Ericales > Theaceae > Camellia > Camellia lanceoleosa. Next base: position 187,635,858 of record CM045759.1, read on the forward strand.
CCAAGAATCCAAGCAGCAAGTCCTTTTCTTTTTTTTTTTCTAAGGAAGATATTTCCAAAAGTGGTCTTGTTCCAGTGAGTGACTCTCTCTTTGAAATCAGAAACACAGTTGGTGTAAGAGGTTGTTGGTTTGCTCCAACTTTCTTTGACAACACAAAACAAAGATGGGTCAGAGAACCAAATAAACTCAAAACAAAAAGACCGAACAATTCTACAAAGACCAGGATTAAGATTGAGGAGAATGGGACAGTGGTCAGAGTGGATTCTAGGGAGGCGAAAGGCTTTAGTATTAGGGTATAAAAGGTGCCACTCATTGTTGCAAGGGCACGGTCAAGATGCTCTCTGATGATGTCACCAAATTATCTAAGGTTAGTCCAAGTGAAACGGGGTCTAGAAAACCGCAAGTCCATCAAAGCCACAGTGATCTATGCAACTTTTAAATCTTTGGGAACAACAAGGATTAATAGCACGCTAGCCAAATTTATCTGCATTTGAAAGAATTTCGTTGAAATCGCTCGTTATAAGCCAAAGAGAGTTGTGGTTATCAGCAAAGAGCTTAAGGTTATCCCACAGATCTCTTCTTAGGTTATAGTGAGGGCTTGCATATATAGCGGAGAAAAACCAACTAATAGAATTAGAATGAACCTGAACAAAAGCATGGATTTCCTGCTAAGTCACAGAGAGGATGTCGCAACAGACTTCAAGATCATTCCAAAGCAGCCAAATGCCGCCAGCAAAATCAACAAGTTCAAAGATTTCAAATTTAGAGAAGCCAAGGCATTCACAAATTTCTTTACCTCGATCCCCACCAACTCTAGTTTCAATGATAATAACTAAGTAAGGTTGATGCATTCATCAGATTGTGAAAATGTCTTTTGAAATGGGGGTTTGCTGCTCCACAACAATTCCACAATAGGACTTTCATTAGGGATTTAAATAATTGAGGGTTAAGGATTTTTCCCAAGTTCAAGTCTGCTTACAAGGACACCCATCCTAGGTCTAAGTTGATCTTCTTCTTCCTATTCTAGTATGGGGTTAGGCAGACTAAGTGTTCTAGAGTCCAATTGATGGGCGTCGTGTAAGATTTGGCGATAACACGAAGGCAGAAGAGATCTGGCTCTACTAGGATTTTCTCTACTTTGGGAAATTTGCCTGGGAAAATGAACTCCCTTGGCATGGTGAAAAGATAGTGAAAGTCCAGCCAGGGGGGGTTCTGGGATTGGAAAAAGAGTCTTCGCAACCAGATTGTTTTGGTAACTTTGGAGATTTTGGAGAAATTGGATGTTTTGGGTCACAATTTGGTTCAATTGGATCAATTGTGATGGGAAATCTGAGAGGTGGGTGAATGGTGTTGACAGGTAGATGACCACCACAGTCTGGTGAGGAAGAAATTGTGGTGGAACAGGTAAGAAATGAGAGAGGGTCATCCAGGTATTCATCACTTCCAGATCGAACCACCTCAAGATGTGAGTGGGATCTCTTTGTATCTCTTGGATCAGACAATCGTCCACCCATTGGTAGTGTCATCCTACCATCATGTACCAACCCTGTTGGCTTTAAGACTCTAGGTTGGGAATGTGAAAGGGAATAGATAGATCTGGGGTTGAGTTTGGTGAGAGGAGTGTGGCTAGGATGGACTCTTTCGAACAGGAGCATGGTTGCGGCAGTGAGGCATGTGTTTGGTTTAAGCTGTTTGGGGTGGGGGTGAAAACAAGGGTAGGAGGGTTTAAAGCATGGTTTTAAAACTCGGACCGGACCGGCCGGTTCAACCGGTTGAACTGGTGACCGGATGGGGTTCCGGTCCGGTTAGCCCTCTTAAACCGACCAATTGCAAAAATCGGTCTATTTTTTAAAAACTGGTGAACCCACCGGTTAAACCGGTGAACCAGTTGACCCGGTCACGGGTTGATCGAATCGGTCCGGCTTTTTTTTTTTTTTTTTCTTTCTTTCTTATTATATATACATATATAATATATAAAATATAAGAATATAAGAAAATAAGAAAATTTTAATTTGAAACTCTTTTTTAAGGGTCTCCTCTTGTGAGGAATCCCATTAAGAGCTTTGATGAAATTATTGTGAAAGTCTTCACCTATTTATAAGAAAAAAATTCTTTCAAAAAGACTCAAGAAATCCATGTGGGACTCAATCAAATGTATTGGAGGGAATATTGAAATTTTGATATCCCTCCAAAATTTTTGCTCTCCTTTCAATCAAATTATTTGAATTAAAATCATATGGAGGGAATATTAAATATTTGATTTCATCTTCCAAAATTGAAATTAATAATATTTCAAAATATATTATTATATTTTTCAGTAAAAAAAATATTAGGACAAATATTTAAGATAATTTAATATTTTAAATATTTTTAATTTATAATTTTATTACTTATATTTTTATTTAAATATAATTTTAATATATTTATTACGTCACGGCTCGATTCCGGTTCAACCTGACGGTTGAACCGATGACCCGTCCACCCAATCCTTTTTCCGATTCGTTCACCGGTCCAATTTTTAAAACATTGGTTTAAAGAAGATAGCGTATCCATCGTAGAAGTCATTGGGTTTGCAGAACTCAACAAATCAGATGGAGTAGCTTGAGCAGAGATTTGGGACAGATAGATAGCAAGGATAAAGGGTGTAGGCAGAGACGGTAGGGGATGAGCAAAAGATAGGGGGTGTTTGGAGATGAAAGGATATGTGAGTGGGTAGGGGGATAACTGGGGTTAATAGAAGAGGAGGTTTGGTCAAAGGTAGTACGGTCAGTAAAGGTTTGAAAGTGATTTAAGATAGGTGTGGTTTTTGAGGGGTCTAAGATTGACAAAGGTTTGGACACTTTCTGCTACCAAATTGTTTGACTTTCATTTCCATGCAAAAAGTCCGGACTTTCCGCTTTGGTCTGATCAACCTTTTTACCAACAACTTTCCTAACAGTGGAGTTTTTCTTCACAGGTTTCTTTCTCTCAACGAGCATCCAAGAACCGAAGGGTTATTTGTACCGAAAAAACTATTAAGTACGCTTAATTTCTCAATACACCCAATTTCTCAATGCACTCTATGAAATTATTTAGAGTTATAATTTGCTCTCAATACACCTTATATTTACATTACTCTTCAAAATACACCCAAATAATAAACAAATCAAAAACATCAAATTACAACACTTTCAAAAATCTTTTAAAAAATCCTTAAACATATTTCTTATTACAGCTATTCCTTTGGTTCACATATAGGGATAGACAACACCGGTAAATGAGAACGACGAAGGAGAACAATAAAAAAAATAAGATTTTTGATTTAGGACTTTAATTTATACATTGTTTTTATTTGTATTTGATCTCTTTGAGTTTCATAGTGAACAACCATGACTGTTGCCAGACCTAGACTAAAGAATAGCAGAGTTAATGGAGAACGAATGCTGCCAGTCCCTCAACGAATGTAGAGCCTCATCATTTGTTTGATTTTTTGGTGCTTTGGAATTTAAAGAAACAAAGTTTTACAACAAAGAAATAGAGGTGCTTTGGAATTTAAAGAAACAAAGTTTTACAACAAAGAAATAGAGATTTACCAATGATAGAACTAATAACCTCACAATAACAATCTTAGTTTTTGTCACAAATTAGTCATTTTTTATGACTTAAAATTTTGATTTTATTTTTTTAATAAAAAATAATGATGTTGATAATAATGGTAAGTTTTTGTGGGATAAATTGGAGTTTCGGAGGAAGAAAATGAAAATAACTAATTAAAACTTGAGGAAGAAGATAAAGAGAATTGAATATAAAAATATATATATAAGTGATTTGGGTGTACAATGAAAAAATAAAAAATTATTTAAGATTTAATGTGTATTGTCTTTATTAGTAAATATACATTAGGATATAATAGAAACTAAAATTCGAAAGAGTAGTGCTATTAGTATCCAATTAATTATTTTGGACCCTCCACTTTTTAGTTTTTTTATTTATTACAATAATAACCTTAAATGAAATTACTAAAAGGGACATTAATAATTTTGGGACACCCCATCTCACAATTAAATTCACACATCCACTACATCATGAGTTAGGATTTATGAGAGTGCTCATCTCTATCACTACCCATCCATCTTCTTCAAATACCACCTTTAAAATCTACCCACCCTTAAAACCTTGAAAACTCTTTGGTGGCAATATTTCAGCAATAATGGTGGCAACGATTTGATTACCTATGCTTCTCCAACAATAACAATGAGTGAAAGTTTTTTCAGCAACCACAACTCCATGAGACAAGAGGAATACAACAATAAGGGTGTGTTTGTTTTGAAGGATTATGGGGTGAGATTGGACTATTAGTCCCTCTATTGTTTGTTTGAAAAATTTTGCTTCGGACTATTAGTCCCACAAATATGGGACTATCCTATCCCATTGGGGGGATAGAAACCATAAGATTGATATCCCATAAGATTATTTTGTGAAATGTTCATTTTACCCTCCATGCTATTACTAAGTAAACAATTAAAAAAGGGTAAAATAGTCTTTTGAACATTTATAAATTATTTTTTTAGTGTTGTTAATTTAAAATTATATATTAAATAAAAAATTAAAATTAAAAATTAAAAATCAAAAATTCTGGCCTTATAAATTAAATTTTTTTAGTGTTGTTAAAAAATTAAATTTAAATATTAAATAAAATTATTTTTTTACTGTTGTTAATTTAAAATTATATATTAAATAAAAAATACAAATTATAAATTAATTTTATTTAAAAATAATAAATTATAAATTATGGCCTTACAAATTAAATTTTGGCACAGAAGATGAAAAAGATGAGGACAAAGATGAATATTGCATAGAATAGGGGATGGAAACACAGAAGATGAAGAAGATGAGGACAGAGATGAATATTGCACAGAAAATATATTGCACAAAAAATACAGTAAGCACTTTTAATCAAAATACTTTTAATCAAAATAACTTACAATTGTTTAACAGAAGTAACACTGGGTTGCTTCACGATACATAAGAAACAGAAAATTAACTATTTGACTAGGTGTTGGTTCTCACTCAGATAGTTTTTAACCTCTGCCTACCAATGACTAACTTCTTACAATTTATAGAAAACAAAAGCAATTTAACTATGCAGCATGTGACTTGGTGATTGATGAAGCAGTTGGCAGCACATGGGCAAAAGCAAGCTGTCGGATACTTTCGGTTGATTGACTGAAAGTTGATGTAGCTTTAGTAGATTAATTGAGTGATGAATAGTAAAAGTGAATAGTGACTTTTTACTATTCATTACTTTATGTGGAAAACATGTTACTAGGGAATCAATATAAATGCAAATTGGCAGCTTTTCTCAAAAGAGTATTGATTGAAGCTAATTTGTATCTATATGGAATCTAATGCAGGGCTGACTAGGCATATGGGTCCTGAGCATCTTGAAACTCGGGTTCATATGGGTTTTGAGTAGTTGAACCTTCAGAAAAGTTGGAACTGTCTGAACCTTCTTCTGAACTGTCTGAATCGGAGTCTTACTGGGCTTAGGCTTGATTAACCAGTAGACGAGCCATCTGGAGCAGCTCATCTTTGGATGACTTGGATTTATCTGTGGATTTGACTTTGGGCTTAGATGTAGTGGACTTAGTCTTTGACTTGGACTGAGCAATGTTAGGCTTAGCTGTCTTGGATTTAACCTTTGATTTGGATAACTTGGACTTGGAAGAACTTGAAGTTTGGCTTCCAAGATTAACTGTAGGAAGTTGGCTTCCTTAAGTGATTGAAGCAATTGAGATCTACTAAGCTTTAATCATGGCAGGTGTAGGAGCATGGATATTAATCGGGAACTCAGATTGAACAATTTCAACAATATGGGAAACTTTGTAGTTATCCCACCATTTAACCATATACAACATTATCAGAAATGCCATATTGCTATTTAAATATCCAAGGGATTTTGTATTTGGATATAAAATTAAGCAATTTGGGAAATTTCTTCTGTTATGGAGAAAATGAGAAAACAGTTGAAAAATAGTTAACCTGTTCCATCACAATAGCTGGGAAGATATCTGAAATGACACCATAATGAGTCCACCATCTCAGAAACCAGGTAGGTAATTCTGATTTAAACTTTTGATCAAATTGGAGAAACCAGGAGTGACTAAAAGTGTCAGTTTGGTAGAGAAACACTTTGAACCAGGTATCAATATAGTCATAATAACTATATTGAAGGGAGTGATTAGGTAAATCTCAAAGCTGATAAGGGGAGCCCCAATCAGCTAAGGAAACAATATTGTGAATATAAATGGAATGGTAAACAACTTTATTAGTGTAAGTGCGATCGTAAATAGGTTTAATCACAATTGACTGATGGTTGAATAGGATGTTTTTATAGAAGGTGATTGTTTTCTCTAGATGGAGAGGAACAAAATGCCATCCAGGGAGAAAAATAAGATTTAACTAGGTCATTAACAGACTGACTCTTGGAGTGGCTAGGCTCTTTGAAAAACAGATTAGTAGTGGTGGATTTAACATAATCAAATTGGGCAGATTTAATAGGATTTGGAGGGTAGGGAATAACTGCTTGGCTGGATAAAGCAAAAGGATCAGAGGCCAAAGCAGAAGTGTAGCTAGGTTTAGGAATGTTACCAAAGAACTTGGTAACGGTTAATCATTTCAATAGGATGGTATTAGGTGACTAACTCCAATGGAGGTGAAACAATAGGTTGACTAGAAGGGACTAAGGCTTTGGAAAGAGGCTTGGGGCGAGACATCTGTTAAATAACAACAAGGGTTAACAATAAGGATTAACAAAGACTAAGGAGGTTTAAGTAAGATTGATGGTAATCTAAACAGTTGTAATAATCAGCAAGTAAATGGCGACGAGTTTGAATTTGGTGATAGTTAATATATTAAGCACATTGAGCAGTTTGGTGAATCAGATCACGGTAATAGGTAATTTGGGATTTATGGTAAGAAATAAAAGGAGTAGCCATCCCTATCCCCCTTGTAAAAATTCTCGGATAAGAAAATCGGGAATAGAATTTTGACAATCAAGAATATATTCAATTTCAAAATAAAAAATACTTAAAATAGATTGCCAACGGGCAAAAATTTGTTTACTAGCAAGATTTTAAACATCTTTTTTCTAAAACATATTTAGCAGATTTGCAATCAACACGAACTAAAAATTTTTGATTTAAAATATCATTTTGAAATTTACTAATACATAAAACAGTAGATAAAATTTCTTTTTTAATAGTACTATAATTTAATTATGCTTTATTCCAAATACCAGAATGATAACGAACAATTTGTTCAGATGACTGGGGAGTGACTTTCTAAAGAAGAATGTCACCATAACCAATATCAGAAGCATCAGTTTGAATAATTTTGAATGAATTTTCAGTAGGAATACCAAGACAAGGAAAAGACTTGACATATTGTTTAACCTGTTTAACAATGGAAGTAGGAATAGAAGACCAAGGAGGAGAATTATCTTTCAACCGATCAAACAAAGGTTAACAAGTTTTCCTAAGGTCTTTGTAAAACTCAGCAATGCAATTGAGTGAACCTAAAAAAACGTTATAATTGGGTTTTATCTAAAATTTCATCAGAAAACTTGGACGCAAACTCAACGGAGCAGCTAATAGGTAAAATTGTATTTTTGTGAATATCATAACCTAAAAATCAGACTTTAGTCTGAAACAATTTAATTTTTGGAGCAGATATAACAAAACCATGACTTTTAATAGTATAAAAGAATGCAGTTAAATGCTTCCAATGTTCACTAACGGATTAAAAATATCATTCATTATATTTTGAAATTCACTATGAGCATTTTTTAATTCAAATGGCATGATATTCCATTCATAATGACCAAAGGGGGTAGTGAAAGCAGTTTTATATGTATCTTTAGGATGAATTTGAATTTGTCAAAAATCACTTTTTAAATCAAATTTTAAGTCTTTTAATCAAATCTTTTTTATTAGGAATAGGGTATCGAATCCATTCTAAGACTTTATTCAATGGTTTATAATTAATGACTAAGCGAGGGACACCTCGTTCTAGTTCAGCATTTTTATTAACATAAAAAGCAGGACAAGACAATGGTGATTTACTAGGGCTAATTATTCTATTTTTTAATAGTTCATTGATTTCTTTTTTACACATTTCAAGTAATTCATGATTCATTTGAATTGGTCGAGATTTAGTAGGATTTTTTTTTTCATTAAAATTCTTAATATATGGTAATGTGACTACATGCTTTTTCCTATGCCAAAATGCAGTTGGTAAGTAGAACAAACAGTAGTTTCTAATTTTAATTTAAATTCTTCAATTTGAGATACAATAACAGGATTAGTTAATTGTTGATCAATTCGTTTATAATTGGCTTCTTCTTTGAGAAAGCATAACTGACGAGTTAATCGATTAATAGTTTGAGAAATAGAACAATCTTTTAATTGGTTTAATTCTAAAACTTCAGGTGGAGATAAGAAGTTAAAAGTAACTGTTTGATCAAAAACTTGAGTTGTTATTCCTTCACTAGATGTAGTAGAAGGATATAATAAAAATATAAATGGAGTCCCTAGAATGATTTTATCAGTCATGTTTTTAACTAAAACAAATGAGGTTTTAAAACAAACATTATCTTGACAGATATGAGCTTTGGGTAATTTATATTTAATATGCATTTGACTAATTTTTCATGACATTTCTTATAATATTTAGTAGGGAGTAATCCTTCTTGAATACAATTAAGATCAGCACCAGTATCAATTAAAGCAATAAGATTTAATTCAAAATCATTAATTACAAGTTTAACTTTTGAATATCATTTTAGAATATGAATTTTATTGATTAGCGTCAATCTTTTGTCTTCATAAGATTGATGTGATCAATTATCAAATAGTAGATTTTCAGGATTAGTACGATCAGAGTCATGTTCAGATTCATTAGGGGATTCATTAGGAGATGTACCATGTTTTTCTTGGAATTTATCTAAATTTTTATTAAGTTTTAAAGTAATAATTTCATCTTCTAATGTTTTATCTTTACTTTGTAAATCTTTAATAGTTTGTTTAATTTGATTAATTTCATGTTGTAAATCTTGTAATGTAATTTCTTTTTATTTATTTTTAAATCTTTCTAAGGTTTGGGAGAGACTAATAATTGGTTTATCAAACTTAGGTTTTTTATCAGTATTGGTTAATAAAAATTTTAATTTATCAGTATATTTTTGTTTAAACTCTGGATCTTCTAAACGACTAATTAATTCAATAAGAACAGTTTCTTCTTGATTTTGTTTAGTAAGAACATTGATTTGTTTAACTGGTTTGCAACAAACATCATTACAACCTAATATAATATGGTTATCAGAATTATCACTAGGTGATTGAGAATTAGAATTAGACGAATTATGAGAATTATCAGAAGAAGAATGATCAGATTGGTTTAATTGAAAGATTTCATATAATTGATTTTTTGATTCATCATTAATTTGTAGTTGATTAACTTTATCTTTTAATTTTTGTTTTTCTTTACATTTATTAGAATAATGACATTTTTTTTACCACAATTATAACAAATAATATCTTTATTAGATTTAGATTTTGGATATGATTTCTTATAATATTTCTTTTTGGATTTAGTATAAAATTTATCAGTTGATTTAGAAGGTGAATAATTCTTTTTATATTTATTAGAAGATTTATATGATGATTTATGTTTATGTTTGGAGTATTTATGTGATTTATGCATTTAGAGGGTGCAACAGGAGATAGACCATATTGTTCACAGAAATTTCCTAATTCATATTTAGCCTTATGTTTATCTTTAGCAGCTTTTTGGTTAAGTTTAAGATCAATACACATTCTTAATCCCTCCTTTTGAATAGTACTAATGATATCACCATAAGTTAAATTATCATATTCAATAACACTAATAGGTTGACTAAAAACATCTCTAATTTTATGAGCAAAAAGACTAGGTAATCCATTAATAAATTTTTCTTTCCAAAAAGACTTAGTACAGTCTTCTTTTAACATAACTCTAGAGGTAAATACATCTTTATACCATCTAAAATCACTTAAAGTAGGGCAAGTAAGATTTCTAAGTTGGTCATGTATGCGAGAATATATATTAGTAGGAGTTCCTATGAAATGTCGAACTATAGTACAGATTAAGGTATTTATACCATCAGGTTTGTAATAACCAATAGATTCGTCAAAGATAGGTAAATCATTTTCATCTTTTTGATTAGCATGACAAATAGATTCACGTTGATCATCAGTAAGGTATTTTTCCTACCAGGATTTGAGCATACCAGTAAAACCAAAGGTAATTAAAGAAACAATTTCAGGTTGGCTATAATCATGATAATTACTAAGATAACTATTTGAGACCATAGATAAATGATTTAATTTTTGAAGGATTTGATCTTCACTAAGACCATCAATATTCCAATCGTATAATTTTTTAACAGATACAGAAAATTGATTATTAAGATTAGTTTTTTCATATTGGAGATCAGGAGGAGTATGTCTAGAGTATCAATTTTTAGTAGTCTGTGGATTAACTTTTGGATAATGAATTTTATTGAGAGTAGAGGATTGAAATTGTTGGGCTAGTTGATTAATTTCATTATCAGTTATATCAGTGTCTGAATGAGTTGAAACAAGTTCTAAAGTTGGTTAATGATTTAAAACAGTAAGACCTTTTTCAGTAGATGGAGAAGCTGTTTCAGAAATAGTTAACTTATTTAATAGTTGTTCAATGGCTTTAACAGTGGAATGATCTTGGGTAACTAAACTATTTCTTTTAAAACGATTACTAGGTAGATTAAGTAAAGGTTGATCTAATGACTGTTTAGTAGATGTAGTATTGGCTGAATAATCATCTAAATTAGTTTCTATTTTATCTAATTGTTTACCAATTGTTTGTAGACACTGATTAGTATAATTATTTTGTTCAATAACTTTTTTAATTTCAAGGTCTTTGTCGGACAACTTAAAAGGAGAGGCCGGAACATGGGATCCTTGGTGTTCAATAATAATATTAGATAGAGGATGATGACTGGAACTAGCAGTAGTATTGGGAGAAGTTTTCCATTTATATTTTGTGATTGTATTGACTTTTTTGTAATAATTATCTAAGTATTCAAATAAAGGGATTTCAAAACTATATTCAATCATAAAATTATGTAATTTACGAGTTATTCGGGATTGTTGATTAGAATCATATTTAGAACGATAAGCATGTCTTTCAGTTCTATTTTCTTTAGATGTAAATTCAACATGTAATTTATCAAGATCAAGAGCAAAAGATGTACTAATGGTCATTAATTGAGGATTGATTGGAGGTATAACTTCGAAATCAATTTGAGTTAGAGAATTTTGAGACCCAGTATCTTCTTCTTGTAGATGAGTGTAAGTAGAATAAACAGGTTTACTAATTTGAGAGGTTGTAGAGTTATCTACGCCTTTCATTTTACTATGGGACATTTGACCAAAATTGATTTGACTATTTTTTCGAAATAAAGGAGTATTAAATATTTCATCTTCAGTTTCAATATCAGTAGGTATACTAGAAGTACTATGCCTAGAGGATTGAGATCGATTAAATTTGATCTTAACAAATCCATCAGTAAACTGTTGAATATCTTAAATATCTTGACAAGTAGATTGTTTTTTATTATGTTTGTAATTTTCATTGACGGTAACACATTGGTTAGGGAGAGTAATATCTTTCCATTCTATCATCTGAAGAATATTTATATTAATATCATTACTACTACTTTGAATTAATAAAGTTTTATTCTTAGGACTCTTATGTAAAGCTTGAACATTTAAATTAATTTTAATACATTTATAATGAACACGGTAAATTAAAGCAATATTGTAAACTTTATCCTTCATGTTGGTAAATGAACCATCTAACTGAATATTCAAAGTTAATGCATCTAATATATGTGGGTCATGAAGACTAAGTGTAAAGTCAGGAAAGCAATTAAAATGGACATGTCCTTTGTGAAGACAAGTTTCCATCATTTCCATTAAACTATCATTGTAATCAAGAAAACGAGCATCTCTTAAACATAATAACACAGAAGTATTTTTATCTTGTGGAGTTAATGATTTTATTCATACTTGAATTAATCCTAAATGAATAAAATTGTGACCAGTTTTTAAATGACGTTTAATAGTATTAGCATCAAATAATTGACAAGTTTCTCTAGATTTTGATAACGCATAAACTTGTTCTTATGTTTTAACATGTAGATTAACATTAAATGTATTTTGTATGAAAGTAGTTTTATAAATTTCTTTAACTGATAATTTTGGTATGTTCCAACTTAAATCAATTTTTTGTGTTGTTGAAAATTTAATTTATATATTAAATAAAATTATTTTTTATTATCGTTAATTTAAAATTATATATTAAATAAAAAATATAAATTATAAATTTAATTTAATTGAAAATAATAAATTAAAAATTATGGCCCTATAAATTAAATTTTTTTAGTGTTGTTAAATTATAAATTATAAATTACATATTACAAATTTAAAATTATATATTAAATAAAAATTATAAATTACAAGGGTAAAATAGTCTTTTGAACATTTATCTTTATCCAATCCGTCTAACCAAACATTGGATTCACTAAAAATAGTCAAATCCAGACATCTAATCCCATGACTAAACAAACATAGGATACAAATCCAATCCAATCCAACCAAATAGTCCCGGGACAATGTATCCCGGGACTAATAATCCGATAGATTACAATCCCTCCTTATCCAGTCCGTCCAAATAAATACACCATAAAAGCTCAAGGGAGGTTTATAGCTTTGATGATGTTCTTAGTTTAGAGGAAATTAGCCTTATAAGGGTAAGTTTACTTAAAAAAATGACAAAAATAATAAAAATTATTCGTTATTTTTTCGCGACTAAACTCCTAAACATATTATCAAAATTCTAGAATGCAGGCTTGAACATTATTTATTTGTTCCAGAACAAATGACCGAACATTTATTTTCTCAGATTATGAACAAATATGTGAAAATGAAGTAATAATCACATTCGTGGGTTTTGTTAAGGTTTTTGGGAGAGAGGCCTTTCAGGTATGGGGGTGTGCATTCAATTGAATGGGTGAAATATTTTCACAAAGATAATTTTTGTATTATTTGAGAAGAGAAAATAAATTTTAAAGATTTTAAAATTTATAAGTAGGAGTCTAAAAAAGTGAGAGATCCAAAATAATTAATAAAATGCTAATAACGGCACTCTTTTAAAAATTTTATTAAGTATACTGACTTATTATTTTGGTACAAATAGAACCACCCTAATTGATCTTTGCAAGCCTTACTTAAGTCCTGTCCAACTAAAGACTTGCACGTTTGTGGTTGGTGTGGTTTGGTTACGCGTCTTTAGCGTCATTCAAGCCTAAAATTTGAAATAATTGGGACCAATTTCAGAAATTACGTACCTAATTTCAAATTGAAGCCCAAGAATCTCATTTCAAAATTTGAATTCAATAAGGATTAATTTAAAAGTCAAATTGAAGGCTTAAAATTAAAGTCGGCGGCTATAACCAAAACCCAAAAAAAAGAAATCACAAAATTGTCCAGAATAGTGTTTTTCTTTGTCTTTACTTTGTAGATATAAATTGTTGTAATAATATCACTACCCAAACCCGTCTCTATAAATTTAGCATCACAACTAGTCTCTTCATCAAATCGTATACAAATCAGACCGACTAATTTTCATAAATATCAAATTGAACCAGAATAATGAACAATTCAAATTCAAATCGCCTTAATTAATTAAATACTAATTATTATACGTGATGGAATCGTTACAAAGAATAATTAAAAAATTTCTTTTCAACATCTTCATAGAGAATCTTTATTCTACTAAGTGAAAGACAGTTTAGGGCGAAAGAAAACTGGAAAACCTATTTGATGAACTTATTTGATAAAAGTTGGGTCATTAAGAATAGGATTCTAGAACAAGAATTTTGTTCGAATCAATATTAACAGAGAACATAGAGTTACATACAAAATGTCGAATGGAAATGGAGTAAGTGAAATCAAGTTTTTTAAATGGTGGGGGTTGGATTTTTTTTTTCTTTTCTATAAAGTAATTTGTAATCAAAGTTCAAGATTCATTTATGGTGTGACCTCACAATAACAACCTTAAATATGTACCACAAATTTGAAATTCTATGTCATTTTCTAATCTATTTTCTAGGTGCATAGAATGTCTGTTTTACATTTGTCATTTATAAATTTGTAAATTTGACTATTTCGATTATAAAAGTGCATTACTTCTACCCTTTCAAAATGAGAATTTACAATTGAGGAACAATAAATAAAGGGTAAAATAATACTTATTAATAGTTGACAAAGTTTTGGTATATTTAGGCCATAAAAAAATTGGAGACTTTCGGCAGCGCCGCTTGGGCAATTTCAACTTTTTCCCTAAAGCATACACAAATCGTATATAATAAATTTTTTTGAGTTTATTTTATGTAATGCAAGCATAATGGTTGGTTTTTTTTTTCCCTAGAATTTGGTTATTTGGTTTTGCAGTGTTCAAACTCTGGTTGTGACTTCCATTTTTATTGCATTTTGACTGCTTGACAAAAGTCTTTAGAGAATGAACTTTTTTTGTGAACTCCATTTTGTTGGAAATGTGGATTTGAAAATATGTTTTAAATTAAATATGTAACGCTCCGAAATAATCAACATGAACTACCCACCTTAATTAACATTTACTAAACAACATCAATAATCCTTTCATCATTGCGTAGTTAATAAATGAGTTTATACAAAAGTTTCACATGCGGTTATACATTCAACGATATGAAGAACACATGAATCTATAGCATGTGAAGCATCTAGTCTCAAAACAAATAAAATGCCCTTAAGGGCTTACATCTTCCAAGGCAATAGCCCGGTTACACAAAATGGTTTCTCGGATCCATACACGTCTAGCCCTTGCCTTACAAAAATTTACAACAAAAATAAAAGAGCAATTTACTCTTCACAAAACTATCCACGCTATCAATTCGGCGGAATCACCACATCTTTACCTGCACCAAAATTCCATAAGAGTAAGGATAAAGCGCAGTAGAGAATCTTTACAAAGTATATACAATTATGCAAACTCTCAATAAGATGCAAATGTCGATGTCATGCCATGCCATGCTCTTTTAAAAAAATTTCATTTCATACTCTTCTTGAAACTTTCCATTTCTCAATAAAAGCTTGCATTCTCAACACTTTTCAAAACTTTCAATTTTAATCAATAGGGGCGGTAAATACGACTCAGGTAATCCCTAGGTTGGTGTCTACAAGTAGGTTCAACAAGCACTACCAATACCTCACTTTACCGGTTGCTAACTAGAAGGGAAGTGGTACCTCCTCCGCGCATGTTTTCGGTCTTTCACCCTGGACACTCAGGCCAACTTATCATTTCACCTACACCTCCTAACCGAACTTACCAAACGTATTTACCCTATACACATTACCGTTGTTCTTATTACAAAGCCCTTTTTATTCATGAAATAAATATCTTCAATCCAAGTTTACAATGCATAATATTAAATTAAATGAATATGCAATACCATGATTTCTCCATGCCTTACAACTTTTCTCCATTTGTCAAATATCTCTACAACAATGTCAATATTCGTATTTCTCATTTCCTCTCTCAAATGTTCTTTCACAAGATAATCATATGTCATCAACACATAGCTACAATTTCACATTTCACAAGTCTTAACAATCTAGTCTCTCAAAACTACATATAGTGTTTTCAAACATTAACTTCCAATGTTAAAATTCTCAAAATCCATAGTGCACAAAAATTGTCATCTCACAACCATATATCATCATTCATTTAACAATAGTTTTTAAAACAAATTCTCTATTTTAATATGTTAATAAGATTGCCCTTTTTGCAAACCACCTTATGGAATCTATACTCATTCATCTTTTTACCAAAAGAAAAGAAAGAATTCCATGGACATTTCCATATTTCTCCAAAAATCCCCAATTTCTAAGGTTTTTTTTTTATCAAAACCCAACATTTCTCCTTTCCTTGGTGAAACTCTATCAAAACCATTTTTCTTAAGCTTAATAGAAGTAAACCCTCTAAAATTTAGTAAAAGGATTAAGATACAAATCCATTTTTAAAACTCTCTACACTTTTGAATCACAATGTTGAAATCAACATAAGAACCAAAAGGAAAATTTTAAATCATCATCAAAATAGCAAAATTTGTATATATAACTCAAGAAATTCCCTACCTCAAAGTTCAATGAAGAGGAGGAGGTGAAACCCTAGATTCAAAGTGGAAGACTCTACAATTTCCACTACACCAAGATGAGCCCTAGCTTTTGATCTTCAAAGCTTGTGAGGAAGAAGGTGGATCTTAACCCAAGGAATTTCAAGAAATCAAGAGTTTTGATGCTTGAGGAGGTTTTCTAGAGAGGATGAGAAAAATAGAGTTTAGAGTGAGATAGAAAAGCCCCAAATGTGTTTTAAGTTCGGCCAAAAAGAGGAAGAAAAATAGAGTTTCGGGCTGCCTAGTTGGCCACACGTGCGGCGCCCTTCCCCACACGTGCAGTGTGCCTCTCCCGTACGTGCAGCCTACACCTCCGCACGTACAGTGCCCCCTTCCGCACCTCACTCCGCACGAGCTTTTTACACAGTGTGCAAACCCCTGCTGCTCAACCTTCACCGCACGTACTGCCCCACCCCGCACGTGTGGCCTAGGGCTCAAGACGTCGTCCCTGGCCCAAGAGTCAAAAATTTCTTTCACTTCGACGCCTCGACTGACCAAGACTTTCCGGAAGGAAGAAACTTCAACACCGAATAAAAAAAACAAGAATAGGAATTACATTGTGATACACCCTCCGGACAACACAAACCCCAAATATTCAATAAGGCTCCCACTTAACCCGACACTTTATTAGGGTAAACTCAAGGTTAAATGAGAGAGAAAACGAAACTAGAGACATACTCGGTCATCACAAAATAAGAGTAAAGAAATTATATTTAAGTAAAATGGAAAGAGAATTGGAAATTTTATTGGAGAAGGTAGTGAATAAACCATCTCTTTAAATTGGGGATTGCACTTTTTACATAAAATTTTGGAGAAATTTTTTAAAATATGACTAGAGATAATCTAACCTCATTTCCCTTTTAAAAATAAGATGAAAAATGGAAAGAAATCAGAAGTCCTTGGCATTGGATAAGTGTTTGGCAGGATTGAAAACAATAATGAAAGGGAAAATTTTGAAGATGTTTCCCTCTCCTCCAAAAAGAACTTTATTGCACTAGTGAAAGAAATACCTCATCTCCTAGGAATTAAACTAAAGTCTCAAAAAATAAAAAAAAAAATCCACATCATCACACGCACCACTGCACCACCACCACCACACTTGCAGTATCATTAACACATCAGCTCTAAGGTTTCAATCAAATAAAAGTAATACTTTTGTATTAAAAAAAAAAAGAATTTCCTCAGAAGGAACAGTGTGCGAACAAAATCTTATCTAAAAATAAATTAATTTCAAGAAAAATCTAACGGGACCAAAAGATATACTTTGGCGTAGCAGTGATGGAACGGGCGTGGAAAGTTTTACAACGCTACAAAAGTGTAAGAGGTCTGTGGTTCTAGTCATGTGGTTGAAAAGAAAGGGTTAATAGGCCTATTTAAAAAAGTTAGTTAAAATTAATTTTTTAATTTTTTTAATTATATTATTTTTTAATTTTTTTATATTTTGTTTAAATAAAGTTAAAAAATTAATTTTTAACTTATTTCTCAAAATACTAGTAGTCAAATCTCACATGGACTAGTTATTCGATGCTAATATTATCTCAAAAAAAAAAAAAACAAGTATTTTGGATGACGTATTTGCCTGTTTGGTAATCATTTCGTTTTTAGTTTTCAGTTTATATTTATAAAAATTTTAAAAACTATCATAAAAACTTGTTTAATAATTTTTTTGATTTATAAATGGTTGTCTCAGTTTATAAATTTGAGAAAAAAACGTCAGTTTTTAATTTTTTTTTCAATTAATTAATTTTTTTTCAAATAATTTTTTTTTCAATTAATTTGTTTTTCAATTAATCTTTTTTTTTCTATTAATTTTTTTTCCCAATTAATTTTTTAATTAATTTTTTTTCATTTTTTTTCAAATAATTTTTTTTTCAACTAATTTTTTTTTCCAAATATTTTTTTGCAATTAATTTTTTTACCAATTAAATTTTTTTCAATTATAATGTGTGTGATCTCATTGTCATAAATAATAAAAATAAATATAAATATTTTATGCCTAAACAAATATATTTTTAGTTTATGTTTTTAAATTTTTTTTAACATTTTATTCAAACCAAACGCATTTGTAATTTATATTTTTTCAAAAATAAATATAAATCAATTTATAAAATTTTTGTAAACATAAAAAAAAAAAAAGTATGGCTTCTGTCCAGTTCGGGATCGAACTGGACCGTGCTGTTGGGTCCGTAGAGGCTCACCACGGGTCCCGTTTTGATAATCTGAACCGTTTAATTTATAGAAATCGTCGAGTACTATGTAAATGTAAAAACTCACATTGATCGGATATCGATAGCTCTGTGATCAAAACAATTTTTTTATCAATCGTTAATTTTTTTACCGTCCAATTTTTTTAATACAAAACTGATTTGATCATATAGCTATCGATATCCGATCAACGTGATTTTTTACAGACATATAGTACTCGATGAGTTTTACACATTGAACAGTTCAGATTATCAAAACGGGATCCGTAGTGAGCCCTCAAGGACCCAACAACACGGTCCAGTCCGATCCCGAACTGGACAAAAGCCATACCTAAAAAAAAAAACGTGTTAACATTTGTGCGTACCTAGTTCCACTTTTGTAGATTCCTTTTGCTCAGAAATACAAATTAAATTCTCCCTCTATCTGTTTTTTTGTCAACCACTCCAGTTGTAACCCACCTTTTACATTTAAAAGAAGGAATTTTCAAACTCTAATCTTTAGAAATTTATGTCCTTTTTGATGTAGAATCAATCATTCTACAATGCTAATTATCCTAATTAATCTCAAACATTTCTATCTAGGGATGTGATTCTGATCGGTAGTGCTAGTTCTGCAGGTTTATATTCACTGGCCAACTCTCTCTCTCTCTCTTCTCTTTATCACCAGCCACCCTTGGTCGCCTCCTTTACAGCCATCACCTCTTTTGAAATACTGAGGCAACTTCCTCCGTCTTTCTCGTTCTTTCTTTCATATTTTATTCTTATTTTTTTGAACAGTTCCGCTACGTAGCTCGAATTTTCCTCCCCGAATCCCTCAAATTTCCATTTTAAGTAAACTATTTTTTTTTTTTATTTTCACTTCCCTTGCTTTTTTTTTTTTTTTCGAAAATGGCAATTTCGGGGGATTCGCGCTCCCCCGATTCGCGCTCCCCCGCTTTTCCCTTTTTTGAAAAGAGTAGTGCTAGAGAGTTCGAAAGAGCTCCCCCGAATTCCCCCCGAATCGAAAACGACGCCGTTTTCGGCTTTTTCTTTTTTTTTTTTTTTTTTTTTTCAGAATCAGAGAAGGAAGACGAAGAAACAGAGGGAGGAAGAGAAGAAGAAAAAGAAGAAAGAAAGAAGAAGAAAGAAGAAGAGAAGGAAGGGCCGGAGATCGGCGGAGCTCGACGATCGACGATCGAACTCGACGGAGATCGGCGGAGCTCGACGATCGGCGAGGCTCGACGATCGGACGAACTCGACGATCGGGCTTCGCCCGAATGCACGGGTCCCTCTGTGTGTGTGTGTCTCTCCTCTCTCTCCGCCTCCCTCTCTCTCCTCTCTCCTCACCGTTTCAGAGTCGCGAGGAAGAAGAAAAAAAAAAAAAAAAAAGTGAAACGACGCTGCTTCCTGATTGAGGATTGGGAGCCGGTTTCGAGCTCCCAAGCTTTATCCTTTTGAAAAATGTTGACCCACTAAATCATCACCTTTATTTTCTCTCTTTGTACCTTTCACTATCCAGAAATTATAACAGTCAGGAGCAAACTCTATCTTTGAGCATTCCTGGCCATGTATGGCCATTGCAAATTTGAAAAGAAATAAGGGGTATAATTGTTTATTTAGCAGTTAATTATGAAGACAACAAAGCCTAACCAATTCTAATTTATTTTCCTTGGCATTTGACAAGCACTACTAAAGCCTCGTTCGGTACTTGACTTTTTTTTAGTTATTTTTAGCTAAAAGCTTAAGCTCCTAAGAGCATCTCCAATGCACTAGGCATATAATACTTGTTAGTTAAAATGCCTAGTGCGATCCACTTTTTTCGATTCCAATGCACTAGGCATATGATTAGGCATTTTAGCTCAACTCATATTCACTAGCTACATGTAGCTAGCCTTCAACGCTAGGCAAAATGTATTCAATCATTAGGATCATTTCCCTCCATCTTTGTTGTTGACGTGGCATTCTATAAAATTAATAGTATTTGGATAAATAGCTAAAATAAAGAGCATGGTTGGAGTAAAAACATAAAATAGTTGATAGGCAAAATAAAATATATACTTTATAGTAATATTTAGATAAGTAAAATGCCTACTACCGTTGGAGATGCTCTAAACAAGATCTAAATTGGACAGAAATCTTGACAATTGCAATTTGGTAGCCACGACAAATGATTTGGCGCCACAAAACAAACATTAGGGACTTCATTTTTTCAACCAAACCTGTAGCTAGTCAAAAATAAAAGAAAAGATATGCACTTTATAATTATAGAAAAAAATAACATAATTTTATATTTTTTTTGAGTCATAATTAAAAAGAAAAAGTCATAACTAAACACAAAAAAGTCACAGTCAAATATTTTTAAAAAAATTAATTATAATTAAAAAAAATAACATAATTAAAAATACATAGGATATGATAGTGTGTATAATTAAATTCTCTCAAAATTAAAATATACTCATTTTCACTCAACACAAGGATAATGTTGTCCTTTTGTATGACTTTTCATAAAGTAGAAACCGCGTCCCAATTTAAATATAAAAATTTCCATGGGAAGAAAAAAGTAAAGCAGAAAACGGAAAAAGCAAACACAACAAAATAAAGAGAAAGAAAGAAAAAAGGTACACAATAAAGAGCAGCAAAGCGAGTGAGAAAAAGGTGAATTATATATTATTAATTTTATTACAATTTGCTTCCTTCGTTACGTGTTGTTAATATTTTAACAGAAAAAATCATTAATAAAATTAGAGAGATAAAAATAAAATTTAAAACAAATTACAAAGATCATAGATATAAAAAATATATTACTACATATTATTACAGCAAGTTAAAAGCTAAACACATAGTCAAAAAATATCCATCTTCTAGTTTCCCAAATAAGAAAATGTTTGAATATTTTTTAATAATTTATAAATATAAATTGTACCAAACAGAACCCTCACAAATATATTTAAAAAAAGTAATGCGAAAGAATATAACTTTAAAGAAAGGTAAAATAAATAAAAATGAATAAAACCACTTTTAACAGGTGTGCCATGGCCAGCTGACGCAAGAAGTCGGTGCGTGTGTGTGAGGGAGTGAGTATACCAACTCTCTTTCTACATCATCATACATATATATGACTATTCTTCTAGTATATCAGATCAGACCCATCTATCTTCTACTCAAATTCTCACTTCCATTTTTTTTTTTTTTTTTAATTTATTGCTCCTAATATTTCTCTTTTGGCAGAAAAGAACAGAGAAAGAGACAGAGATGAATGACCCAAAATATGCCTATCCCTACCCTGCTCAAGGTACACCCCAATCTTTATTTTTTTTACTACTTGTTTTTCATTTCTCACTCCACATTTTCTTGAAATCAATTTTAACACAATGGGTTTTGTAAATTACTTCTTCTTTTTTTTTTTTTTTCTTGTGAACTAGTAAGATTTTTTTTCCCAGTTTATACTTTTCATCTCGGTTCTTCTAATATATATTTTTTTTTAAATTGAGAATTAATTTCTTTGTATTTGTTACTTATTTAGTACTTTACAACAGGGAAATTATAATTTATATATCAATTTTGTATCCTCTATATTATTTTTGGGGGCGTTTTAGTAGTCATGTTGGGTTGATCTCTTTCCTCAGGTTACTACCAAGGGCCTCCGGTAATGGCACCTCCACAATATGCTCCTCCACCACCGCCCAGGAGAGAACCTGGTTTCCTTGAAGGAATGTAATTCCCCTCTACCCTTTTCCCTCCACCCTTTTCCCTCCTCCCCCAAAAACTCTCTCTCTCTCTCTCTCTCTCTCTCTCTCTCTCACACACACACACACACACACAGAGTTATTGCTTTCAGGAAAAAGAAAAACAAAAAACTGACTACATTTATTTCATAAAGAGGGAAAATTTGAGTCTCTATATCATCCATACTTGGTTTCATTTCTTTAGTATATGTGCATATGTGGAGGTTAGACTGCATACATTTATTCTTTTATAAAAAAATCCAAGTAACAATGCAAGACTAGGTACATTTAATTATTTTCAAGCTTTGCATTGGCCGGAATCTCGTGTACTTGTTTTTTTATGAGAAAATTGTAAATCAGTAGTATTTCAAAAAATATTTACAAATTTATAAAAAAAAAAAAAAAAAAAAAAAAAACTATAACTTTACTAATTGAAATTGAGAAAATTTACCATTAATTTGTAATTTTTTTTTAAAAACATACCTGAAGTGCAATTTGCCCTTCTTTTATAAGTTCATATTGCTATAAATAAATTAAAAAAAAAAAAACTAAATAGTTTTCATGCACATTTCTCGCCAAAAAAAAATCAATTTTAACCATTTAAAAAAAAAATCACTTAAAAAGCTAAAAAAATTAAAAATATACCAAACAAAATTTATTTTAGCAACAGCTTATAACTTAAAAGCAAAGTGCCAAAGACATCATTCTAACATACTAGTGCGATTTCATGAATATTAGTTTTTATATTTTATTTTTGGGAATTTGTGTTTTTATGTGGGTGTGTATTTGTAATGGGGTTGAATTTGATGTTTACAGTCTTGCAGCATTATGTTGCTGTTGCCTCATTGATGAGTGTTGCTGTGATCCTTCCATCATCTTCATCGGCTGATTTCATCCTTGTGCTGTGCCCCTCCTTCCTTGCATCTGTGATCCTAATAATATATTTTAGTATTTGCTTTATCTTAGATTACATGTGTGATTGTAAGATTAAAGTGTTTCATGTTTTGTGGGTCTCAAACTTCTTTATCTAACTATGATCTTTCAGCTATTTGTGTTCACATTGGATAATTATTCAGAACTTACGGAGTATAAATACGTAGTATTTTATAGTATTGTAATTGGCGGAGAGAGTAGGTAATGGAGTATTGTGTTAGGTGACTAGCGTATGCTTGTGCCTAAAGGCACGGTATAAATAATGTTGTGATCAAAATACAATTGTTATTCTTACGTATCATATTAAAATTTATGAAGTCTATAATATTTTTTCACAAAAATATTGAAAATATATAAAAAAAAATACTATTCTTTTTAAAAAATTGTAACAATTTTACTTGTATCATACACTTTATAAAACTCGAATAAAATAACAACGAAATAACCCAAAACTCCAGTGATGGCTCACAGAGAAGCACTGAAATACTCCCATTGCCGGTAAACAAATAATTATTCTGTCGTTTATACCCATTGATATATATAATACTACCAAATAAATAATTATTATGTTGTTTAAGAATTTAAATTTAGTAGTTTGTCCAACAAACAATAAAAGCTAAATAAATTAAAATTCTAAAAATAAAAATAATAATAAATATAGTATTCTGATTTCCCAATAGACTCTAACTAGGGTTGGTTTGAAGGTTTAAAAATGTATCACTCATAAAAGCAATGTGTCACCTAGTGTATATCCGTGTCTAAATTAAGTATAAGATTAAAATATAATTAAATTTAAAAGTATTGATTTAAAATGTAATTTATCAAATTTGTTGACTTTATAATAAATTTTGTAAAAGTACCCAAACATAAATACACCCTAATAAAATTAAAGTAAAAATTGAAAAATATAATTTATTAATAGAATTTGAAGTCAAAATTCTATTAATAAAAAAAACTCTTCTTTTCAGTTTTTTCACAAATCACACGACTCTCATTATTTCTCCTCTGTTTCTCAAAATTCACTTTTATGATAATTTTTTTAACATAACCCAATTTAAACTTAATTTAAATTTTGAGTTTAAATTTATCTACACACACACACAAAAAAAAAAAAACATTTTCTATATAAACATAACTCATAAACTCAATTTAAACTCAATTTTCATACAAATTTAAATTCACCATTTTTTTTAACAGAACTCAATTTAAACTCCATTTAAATTTTGAGTAATTTATCCACAAAAAAAAACCACCATTTTCTACAAATATTTTTCAAAAAGAGTGGATTTAAAAAAAAAAAAATTTTAACCCACTTTTTTTTGTGTGGTGTTATGCTCAGGTGACCCCAAACCTCTCTGCACTGTCTCCCACTCATTCTCCCTCTCCATCTTCCCCATTTTCTCTCTCTAATCTCTCAAGAAAGGTCTATCATTCTCATTCTCTCCTCTCATAGGAAAATGGTTATAAAATTCTGGGTAAAACTAGAATTTTTTCCTAAGTTTGGTCTAATTTTTAGGTGGGCCCCGTGCATCGATTTACACGGGTCAAAGTGGTAACACGTTCTATGCCGTGTTGTGATTCACGTGGTATATTTGGTTGCTCAAAACCATTACTGAGTGAATAGAAAATTGAAGCCAAAGTATGCTCCATGGAAATGGTGTTTTGGTGGAAATTCCTTAAAGGTTTGAATAAGGCTTGTCCCACATTGATTTGGTGGGAGGTTTTGAAAGGGTTTATAAGGCATGGGTTTGGTACTTGGGATGTGCCCCAAGGGGTACCCAAGTGTTTTAGAGGGAGAGGTTATGGGCAAAATGGGTTAGACCCATTGGATCCAAAAACCACCACACACGTGCACGCGCGCCGCCGGGTTGGGCTTGTTCGGCCCAATACTAATCTTTTTGGGCCAAAAATATTTGAATTTAATTCAAATAAACTGGTTTGAATTTAGTATTCATCCAAACAGGGCCCTTTCCGTTTTTTAAATAGAATTAAACTGGTTTGGATTTAATGTTCATCCAAACAGGGCCCTTCCCGAAATAAACTAGTTTGGTATTAACGCACACCCAAACAGGGCCCTTCCCGTTTTTTGCTATCTGTTTGAATTATAAACAGATTCAAATTCAAAACCAACAGGTATCATACTTGTTCAATTCAAAACCAAGAGTCACATTCACATCTATAAATAGGACCACCCTCATTTGATATAATTCATTCAGAAATTTCGTATTTCACCTCTGCTAATTTTATTCTTCATCTTGCTGCATTTTATTTCTGAAAGAAAGAGTGTAAACACTTAGTGTGTTCGTAAGGCAAACAATTTGTAGTGTAGTGCTGCTATTGTTTGTGATAAGATCATTTCATCTTGGGAGATAGACGTCCAAATTCTGAAAGCACCGTGGAGAGGACGGATCTGTCTTAAGGACACAGTGTTAAACACTGGACTTGATCAGATAAGTTATTCAAAGAAATTAACCAAGTAAGTTGTTTAATTTTATTCTGTTTTTAATTTGTTTATTTAATCAGATTTTAATTTTGTTTTTGTAACAAAATAAAATCTGTTTTTTATTTATTTATTTTTTATTTCGAGTTTGATTTTTGTAATCAAACATATTCTTTCATTTTCTTTATTTCTTTAAATTCTAATTGTTGTTTTGTACACAATAAAATTAAAATCTTTTAAATATAGTGAAGATTGTTCCAACAATCAACACCCATTCTCTCTCTTTCTCATTCTCTCCTCTCTTTCTCAGTTTGACTGTTTAAAAAAACAAATCTTAAAAAAAAAATAGAAACCCAAATCTTAAAAACACAAACCAAATTGATGTATATCAAGTGTGATTCCATTCAACATATGGATTAAGGTTTAGAAAACACAAACCCAAACATCCCCAAAACCAAAATTCCCAAACATCCATGCCCCGTGGGGTACCAAAAGAGGCTTTTAACCCAGACCAAAATAACCAAAAAAGTTAAAAATTAAAAAATCAATCCACAGCAAAAATCATGGCCTTATTAAATATCGTAAAGACCTTTGGTGAGATTTCTGAAAACAAATGCCAAATCTTCCAACATTTTCGAACCAAAAGCAAACCCCCCATGTCTAATTAAAAACCAATTGATTATTTTAACAAATCCAAACACACACAAATCCAAACCAAACTTGATTCCAGTTATTTTCCTATCCCAAACTATTGATGAGGGACTTTCTTCCATCTCTTTTACAGCATGCCTATCATAAACAAAAACTCAAATCAAATGCCGGCCACAAATAAGAAACAACAAAACTACATGAAATTGGGGGAAATTTAACAAAAAAAGGGGGTTCGAACTGGTTTTCTTAAAATGAAGTTTTCACTTGCAATTAACAAAGCAAGAAAAAACAATTACAAATACAGAAGAAAGACACCTTTACATCTGCGCGATTCTGGTTCATATAATAACATAAGCACAACAACAAATCTCATTACTCTTCAAACCTCAGCTCTACTACAATTAAATTCCCAAAAAAAGCACCCTATCTGCACAGATTTCCAAACCCTCTGTTTGATAGCTGAAAAATAAGGGTTTTTTTTTTTAGTTATCCTCTTTCAAATTTTTTCAAAATAAAAAACACAACAAGCTGATGGAGGCGACGTAACGATGGAGGCGACGCGGCAGTAGAGAGTTGCCGTCAATGGTAGCAATTAAAACCAAAATCAAAACCCATTATAATCATAATTATTTTGAAATTCAACATTTATGACTTGGAAAGTCCAAACATAAATTTATGTCAAAAAAAAAAAAAACAAAAATTCACCTGGTAACAAAGCCATTTTATAAGCAATAATGAATAATTATTTCATGAAACAACTAAAGTAATACACACATATACATTGACCAGAATTTTGGAAATACAACATAGAATATTATACTCTCTTAAAAATGTGCAAAAAAAGAAAAAAAAAAAAACATAAACTCTCGTCATATTACACATAAATGTTAAAATACCAAGTCTTTCAAATTTTTCTTTTAATTAGGAACTCTAGATATTCAAAAAAATATTAACTGAAAAAAACAGTCCCTTTCTTTTTAGAATCACACAACAAATATACTAAATTTGAATGGTACAATTTTATTTTATTTTTTTTTAACAAAATGTTAAATACATTTTTTTGTGTTAAGTTAAATACTTAGTGAATTTGATTCAAAGCAAAACGGATTATGTTAAATACTTGGGTTAAGTTAAATACTTGTAAGTTTAATACAATTTTTTTTTCAAAGAAGACAACTAAAGTAATACAGACATATATACATTCACCAGAATTTTTTGAAATACAACATAGAATACTATACTCCTTTAAAAAGGTGCCAAAAAAAAAAAAAAAAACATAAACTCTCTTGTCATATTACACATAAATGTTAAAATGCCAAGTTTCTGAAATTTTTCTTTTAATTAGGAACTCTAGATATTCAAAAAAAAAAATTATGAAAAATATTTATCATATATACAACACAAAGCACTAACCACAAACCAAGTCCCAAATAACCCCTCTCTCTCTCTCTCTCTCTCTCTCTCTCTCTCTACATTCTTTGAGAACCCCATAATTAAACACACATTTTCTGAGTCAACCCAGCATTTAGAATAGATGTTTTTTAACAATCACATTAAAATGACAAATTAAAACCGGAGCACAATAATTTTCCGAATTTGAACTTTTCTCTTTCTTAATTGACTTTAATTTTATAGAGATGAAATTAAAACCAAAATCAAAACCCATTATAATAATAAATATTTTGAAGTTCACCATTTATGACTTGGAAAGTCTAAGCATAAATTTATGCCAAAAAAAAAAAACAAAAATAACCCAGATAAGAAAGTCATTTTATAAGCAAAAATGAATAATTATTTCATGAAGCAACTAAAGTATTGCACACATAACATACATATACAACATAGAATATTATACTCCCTTAAAAATGTGCAACAAAAAAATAAAAAAAACAAAAAAAACATAAACTCTCGTCATATTATACATAAATGTTAAAATACCAAGTCTTTCAAATTTTCCTTTTAATTAGGAACTCTAGATATTAAAAAAAATTAAATGAAAAAAACAGTCCCTTTCTTTTTAGAATCACACAACAAATATACTACATTTAAATGGTACAATTTTTTTTTTTTATAACAAAATGTTAAATACATTTTTTTGGTTTAAGTTAAATACTTTGTGAATTTGATTCAAAGCAAAACGGATTATGTGAAATACTTGTGTTAAGTTAAATACTTGTAAGTTTAATACATTTTTTTTCATGAAGACAACTAAAGTAATACACACATATATACATTGACCAGAATTTTTTGAAATACAACATAGAATACTATACTCCCTTAAAAAGGTGCAAAAAAAAAAAAAGAAATAAAAACATAAACTCTCTTGTCATATTACACATAAATGTTAAAATGCCAAGTCTTTCAAAATTTTCTTTTAATTAGGAACTCTAGATATTAAAAAAAAATATATTTATCATCTGTATATTAGAATCACATAGCAAATATATTACATTTGAATGGTACAACTAAATAAATATATTACATAGCAAATAAAATGTTAAATAAATTTTTTTGAGTGTCAGTTAATTTTTTTTGTTGCAGGAAGATCAACTAAATAAATCACCATTACTTTCTTTTTAAATAGCTCCAAACAAACAGTCTCTTCCCTCTCTCTCTCTCTCTCTCTCTCTCTCTCTCTTTACATTCTTTGCAAAACCCATAATCAAACTCACATTTTCTGGCTCAACCCAGCATTTAAAATAGATATTTTTTAACAATCACATTTAAATGATAAATTAAAACCGAAGCACAATATAATTGTCTAAATTTGCACTTTTCTCTTTGTTAACTAACTTCAATTTTATAGAGATGAAATTAAAATCAAAATCAAAACCCATTATAATTATAAATATTTTGAAATTCACCATTTATGACTTAGAAAGTCGAAATATAAATTTATGCCCCAAAAAAAAAAAAAAAAAATTCACCATGTAACAAAGCCATTTTATAAGCAATAATGAATAATTATTTCATAAAGGCAACTAAAGTAATACACACACATATACATTAACCAAAATTTTTGAAATACAATATAGAATATTATACTCCCTTAAAAAGGTGCAAAAAAAAAATAAAAAAATAAACTCTCTTGCCATATTACACATAAATGTTAAATGTACTATGCCTTTCAAATTTTTCTTTTAATTAGGAACTCTAGATATTCAAAAAAAAAAAAATCAAATGAAAAAAAAACAGTCCCTTTCTTTTTAGAATCACACAACAAATATATTACATTTGAAAGATACAAATTTTTTTTTATATAACAAAAAGTTAAATACATTTTTTTGGGTTAAGTTAAATACTTATAAGTTTAATACATTTTTTATTTTATTTTTTATACTAATTTGATTCAAAGCAAACCTTTGGATTAAGTTAGAATTTCTGGGAGTTTAATAGGCAAAAGGGTTCAATTTTGACTTTAGAGTAAAGATACATGCCCCTATTTGTGGGTATAATTAACCACTAATCCTAAGAAGTAGCTTGATACTATAATATAAAATAGAATAGCGTGTTATTCCCTTTATAATATAGAATAGACAGGGTGCACCATTGATACTATTCATATAATGCCAAGAAGAGTGTGTTATTCCCTTAATTTTACAACAAATAATGCCCCTGTTTAAAATTCATATATTAAATCTGGTGCACTCTGTCACCCCCAAGTGTGTTATTCTCTTAATTTCAACCTTCCCTTAATAATATATGAATTTAAATTCGACTCTACCATTGATACTATTCTTCACCATTGATACTAAACTCTAAAATCTGATGAAAGTTTTAAGTATTCATGGGAAAATATGCAAAATCTGTTGGGCTGGTTGGTTTCTGCAGCTTTGTAATAAAACTAAAACATGCTATGATGGGTTTCTCCAAAGTTACAAAAAGTTGCTTCAATTTGTTTGCCTCAAATGCATATCAAGCTGAAAGTATGGAGTTTATCATATGTATGGAGTTTGTATAATTAAAAAAAAAAAAAAAAAAACAGTGGTACAAAGAAAGCAACCAAAGAAAGTAACAACTTGATAGAAACAATTACTTTGGGATTTGTTTAAAAGGAAAGAAAAATAAATTAAATTTATGAAAATATCACCTAGGAGAAATAATTCTTTTGCCCAGCCAAAAACAGGAAACCAAATAGAAAAACACAAATAAATAAACAGGAAACCAAATAGAAAAACACAAATACTATCAATTTAGAGCAAACGTATCAGTTTAGAGCTTCTAGAATTGTATTATTGGAGTTATATTTGATCTAATTCTTCTCATATTTATAAATAATCTCTTACCGGCTGGCACTAAAAAAAATAATAATAATAGGAGAATAATATTGACCCACCTTATTAGATAGCTAGTTTTCTTCTTTCTTTTAGAGAGCAGTTAGCAAACATTTATATAATTATTTTATTTTAATAATTAAAAAATCTTAGTGTAAATAACTTAAATAATTTATTAACATGATATTAATGGCTAAATATTAACAGTAAACACAATGTGTATAACTTTACCATTAAGGAGGAAAGGAGGTTACACAAACTATTGACCAAAAATAACTTGAATTACTAATGAAAAGCTTATTTTCATGAATTTCTAATGGAAAAAAACATTTAATTTTTATCACCATGAGCACATAGTACAGAGCCTTGAGCACAGAGCCAACTAATAAAAAACATGGCATACAAAGATTTTGGTGATAAAAAACAAAGTCAACTTGAATTTTTAGAGAGACAACTTGAATTTTTATTTGCAACTACTGTCTCTCCATGCAAAGCTTTGGTGATAAAAAATTTAATGTAGTCAACTTCTTCTGGTGATAAAAAAAAAAACATAGAATACAAAGCTTTGCAACTACTCTTTAATGTAGTCAACTTGTTATTCTTCTTCAATTTTACTCAATAGTCATGCCCACCGAATGTTACCAAAGCAAAATAGAGAGAAAGGATGAGAGAAAAAAGCAAAAACAAAAAAAATTACTGTCATAAAAGCAGCCAAAGTGATGTTGCAGCCAGAGTGAACAACAGTGAGAGTGATCCACTGTCGAAGTAAGCTCTGATGAAGGCAAAAGCTGAGAGAGGGGAAAAAAATTCAAGAAGAAGAACAAAATAATAGTCAATTACCCGAATCAATTCTCTTGAACCCAGCAAACTAAATAATAATACTGAATTGGTTCAATTTCAATATAAAACTTTGAATTACTATTATTATAAGATTGCTGGGTTGCTACTTAAAAAACCCAATTGAACCCAGCAATTCAAACCCAGCAAACCCAGCAAACTGTTGGGTTTGAATTATTTTTTTTAAGATAATAAGATAATACTGCTGGGTTTGAATTACTATTATAAGTAGGTCATTTTCAACTTTGAATTACCCAACAAACCCAGCAAACTAATAAAATTTCAATATAAGTTGTTCCAACTCTATTGAACCCAGCAGTTAAAAATAAGATAATAAGATAACTCTATCAAAACATGACTTTTCCATATATATATCATTCAAAATCCAAACCCAACATACATCACACCAACAATAAATCTGTAGGAGATTGAAACAGAACAATAAATCTGCCCGTGAACCCAGCAGCTAAGTTTTTACGTATTATGTTGCTCTATTTCAGCTAAGTTTGAAATCAGATTGAAACAGAGCAACAAACATCACCCAACTATGTTTTTCCAACTTCATTGAACCTAGCAGTTAAAAATACTTTGAATATAATTAAATCAAACTTCGAATATAATTTGCATATCAATATATATATATATATATATATCATTCAAAATCCAAACCCAACACAATAAAATAATTTGCATACACAACATACCTCACACCAACAATACATCTGTAGGAGTTTTCCAATGTGGAAAACCCAAAAACACACCCAGAAAATTGAAACAGAGCAAGGAATTCAGCAAACAATAGGTTCTTTAGGGAATGAGAGTGATTGATAGAGGGTATGGGGAGTCAGTGCAAAGTAGGAAGGTTTAGGCGAGAGAGATCAAATGATGAGAAGGATAGATAGAGGGTATGGAGAGACAGACAGTAGACAGAGGGTATAGGGAGACAGAGGGTAGGTGCTGATACTGAGGGAGAAGAATGGGAAGACAGAGGCAGCTTATTTGGGCGGGAACATCATTAATTCTCAACCATGGATATTTATTAGAATTCATCTGAGCCATCCAAATCAATCGTGTCTCTCATGGATTTTAAGATATTTTCAAAAAGCCTCTTGCCTTATTATATAGATTAGAGAACATAAAGGGTGTGTTTGATTGGGGGATAAGGAGGGGATTATTTACTGTACGGATTGTAATCTGTACAGTAAATCCAATCCGATGTTTCTTTTTTTTTTAGTCCGCCAGATATGAAGTCCGGCCAGACTCCTTATCCCCCATATGGGGGATTATACTATCCTAGGGGGGGTGTGGGACAATTTTGGGAGGATTATTTACTGTTGGGATTAGGTGATGAAATGACCATTTTGACCCTCTACTATTTAATTACGTATTATATTTAGTAAAATTTAATAAAATTTAAATATCTCAATTTCAAAATAAAATAATTTTATTTAACTTTTTATTGATGTTTTATTTATTTTTTTTAAAATAATTTTTTATAGATATTTTATTGATGTTTTATTTTAAAATTTTGTTTATATTTTATTTAATTTCATTATTTAAATGTTAATAGATGTTTTATTTAATTTCATCGTTTAATTATTATTATTTTAAAAAAAAATTTATTTAAAATTTTAATTAAAAAAATAATATAAATTTTTATTGATATTTTATTTATTTATTTAATTTTAAAAAAATAAATTGGGGATGCACCAATAAATCCCAAATTAATAACTTATGCACTGTTTAGTCCTAAAAGTTTTCTTATAGACTGAAAGGTCCAATTACAATGTTAATAACATCAGATACAATGTTAATAACATCAGAGTCATGTTACAAACATTAGATTTCAAACATCTAATGTTCATCAAATTTCAATAATATTTGAAAATATAGGATGAAAAACATCTAATGTTCATCAGATTTCAATAAATTTTGAAATTAGAGAATGTAACATCAGATCATTTACATCATTTACATTATGCTGATGTAAAAATGGGACTAAATGGAGCATAAGAAAACTTTTAGGACTAAATGGTTCAACGTTTCAAAAACTAGGACTTATGGGTAAATTTTCCTTTATTTAATTGTGTAAAAAATAAAATAAAATAAATTGTTATTTAATCTAGCTAAAAATAATTAAAATATTAAAGATATGTTTAATATTGCTATTACTTAGTACACAATTAAAAAATAGTAAAATAGTTTGTTCATTTATCCTATCCAGTCCGTCCAACTAAACGTTGGATTCACTAAAAATAGTCATTTCTAGACATCTAATCTCATGAAAAAACAAACACAAGATAAATATCCAATCCAACCAACTAGTCCGGGGGATTCACAGTCCCAGGACTCAAGTCCGATAGATTCTAATCCCTCCTTATCCAGTTCGTCTAATCAAACACACCCAAACGACATATTAAATGATAATTGGTTAAGGACTAGTCTACAAGCACATGGTACTCCATAAATATTAAATAATTTCCTGTTAGCACTTTGTTGAATAAGTTATGATCATTTCTACATACTCAAAACTTCACATAGAATTTTGAGTAAAACCCTTTATTTTTATTTATTTTCATAGTTGATTATGCAATTTAATGTAATTCACTTTATGTTTATAAATAATTTCCCATCGCTGTACTCAACACACACACACACAAAAAAAAAATTAAAAATAAATAAAAATAAATTACTAATAGGTTCTACAAACTTATTACTCATTAAGGGGTTGTTTGAGATGACCTAAATAAGTGTACTTTTTATTTTTTTTACAAAAAGATGTGCAGAAAAGTAGAGAGGTGATATGATAGAAAAAAGATAAAAAGATAAAAAAATGTGTACTTATTTTGGGTAGCCAAACTTGACCTAAATCTTTTTGATAAATTTATGAAAGTCCTATTAATTGATTGCGATTCGTAAGGAGGAGAAGTTGGATGTTAGGTCCTTTTTGTTTTAGAGTTAGGTTGTAGGACTATGAATACAGTAAGATTTAGGCCTCGTTTGGGAATATGCTATTTTAGTAATTTTTTGGTTTTTTACGAAAAGATGTGCAGAAAAGTAGAGAGGTGATGTGACTAGTTTTAATTGGCTGTTTGACTTTTTGGCTAAAATAGTCACTCTCCAAACAAGGCCTTAGTGAGTTTTTGTATCAAAAAAAAAAAAAAGTGAGACTGAGTGAGAAATTATGAATATAGTGATATTAAAATAGAAATGTAAGATAAATTAAATTTGTTTGGATAGCAATGTAGTGGTGACATTAATTGGTTCTAATTAATTTATAAATTTATATAAAAGTCCTCGATGTATAAAACACGATTTTGTTATTTTTAGGATAAACTATCAATAGGTCCTAATAGTTGGACTTGGTCTCGTTTGACAAGTGACTTTTTTAGTCAAAAAGATAAAAATTTATTAAAAAGTCAAAAAGCCAACAACTCATACCAAAAAGTCAAAATTTCTTTTTTCTCTCTACTTTTTGCACATCTTTTAGTAAAAAGTCAAAAAGTCATCCCAAACATACTAGTTTTTTTTACATCACATTTTAACTAACTTTTTGGCTTTTTGGCTAAAATGTGATGTAAAAAAAACTAATATATTTGGGATGACTTTTTGACTTTTTACGAAAAGATGTGCAAAAAGTAGAGAGAAAAAATAATTTTTGACTTTTTTGTATGGGTTGTTAGTTTTTTGACTTTTTTAGTAACTTTTTGACTTTTTGGCTAAACTGGTCGCTTCCCAAACAAGGCCTTAATTCCCATCAAATCCTATTGAAAATAAATCTTCGTAAAATTATCGCTAAAAATAATTTTTTTGTGATAATTTTTTACATACGTCGCTAAAAATTGATAATTAGTAACTTTTTTTGTCATAATTTTTATAAATTGTCGCTAAAACTTACAATTAGTGACTTTTTTATGACAAATTTTTTCCATATGGCCTATTAGACAATAAGTCTACTTATTAGAACCTATACGTAAGTACCCCTTATTTTTATTGTGGGTTAATTACATTTTTCACTTAAAATCTGTCAAAACGACGTCGTTTTGAGTGATTTGAGCCATTTGAGCCACAAAATTTTGAGCTACCTAGCATTGTTGTTTAACTTTAATCCCTATTTTTTCAATTTAAACAATTTGTTTTCTACACTTTTAACTCTAGTTTTAATTTGGTCATTATGTCTAAATTGTAAGTTAAAATTAACAATTTGGGGACATTTGTAATTTTTTAAGGATTCAATTTGGTTCTTCTGTCTAAATTGAAAGTTAAAATTAATAATTTGGAGTACTGTCAATTTTCTAAGGTGTATACATAAATAAAATTAACAAAAATTTAAATAGAACTATCAAATTGAAACTATAGAAACTAAATGAAATTTGAGTTAAACTATAAGGTGAAATTTGGGTCAAATTATAAGGTAAAAAGTGTAATTAACCTTCTTATTATTGAGCAAATTATACTAACAGTTTCTATAGTTTGGAGCTCGTGTTACTTTAAGATAATTCTATTTCCACACATTTACTTACCTCAGTGCACATTATTTGTCAATGCACATAGTTATGAATTTGATTAGATATTATTTATCTCATTCCACACACCACATATTTCAATTATAACCATCAATTGAAATATTGTACACACTTTTTACCCAGCTCCCCGATTTGTTTACTAATTCTGAATTCATCGCTTTCCCTTATGATTTCTCTGTGGGTCACTTACTCCAATTGATTAGATTTTGAATTTTGCTTCTGGGTTTGTTTTTTTAAATCCATTTATATAACTATATATGTGTGTGTTTGTACTTGATATAGTGGTATAGATAGCTCTTGTTTTCTTAAATCCATTTATATAACTATATATGTGTGTGTTTGTACTTGATATAGTGGTATAGATAGCTCTGTGGACTTTCTATGCGGGATTTAATTTTGGGCTTTCTGTCTCTATAATAAATTGGTACTGTTTCTATGTTTTGTTGAATTTGGATTACAGATTAATTTTGTTTACTCATGAAGACAACGACAAGTCATAGAAGCCTTTCAAATCGCCAGAGAATTAAGTTTTGACCAGTTGATATTGATTTTCTGAATAGAATTAGTCTTATTGTTGTTAACAATAAACCATTCAAGATCCTTTTCCTCTCTGTTGTTTTCCATTGGATTTGTAACCGAAACAAATTGAATTGATTTTAAAGAGAGACTGTTTTCCATTGGATTTGTAATCGAAACAAATTGAATTGATTTTGAAGAGAGACAAGGAAAGAAAACTGTACGGGAAAGAAATATACCTTCTCGTATAATCCTGTTGATCAAGTCTGCATTCCTCCGTACGATGTCGTTCTA
This sequence comes from Camellia lanceoleosa, assembly GCA_025200525.1. NCBI lineage: Eukaryota > Viridiplantae > Streptophyta > Magnoliopsida > Ericales > Theaceae > Camellia > Camellia lanceoleosa. Next base: position 187,672,570 of record CM045759.1, read on the forward strand.
TCACCTGAAAACACAAACGAGAGCTAGCCGGCGGGTGTGTGCCGGAAACCTCTCCGATGCCTAAGTCAGTAAGCAAGACAAGTAGGTAAAAGCTCTATGAATTCAGGGAGCAAGAGTTGCATTACCTCTCCGAAGGTGATATTGGTGAGCTTATATAGGTTTCGCGTAGCACAATCCTGGTAGGACTCTTTTTCCTCCAAGTGTAGAGTCCTTCTAGGATTACTCCTCCTGGCGTAGAGTCCTCCCTGGATTCATATTCCTGGAAGACAATGCTTATCCTCCAACACCCTCCTCACTGCTTAAACCAAGTGAGATGGTTCTTCTTATGGCCGGACTACTTCAGGACCGAAGTAACTATTAAGTCGGCCCTTACCTCACTCTTCCTTACCTCGGTTTTCCCATGCTGAAACCGAGCTAGACATAAGGGAATTAAAACCGAGCTATCTTTAAAACCATAGCTACTTGGTTCACATGCTATAATCAAGTAACCATCGGGTCGAAACCTCCGTGCTACTTCCTCAACCGAGTAGCTCAGTCCTTCCACAACCGAGCTAACCACCTCGGCTGTGTGACCGGTCTATCTTCCAAGTTACTTCTCCAAACCAGAGTATCCTACATGGACCTTCCACTCGGCCCTCTTTATTTCGGCCCTAAGGCCCAATACCCAGCTCGGCTCAATTTGCATATAAATTGCCCTCTCAATTGCCCCTTAATTCCATCTGCAAAGCATGATTGGGATTACATGCCTACGAACCGAACTAAAGTTTTAGCTTATCCAGCCGAGCTACAATCCTTTAGCTACTCCGGCCGAGCTGAAAACCTTTTTAGCTTCTCTAGCCGAGCTAAGTTTAAACCGAGCTAAGCACGTCCGGTCAAACGTCTCTTCAGTCACAGCAACTGAAGCGTTTCTTCTCCCAAGGACACGTGGCAAGCCCCTATTGGCCATTCACAGCTGTTGCGCCGTCCTCGTACTTCGCAATTTTTGAACAGTCCCGCGTTTTTTCCCTCCTTCTACTTACACAAAACAAACCCTTTCATTTTTCAAATCATTCACCCAACTATTCATTTCCCTCTCTCTCTCTGTGCTCCTGCTATTCCAACCACTAAGCTTCCTGAATCCGTGTTCTTCATTGTTACTGTTGCTGTTGCTCCCACCTTTACCTTCCTTTTTGTCTGGTAAGTATTAATACTTTGTTCTTTCCTTCTTTTCCTCTGCTTTCATTCCATAGCTTCAGCTTTGTGTTTTTACGAAACACTTTCTCTTTGTGCTTTCTGGGAAAAAAATTTTCATAAGAACACTCTGAATACCATGATGTAACCTGTAGAGCATAGCCTAGATCTAAAAACATGTCCCAACCGAACTAGATCACTGTTCTTGCTATATACAAATTTAGGTGAACTGAAACTGAACTAGCACTTGTACACATAACAGTAGTTTCAATAGGCCACCAACTGACTCTCATTAGCCGAAATAAGAACGCACCGAACTAGAAAATCTTAGTTCTCAACCGAGCTAAGCCTCGGGGCTAGGCCAGCTCTCTCAGTTCCTAAACCGAACTCAGAAGGCTGCCCCTTGATGCTTAGCCGAAGCAACAAAAACCATAGCGGAACCGAGATAACCAAACATCACGCCAAACCGAGATAACAAACACCTTGTTGGAATCGAAGTAGATCCTGTAGTACCGTATGTAGCCGAAATAAGGCATCCTTTCTTGCTTTGTTCTTGTAGCACGGTCAATGATCTGTGCTTGACCATTTTGTTCTTCCACTTTGCAGACTTTAGGTTGCCCAGGCCATTCTCTTTGAAGGCTCAACCGAGCTACTGAGCACAACTTCTCCAGCCGAAGTAATTTATTTCTTATTTATCCGATAAATGGGGAAGTACAGATTCCTAGTAGAAACCCCAAAGGCCTAGCCAATTTAGGAAGGATTACAATATTCCCGATGTAAATCTCACTTTAGCGAACAAGACGAGACCCATGGGGCAATGAAGGCTTTGTCCCTTTACCCTTCAATCCATAATAGAAACCGACTCAGATTCGATCCAACCCCTAATATGTGAATTTTTAAGACAAACCAGATTATGCCCCACCCAGCTGTCTACTAACACATACCGAATAATCATGGGTATAGCCTCACTAAACCAACGTTTGGCCGAGATACTACACCAATACTCCATAGGATCAAAAAATGAAGGCTGGTGTTACTACTTGAGAGTACGCCGTGGCCGAGAGAAAATAATAAAACACACACCGGACAAAGACTTAAACGACGATGACTTCTTTTGGGTCTCTGGGAATTTCGAGGACTACCAGGCCCAGATTCCTGGCTGGGCTATAAACTGGAACAAAGGAATTCCTGGTACACTTACTTCGGTTATATTTCACATTTTCCTCTACTTCGGCTCTTTTATCTTAAACCGAACTAACAGTTCACCTTCTTTTGTAGATAAAGCCCATCTTCTTTCCAACTACGGTTACCCCAACCTCGGTCTTCTGCGCGCCGCACTACGAGTAAAGGAGAGAAGTTGGGCAAAGCTCCTAGACTTCGAACCGACCTACCGTTACTCCGGTCGCCACAAAGCAAGGGTAACCGACTTCCTGCTTGAAGACGCGCCAGAACCGAACCCAAACTTGCCTCAGATCAACCTTGTTCCACTCACAGCTGAGCAAGAAATGGCCAAGAAGAACAGATTGAAGGCCCTCCATCGAAACAACTCCAAATGAGGTAGTGCAGGAATCGGCCATGCCACCGAGACCGTGGTGGCACTCCCATCTCAACAGCCATCTTCATCACGACCAAGCAAACGTGCCCAGACTAACCAAACCGAGCCACGTCTTGCTGATGAAGACGAGACCGTCCTGCCAGCAAGTCCTCCACCAAGCCCTCAACCGAGCCTCCAACCGGAGCCTACCGACCGAACCGCTTCTCCCAAGTGGACTCCAGTACTTACCTTCAATGACCGAGACATCACCGCATCTGATTCGGTGGTCTCAGAGAATGATCATCAGATGGCCTTCAACTTGGCCAAGAGTGTGTGCCTCCCTAAAGACATGGAGCACCACTACAAACAGCTCAACACCGAGCTAAAATCAATCCGGTCCTCCACTAAGTCCATGATCCTGGTAAGCAGTACTCCTTTCCATGTAAGATTTCTTCTTCTCTTTTGTTTTCAACTTGGAGTCCGGCTAACGTTATTCCTTCTTTGCAAGCCATCCAGAAAAACTAAGTCACTCACAGGAGGGTCATGGAGCTTAGGAGGAGTACCAGAGAGGCCATGGCTGAGGCCGAACTAAAAACGGCCGAGCTGGAGGAGGCGAAGAAGCAATTGGCCGAGCTCAGGGCAGAGAACGGTCGTCTGACCGAGGTTGCCAATTCGGTCGAGGTCGAGAAGAAAAGAGTTGCCACCGAAGCAAAAGACAGATACCTACGTATCTTGGCCGCAATTGAAAAGAAAAAGGACGCCGAAATAAAGCATTTGAAGAAGGAGGTGAAGGAGGCTTGGCTTCAATGAGGCGAAGTAGCCTATACCCAAGAATGTAACGCAAAGAAAAGACCTCTTTTTCAAATGTGGGTCATGTGGAGAAGTTCGGGTTGTACGCGACACCGAGGTCTACAACGCCCACAAGCTCCATTCCAAATTCGCCTCACTCTTGCATCTGTGGCCGATCTCCAAAAAGCCTTCCTTGAGGGATCCGGTGATGATCTCACGATGATGATGAAGATGAGGAGCAATGTCAGGTTGTCAGCGAGCGATAAGTCGATTCGGTTCGAGCGATTTATTGAGGATCCAACTCTGAGCTGCGTAATTCGACGTTTAAGTTGGTTCGAAGTCGACAATCCCCACTTCAAACCGTGCTTCGATATCGGCTTCAAGCGATCATTGACGTAATTGTCGAACTAAACGCACTTCTTCAATGATTATTTTCTTTCTTTTTTGTTGTATTTGAACTTTTTTGTAACCAAAGCCCCTTAAAATGTACTTGTTTTGAGGTTCAATGAAAATTTCTCTAACTCTTATACCGGTTTTGTGAATGTATGCTTGCATCATTATGAATTTTCCATCTGAACTATGTTGTACAACCTGTGATCTCGTTAGCTATCTAACTTACTAGTTAACCACTCTTCACCGATCAAGCTTACTTTTTGAAGAGTACAAAGAGTTGGTTTAATCGCCCAACCACTCTTGACCATACACTTACTTCTACCAAGAGTACAAGAGTCGGTTTAATCCAAACCATTCAAATTATACTTACTTTACTACTGAAGAGTACAAAGAGTTGGTTTAATCCAGCCAACCACTCTTCAGCCATACACTTACTTCGGCTGAAGAGTACAAAGAGTCGGTTTAATCCAGCCAACCAGTCTTCAGTCATACACTTACTTCGACTGAAGAGTACAAAGAGTTGGTTTAATCCAGCCAACCACTCTTCAGTCATACACTTACTTCGGCTAAAGAGTACAAAGAGTTGGTTTAATCCAGCCAACCACTCTTCAGCCATACACTTACTTCGGCTGAAGAGCACAGAGTGTTGGTTTAATCCAGCTAACCACTCTTCAGCTGAAGAGCACAGAGTGTTGGTTTAATCCAGCCAACCACTCTTCAGCCATACACTTACTTCGGCTGAAGAGTACAAAGCTGAAGAGCACAGAGTGTTGGTTTAATCCAGCCAACCACTCTTCAGCCATACACTTACTTCGGCTGAAGAGCACAGAGTGTTGGTTTAATCCAGCCAACCACTCTTCAGCCATACACTTACTTCGGCTGAAGAGTACAGAGTGTTGGTTTAATCCAGCCAACCACTCTTCAGCCATACACTTACTTCGGCTGAAGAGTACAAAGTGTTGGTTTAATCCAGCCAACCACTCTTCCAATACATACATTAAGAGTACAGAGTGTTGGTTTAATCCAACCACTCTTCACCATACACTTACTTGCCGAAGAGTACACAGTGTTGGTTTAATCCACCAACCACTCTTCACCATACACTTACTTACGGTGAAGAGTACAAAGTGTTGGTTTAATCCACCAACCACTCTTCACCATACACTACACTTTGAAGAGTACAAAGTGTTGGTTTAATCCACCAACCACTCTTGACCATACATACACTTACTTCGGCCAAGAGTACAAAGAGTTGGTTTAATTCAGCCAACCTCTAGGTTGGTTTTTCCAGCCAACCTAGAATACAGTGTTTGGTTATTCCGGCCAAACGTCCTGCAACCTGGATCCTTATCCTGGGCTTAGGAGGGGTAATAGTTGGTTTAATCCGGCCAACTATGTTTACAATACTACTTGCTTACAAAAGTTACGTTCTGCTAAAAATACATATGCTAAAAAAGAATCGATTTGTCTTATTGATGAAGTGAAAAATTTACATAAACTTAAAGAGGAAAAAGAAAAAGGCTAAAAGTAAAATAACTTAAGATTGGCAGTGTTCCATGGCCTAGGAATTGCTTTGTCGTCCTTATCTTCCAAGTGGTATGCCCCTTTTCCTGCTAATCCGACCACTTTGTAAGGACCTTCCCAGTTAGGACCTAACTTGCCGTCTCCTGGGACCAATGTGTTGCCCATAACCTTGCAAAGAACCCAATCGCCGATCTTGAATTGCCTTGGATGCACAGTTTTGTTATATTTCCTAGATAGTTCTTGTTGGTAGGAGGCGATGTGAACCAATGCTCTTGCTCTTCTTTCTTCTGCCAAGTCAAGTTCTAATGCGATGGCTTCCCCATTTAGGTCTGGATCAAAGTTTTCGCTCCGAATTGTGGGGAGCCCGACTTCTAATGGGATGACAGCTTCCATGCCATAGGCTAAGGAGAATGGAGTTTCTCCTGTTGACCGCCGTGGTGTGGTGCGATAAGCCCATAAAACATGAGGGAGCTCTTCTGCCCACTTGCCTTTGGCTTTCTCCAACCTTTTCTTCAATCCGTCTAAAACTACCTTGTTTGACGCCTCGGCTTGACCGTTTGCTTGGGGATACGCCGGTGTAGAATTGTAGAACTCTATCTTGTATTCTTTGCAAAAGCCTCTGAAAATTTGTCCGTCAAACTGAGTGCCGTTGTCTGAGATCAGTGCTTTTGGTATGCCAAAGCGAGTAATGATGTTCTGCCAAACAAACTTCTTCACATCTTTTTCTTTGATTGACGCCAAGGCTTCTGCTTCCACCCATTTTGTGAAGTAGTCCGTTGCCGCAAGAAAGAACTTCCTGTTGCCTGGTGCTGTTGGAAGTGGACCTACTATGTCTAAGCCCCACATTGTGAAAGGCCACGGACCAGTCAAAGGTAGGAGTTCTCTGGCAGGTTGGTGTATTTGGTGCAAACCGACACTTCTCACATTTTTGACATACTTCTCCGAATCTGCATGTATGGCCCAAGATCCTTGTGAAATAGCTCGGTATGCTAATGATCTTCCTCCTTGATGGCTGCCACATACCCCCTCATGTATTTCGAATAGGAATGCTTCCACCTTGCTGGGGTGGACGCACTTTAAATAAGGTCCTGAGAACGACTTCTTGTATAATGCCAAGGATGGAGAGAGCCAAAATCGCTGTGACTTTGCTCTTATTTTGTTGGCTTCTTTCTTTTCTTCTGGGAGTGTGCCGTCCTTTAGGAATAGGATGATGGGATCCATCCAAGAAGGACCTAACCCTGCACAACATACTTCTTCAGTTTCTGGGTCTTCGATGCTTGGTCTAGGCAGATAGTCAATTAGTAGTGGATAAGGAATGGAGGTGTCTGCCATTGAGGCGGCTCGTGAGTTCGCTCGCTTCTTGTTTTCCTCTCTGCCGATCTGTTCTATTCTCACTACTTCGAACTTCTTTATCTCTGCTCTGATCAAGTCTTGATACTTGGCCATCCTATCATCCTTTGCCTCATAGTCGCCAGATATTTGGTTTACCACCAGCTGTAAGTCGCTGTAGACCATCAGCTCGGTGGCCTTCATGTAGAATGCCGACTTGAGACCTGCTAGAAGCGCTTCATACTCTGCTTCATTATTTGATGCTGGAAAGCCTAGGTTGATTGCCTGCTCTATTACTAGGCCGTCTGGAGAGATGAGGACTATGCCAAGTCCCGCTCCATGCCTATTGGATGCTCCATCTATGAAGAGCTTCCACATCTCTCCAACGAACAACTTCCAGCAGGTGGAGGGATCGGATGATGTCTTGGGATCTTCCACATTGCTGGTGGCTTCTTCAGAGTCGATGCTTGCTGTCTGTCCCTTGTTCTCTGTTTGCACCAAGTCTTTGTTTGTTGGTGAGTCCTGACTTGGTGTAGCATGGTTCACTTCTTCCTCCATTTCTTTACTCTGGACCGCCTTGGGGCCTGACTGAGCAACCAGTACTAGGGGTTGCGTTATTCCGACGTCAACCTCTATCCTTAGTTCGGCCGTTTCGGTCAGTCGATCAAGCGGATGTAATGACTTCAGGTAATTCTGCGACAAAATCTGCTAGTGCTTGTGCCTTTATAGCGGTTCTGGGTTGGAACTTGATGTCGTACTGTCCCAATTCCACTGCCCACTTCAAAATTCGCCCAGAAAAGTTCGCCCTTTCAAATAAAGCTTTTAAAGGAAAGGCTGTGAGAACAACTATTGTGTGGGCGTGAAAGTAATGCGACAACTTCCTTGAAGCCATCATCAAGGCCAATGCCAGTTTCTCCAGTGGCAAGTACCTTGTTTCGGCACCCAGCAATGTCTTGCTGACATAATAGATGGGCAAGTGTTGGATCCCTTCTGCGCGGACCAACACTGCACTAATTGCATGTTGCGATACTGCCAAGTAGAGGAAGAGTTCTTCTCCAGGTATTGGGGTGACAAGTAGTGGTGGAGAAGACATGTATTCCTTCAAACTCTCCAGAGCTCGGTCGTATTCTTCGTCCCACTCAAACTTAGCTTTTAATGACTGAAAGAATGGACGCAATCTGTCTGAAGACCGGCTGATGAATCGGTTAAGCGCTGTTGCCATCTTGGGTGAGATGTCAGATTTCCTTTACTGAGTTAGGCCTCTCTAACTCCTGAATTGCTTTGATTTGGGAGGGGTCTGCCTCAATGCCCCGGTTGGTCACCAGGAAACCCAGAAACTTGCCAGACCCTACACCGAATGCGCACTTAGAAGCGTTAAGGCGCAGCTTGTGTTTCTTCAGGATCTGGAACATCTCATCTAGGTCCTTTAGATGGTCATCCGCGTCCTTGCTTTTGACCACCATGTCGTCGATGTAAGCCTCCATTGTTCTGCCTAACAATGGCTCAAACATCTTGGTGACCATTCTTTGAAACGTTGCCCCTGCATTCTTCAGGCCAAAGGGCATGACCTTGTAGCAGTACAGTCCTCTTGGAGTGGTGAAGGATGTTACTTCCTGATCTGGTTCGTGCATGGCTATCTGATGGTAGCCTCTGTATGCGTCAAGGAAGCTAAGCCTGCTGTGTCCAGCGGTTAGGTCCACCAATTGATCTATCCTTGGTAGGAGAAAGCTATCCTTCGGACATGCTTTATTGACCGTCTTGTAATCGACGCAAACGCGCCACTTGCCATTCTTTTTTGGCACTACGACCGTGTTGGAGATCCATTTGGGGTAATGTACCTCTCTGATTGCCCCTGCTTCCAGCAGGTTTCCCACCTCTTCTGCTACTATTTCTGCGTGGTGGAGTGCCGATCTGCGTGTGCGTTGTAGGCGACCGGCCGCAGACGGTGGACATTGAGTTGGTGGCAAATGAAGTTGGGATCAATGCCTGGCATGTCGTATGGGGTCCAGGCGAACACTTCGATGTTGGAGGTCAAGAATTCCAAGATTTCCAATCTCTCGGTGCTGGACAACGACGAACCAAGTAAGAAGAACTTATCCGGGTTCTTCTCATCTATCCTGACTTCCACCAAGTCCTCCACAGATTTCTCACTAGCCGCTTTGCCAACATCCGCAAATAGTTCATTACTTTCTGGTTCTTCCACCGAATGAACATATCCTTTGGCAGCTCGGCTGCCGTTCACTGTCACAAAGCACTGTTTTGACATGATCTGATCCCTGTAAACCTCCTCTATTACTCCGGTGTCGTTGGGGAACCTCATCACTTGATGATAGGAGGATGCCACCGAGCGCATGGCATGCAGCCATGTTCTGCCTAGGATGATGTTGTAGGTGGAGGGGACCTTCAGCACCCAGAACTCCACTTGCTTCGTCACACTTCCTGCCTTGACTGGAAGGATGATTTTGCCGACTGGCCACCCCGGCATAGAATTGAATCCAATCAAAGGGGATACGGCAGGGACTAAATCCTTATCTTGAAGCTTCAGTTGCTTGAAGGTTTCATAGTACATGATTTCGCATGAACTACCCTGGTCGATCAAAATCCGCTTGACGTCAAAATCCTTGACCCGGAGAGTGACGACCAAGGCATCGTTATGAGGGCAATAAATCCTCGCCAAGTCTTTATCCGAAAAAGACATGACAATTGTGGCCTCTGTCTTCCCCTTCTTGACAACTGGTTGGGCACTTAGCACCTCCCTTAAGTGCTCAGCTTTTTTGATTGAACCTTTGAGCTCGCATACACGCTCGGGTTCAAAGACTCCATGTATCACGTTGATGACGCCTTGGAGTGGGGTGTCGATCGGCATCCCATTGGGGTTGTTGTGGTTCTGGGGGGCTGGTTGCGCCCCTCCCTCTATGTATTTGTCCAGGTAGCCTGCTGCCACCAATTCTTCCAGATGCTGCCTCAACGGCGTGCAATTCTCACTGCGGTGCCCCTTTTCTTTGTGGAAGGTGCATCTGGATCTGTCATCATAGTCCTTTTGGGCCTCGCCTAGCTTGGCTGGCCACTTGAAGAAAGGTTCGTCTCGAATCTCACTAAGTATACGGTAGATTGGCTTTTTGAATACTGTGGTTATGGCGGTGCGGACTCTTAACCATCTCTTGTCCTGGTCCTCGCCATTGTCTCGCCTGCCTTGTCCGTTTCGGTTTTGGCGATCAACCGCATTGACCTTTGCTGAGGTCTTCTTCTTTGGTGTTGTGGTCGCGCTGGTTTTTGCTTTGGCACGAGCGCCATCCTCTTCCACCCTGATGTGCTGATGCACTCTCTCCATCAGGGCCTCCATGGTGAGGGGTGGCGTCATGGTAATAGAGTCCTCACCTGTTCCCCGGAAGGCCTCTTTTGTATTAGCAATGGCGAGGTTGGTTGGGCCCCAATCTGTTGAATGTCTCCCAAGAGCGATTGTATGACCTCGTGGTCTCCTTGTCGCCTATGTCGATGGAGAGTAACCGTCGATCTCCACCGGGTTTTGTGTTTGTTCGAACCGCGATACAAACGCCTCGCTAATTGCGCCCGAGGCTATCTTGCCCTCGAAGCTTCTCAAACCAAGTCAAACCAAGGTCGCCGAGGCTTGAAGGGAATAAGATGCACATCAGGGCCTCATTCCGCCGGTATACAGCCATGACCTGGCGAAAGTGGCTTAAGTGCAAGTAGGGGTCCGTCTTCCCCTTGTACGTTGTGAATTTAGACTGTACAAAGCCTGACAGAAGGGGCGCGTTCTCTATTGCTGGGACGAATGGTGAGGTCTGCAGCCTCGCCAATGCCTTGTTCGCTGGTTCATACACCGGGCGCGGTATTGGCATTCCAACCTCGACGCTTCCATGCGTCCGAGGAGCCATAACTTGCACGAAGGCAGGAACCTGTGGGATCGATCGCTCAAGGCGCCCTCTCCATCTTGCTTTCTCTTCTAGCATGGATCGCAGGTCGGACGATCTGGGTAATTCCGTCTGTCTAGACCTTGTGTGGTGTGTATGCGAAGGCCAATAAGTGCTCCCTTCCGTGTAGGACCTCTCAGATCTCGCCCTCTCAGGCTTGGAGTGACGAGTCCTGGAAGATACGGATCGCGTGTCGCCTGTCCTGACGCTTCTGTTCTCTGGTCGAGATGGGGTAGAATTCCTACTACGACCCTCTGAGTGGCGAGGGGGCGTCTTATTGTTGCGCCCCTCTCCTGTCGCCACTTCTTTACCCTTCATCTGGCGCTTTAAGGATTCCATGTCCGCTGCCATCCGCCAGACAATCGTCTTGTTCTCTGACGCGATCCTCCAGAGCTTGAGGATCTACCCTGCGCCTTTGTCTTTCTGGGCTTTGCGAACGAGAAGGATGAGGGCTGTTATTCCTCCTCCTGCCCCTGGCATCCCTCCTGGGGGTTTGTCGTTGCTCCAGGTTCGCCATGGGAGAGACCAAGGGTAGGCCCTCGCGCCTTGCACCCCCATCTGGGGTCTGTCCGTCGATGGCGGACTGGGGTAGCTCTTCGTTGTTCGCCATTGATCTTCAAGAGAAAGCTTGATCAAGAGGTTGTTCTTGTCTGTTGCTTCCCACAGACGGCGCCAATTGTACGGGAAAGAAATATACCTTCTCGTATAATCCTGTTGATCAAGTCTGCGTTCCTCTATACGATGTCGTTCTATCACCTGAAAACACAAACGAGAGCTGGCCGGCGGGTGTGTGCCGGAAACCTCTCCGATGCCTAAGTCAGTAAGCAAGACAAGTAGGTAAAAGCTCTATGAATTCAGGGAGCAAGAGTTGCATTACCTCTCTGAAGGTGATATTGGTGAGCTTATATAGGTTTCGCGTAGCACAATCCTGGTAGGACTCTTTTTCCTCCAAGTGTAGAGTCCTTCTAGGATTACTCCTCCTGGCGTAGAGTCCTCCCTGGATTCATATTCCTGGAAGACAATGCTTATCCTCCAACACCCCCCTCACTGCTTAAACCAAGTGAGATGGTTCTTCTTATGGTCGAACTACTTCAGGACCGAAGTAACTATTAAGTCGGCCCTTACCTCACTCTTCCTTACCTCGGTTTTCCCATACTGAAACCGAGCTAGACATAAGGGAATTAAAACCGAGCTATCTTTAAAACCATAGCTACTGCGGTTCCTCACATGCTATAACCGAAGTAACCATCGAAGGCCGAAACCTCCGTGCTACTTCCCTCAACCGGAGTAGAGCTCAGTCCTTCCACAACCGAGCTAACCACCTCGGCTGTGTGACCGGTCTATCTTCCAAGTTACTTCTCCAAACCGGAGTATCCTACATGGACCTTCCACTCGGCCCTCTTTATTTCGGCCCTAAGGCCCAATACCCAGCTCGGCCCAATTTGCGTATAAATTGCCCTCTCAAAAACAAAATAATTTGTGTGTTGTTTGTTGTTGTTGGTGGTAGAGAGAGAGAGAGAGAGATGATATGGGTTGGCTAGGATTTTGATATCCATTATGGTCATTTTACTTTAGAGTATAATTGCCATTAAAATAAAGTTTCACTAAGTGTGTGCACTAAGGTAGGTAAGTGTGTGGAAATAAAATTTCTCATCACTTTATTTCTTGACTTTTCAATTGTAACACATTTGATCCTGAATTTTAAATCTTATTTCAAATAAAAATAATTAAAGATACCATTACTCAATTTCAAGGGCAAAGTCATCAATTTAATAAAATATAAACTAATTTGATAAAAATAAATATCAAAAAAATATTTTTGAAAATTATTTATACTCACCAAAGATAAAATTATGTAAAATTAATAAATTTTTACACATTTATTTACCAAATTAATTTTTATTATGTGTTTGGATGATGATCATGTAATAGGTGGTTATTTTTATTTTTATTTTCATTAAATTAGTTTCTATTTTTTCAAAAGTCAAATGTGGTGATAATTTTGATATTATTATTAAACCAATCCATTGAATTAAAAAATCCAAAACTAAAAATATTTCATATATTAAATATATCAATTACACATTAAAAAGCTTAACAACAACCCATTACATGATCATCATTTAAACACATAATAAAAATTATTTTGGTAAAATAAATAAATAAATGAATGTGTAAAATATTTATCAATTTCACATAATTTTATCTTCGGTGGGTAGAAATAATTTATAGAAATTCAAATATATTTTTTTGACATTTATTTTTGTCAAATTAGTTTATATTTTGGCTTTTTTACTAGCCAGTCCTGCTTTAAAGCGCTATTCTTGTTTTAGTCCTGAAGTTTGATTTTATACACCAATAAGTCTTGGGGCTTTTTTTCCTTTCCGTTTTACCCCTGCTCTGTTTTGCCCCTGTTCGTTGGTTTCTCTCTCTATCTCTCTCTCTCTCTTCCTCTAATGATTTCTCCAGTCGACACACATCTTCCTTCGTTGCCTTCAACGCTACTCACTTCAACCACTGCCGTTCTTTGTCACCTTTAACGCTACTTGTCACGCTCCAAAATTTAGACAATTAAATATTAAATTAGAACTAAACCCCATTAATATTTCATCATCCAAATCCTAGGGGTGAAACAAAAAAACTAAACGTCAACCAAACCATCCACCATAATTTCATAACTAACCAATACCTCCAATATTAAAGTAACAATAAATAGCCAAAATAACTTAAATAATATATGGTTACAAACCATGCCAAATTATCTCAATACCAAAGTCATAAACAAATAAATAAATACATAAACTAATATCAACCCTAAGCTCAAGAAGACAAAAGAAGTCCAAACAACAAGTCCAACAACTATAATAATTCCACGTCACCACCGTAGCCCCAACTAATCCTGCAAAGGAAGCTCGACTATGATCAAATAGAATGCACTCGAGTTGCCAAGAAATAAAACAAGTCAGTATACAGGTATACTGGTATGAGTACAAGATTTAACACCCACGTGTCCACCACACACAAACAAAAATATATTTAATTTTTGTTACGGGACAAGACAAGTAGTTTCATCCACACCGAGACAAATGAGTAGTTTCTCAAGATACAGTGGCATTTAGTTTCTTATCCGTACACAACGAAATATAAATTGAGTATAAAATAACAAAATAGAAATAAAAAATATGGTGGGTTAGCCCTACATAAAAAATTAGTAAGACCCACCATCTTGCAAAAAAATATAGTTAGCATGATTTAATCATAAATAATTTGCTGAAGAAGTATAAAAATGCACTGTTTCATACTTGAATAATTCGAATTGACCAAAACTTAAAGAATAAAAGTTGTACATAATCAAATTTTCTAAAATACAACGCGAAGGAATTTAACAGAAACTGAACAGGTTGAGAGAAAAACTTGATAAAAAAACTTAGACGGAATTTAATAGAAAAATTTGAAACTGAAAACGAACAAAAACTGCCCTAAGATGATTTTTTTCGAAAAAGTTCAAAACACGAAAAGTGTGCAGAATAATGTTTTACTTTAATTTACGCGAAATCAATAAAAATAAGCTCGTTTCGTGGGTTAAAACAGCCTCTAAAATCTGCATTGCTAAAATGAATTAAACCTACAATAACCAAGATCATCCGATTATAAATTCTAATCGATCTGTTTAATAAAAATTTAAAACACAAAAGTTGTTTAAAATTACGTATACATGCCTCTGCTCAAATTTCATAATTTATCGAGATTGTTTATTATTTTTCAACCTGTACAAATCAATACAATACATACTATAACAATAAAGTCATAATTAAATTCTTTGTACCTTAACTCCACCATTTCGGTCCATCACTTCCGGCCTACACATATATCCCATGTGCCTCCCGTATACCTAACACCGCTCCGAAGTCAAACTTGCATGGAGATATCGTCCTGAGTTTGACCCACACTCCACGAATGGTTAGCATATACGTATGCGCGTAAATCAAAACACTCGTCTACTCATGAGAACGAGGCAACAATATACATATACAAAACATCTCACCCATGAGAACAAACATAACAATGCCAATCCTAAGACATTCAAATAAATCTCATAATCCTTACTTTTTTTTATACGCTCTTTCTTACCAACACTCAAATAAAACAACAATTCATGGAGTCATGGTGAAGTATAAGGAATTTATCTATGGGTTCCTAATTAATTTTAATGTCATATAACCATGAGTGTGATTACAACCATAAAATAAATTCATATAAAAACCCTAAACCTGACATACACCACTAATCAAAATAATTAAAATCAATCAATCAACTAAAAACCCTAAACCTTACATATACAACTAAACAAAATAATTAAAATCAATCAATCATCTAAAAATCCTAAACCTTATATACACAACTAATCAAAATAATTAAAATCAATCAATCATCTACATGTAAATATGAAATCAATTCAACATCAAATAAATAAAAATAACGAATTAAATATAAATCAAGGGAAGTGGGGATTTTGTACTCACAATATTTTTTAAAGATCAAGGAAATATTTAGAAAATTAATGAAGCCACCAAGAAAAAACCCTAACCATTTTCTTCCTCTTTTTTTCTTCTTCCGTCATCTCTCTGTTTTACGCGACACACACTGCACTCTCTTTTTTTGTTCTTTGATCACTCTCACTCTCTCTCTCACGCCATACTCACGGCACTCTCTTTTTTGTTTTCTTTCTCCTTAACTTCTAAACCTAATTGACTACTGTATTATATTAGAATAAAGGTTGAAACCCCCTTTGGGGGTCACCCCCTTCACCCCTTTTAGTTTTGATTGGTCAACTTTTCTTTTTCTTTTTCTTTTTTTTTCTTCTCATCAAATCCCCAACCTCCATGTGTGTGAGGGGGTTGTGGGGATGGGTGTTTTAAGAGGGTCTAAATCAATGCCCATTATATTATATATGTTAGAATTATTTATTTTGATGATTTATTTAATTATGTTTTAATTTATTTGGAAGAGAAAAATAGAATCAAAATTTATTTTGATAATTTATTTGAAGAGAAAAATATAATCAAAATTTATTTTGATGATATTATATTTTAATAAAATCAAAATTTATTTTGTTCTATTATTTCTCACCTAAACCTTTATCCTAAATTTTGTTGGAATGTATTTAATATTTGATTAAATCCGAAGTTTAAACAGTCCAAAAACAGAAGTTCAAACAGCCCAGCACAACAGCAGTTCAAAATGTTCAAAAGATTCAAGTGGAAAATATTCAAATTTGTAATAATGGAGTGGAAGATATTCAAATTAGGGTAAATTACCAATAGGTCCTACTTTTGAGACTTATTACTCAATAGGTCCTACTTTGGAGACTTATTACCCATTAAGTCCTATTTGATATAATTTATTAAGTGATAAAGATAAATTTATCAGTCTTTTTTTTTATGAATAATTTTATAGTGATAAATTTATCAGTCTCTTTGTTTTATGAATAAATTTTTAGTGATAAATTTATCACTCTCTTATTTTTATAGTGTTAAATTTATTAGTTAGGACATGTAGGTAAATAAGTCTAGTTAACAACAGCCATAAACGGCTATAAATTCAAATGACTATAATGGCTGTAAACGGTTATAATTTTCATTATATATACCAAAACCTCTAATGTAAACAAGTTACAAAAACCTAAAAATATTCTTTGATTTATAATCACTCACATCTATTCTCAGAAATTATACACTGAGCCTCATGGCTTTAAGCCTATCTTTCTTGTGTGAAGTTTACAAAAAAATCAGAATTTCATTTTTATATCTATCTTTGAGATATAATTCTTGTAGCTTTCTGTAAAAACAAAAACACCTTCTTTTCAACCTTGTAAGAGTGTAGTACACTCAGTGTTCTTGATTTAGAAAGTCAGTGTAAAATCTGTGGAGGATTGCTCCATCTGTGAAAAGATTGCTAGCATCCTATGAAGCTAGAGTATAGTAGAAAATCTCAAGTGAAGCTTGAAGAGTGGACGTAGGCCGAGTTGAAGCCGAACCACTATAAATTTTTTTGCCTCTCTCTCCCTTATCTCTTTATTTTATTTTAAATTGCCATAACTATATTTCACATTTTTACTGTGCTAAAATCATTAACTAATATAGTTGTTAAGACACTTGTTTTAATTATTTTTATTTCATTAATTATATTTATCTATTGTGTTAGTCATAATTTTTATTAGGGTATTATTAATTTTAATTATAAAAACCTAATTTACCCCCCTCTTAGGTTGTCTTTTGGGTAACAATATATATAATAATCTAATTTCTTATTATATTATATTATACAAATAAATCACATTGTAACATATATAAATATAAATATCCTATATAAATTCAATATATACATAGCACCCTTATATATATATATATATAATAAATAACACATTAAATTAATTAAACACCACATTAAATTCTTATATAACCACACAATTAATAAAGCCAAAAATAAAATCAAGTAATAATAAATAAATAAAAACTTACGAAAAATCAGAGTTGCTACACTACTCGCCTCAATTACCACCATCCTCCGCTACTGTCACCATCATACTCTTCCATCATCGATATGCTATATTCAACGTTGAGTTTATATATTGTCCTAATGCTGAGATTGTTTGTGTAATTTTTTCGTCAATTATTTGTTAATCACGATGTGGAGATTGTTGTGTGTTTGTTGGAGATTGTTATGTATATATTTACAACATTATATATATTTTTAGTTATAGTTTCAGTGATATATCACTGAAAGCTAATTTGTTCAATATGCTGTGGACTGTTGCTATGCTAAAATTTTGATATTAATATAGTGACAAATTTATTACAGATTTTGTTAGATATGTGGTTGTTGCTGTGATGGAATTTTAATATTAATATAGTGATAAATTTATCATTTTTGTTAATGTAAAGAGATAAATTTGCAGCATGGTCAATTAATCATTTTTATCACTCTATGATCAATAATCAAATTAATTTGTGATTGAATTATCATTCAACAATCACTAACACTGTACAACCAAAAGACTGATAAATTAATAGCAAAGAATTCAACAAATTTATCGATAAATTTATTAGTGATAGTCAATAATATTCAATGGTAAATTATAGTGATAAATTTATCACTGATGAATTTATTCAAGTCGATTCTTTCAGTTTTTATACACAATATATCTAGTTCTAAGGTTGAAGATTGTAGATCGGCGTTGAAATTGGCTAGATCTGCGGTCGCTAGTGAAGATTGATATCAAAGATAATAGATCAGTAATGGAGGAGGATGATGGTGGCAACAACAGTGTTGACGATAGTGGATGGATGATGGAGGAGTGGCTGTGATGGCAACGAAGAAGGATAATGGCAGTGTGAGGCGAACGACGACGAGGAAAGAAGACGAGAATGGTGGTTGAGGCCTATGATGTTGATGATGACAAAGGAGAATGGTGGTTGAGGCTAGGGGTAAAATTGTAAAAAAGATTTCATTAAATTGGGCTGGACCTAGTAGGTAATAAGTTTTCTAAGCAGGATTGGCCCCGTAACTTCCTCTTTTATTTTATCAAATTGATAATTTTGTCCTTAAATTTGAGTAATAGTATCTTCAATTGTCCTTATTTGAAATAAAATTCAAAATTCAGGATTAAATCTGTTACTATTAAAAAGTCAAAAATCAAAATAGCACGAGTCTCAAACTATGAAAATTGTTAGTATAATTCGCCCTTTATTATTTATAGAATCTACCAAATTATTAGATCAATCTCATCATTTTGGATTAAAACAAATGGGCTTGGTGAAACCATCTACTCTTCTTCTGTCTTACTAGATTCATTTGGGATGTGGGTTAATTTTTTAATTTTTTGACTATTTTAGTTTAGAATTAAAAAATTTTATTTGGGATGAATTTTTTGACTTTTTTTTATAAGAAAAAAATAAAATAATTATAATTTAAATGTGATATTTTTTAATCTGAGACTAATTATGATGTGTGGTAGTGTCCATATAAAAATAATAATAAATAAAATTTGATGTGTGGTAGTGGTGGGCCAAGGACCTTGTGGTCTTTCCCAATTAAAATTAAACGAAGGTAGCAAAAAGAGACAATAATGAAATGAGCCCAAAAGTGTGACATGTGGATGGCAATTTGGCCCGTGGTTCAACCCGGACAGTTGAGCTGTCTTCTTCTTCTTTTTTTTTTTTTCTTTCGATCGGAGTTGGGCTGTCTTAACCTCATAATAATTCAGGTAAATTACATTAGTCCTTTAGTGAGATTTCACATTGATCCCCTCAAATCTTATTTTATCAAATTTGATCTTATACATTCATTTCTATTTTAATGTAGTCATACTTTTAATATTTCAAATAAAAAAATGATGTGCGCAAAACTAGAGAATGAGATTCAACTAATATTACATGGCTATTTCTGTGTTTATTCAATTTTTTATTTTTAGGAGAGAATTATTAAAATGCTCATGTGAGTTGCACATAATCTTTATCAGTCCAAATAAATTAAGAAAATTGAAATATAAATTTGATTCACACTCTATGTTCTAAGAAATATTTACCATTCGAAAAGGGAAAAAAAATGAATTGTGTATCGGCATATGTATAGAACTTTTCAACAAGATTTTAACTTTCTCAAAATCGAATCTATCCTAAACATATATGACCAAAATGAAATAGAAAGATACCAATACATAAATGATACCAAAGGTGAAATGTAGTCCTTTTATTTGCCAAGAAAATAAAATTAAAAAAAATTTCCAAGAGGAATTAATATCATTCCATCAGCTTTGTTAATATAAATATGTTAATATCTGATATACTTTAGTTAGACTTTAGTGCTGATATACTTTAGTTAGACTTTAGTGCTATGAAGATATAATATCACTTTAGTTCATTAGTGCTACTTTAGGCAAGCTTTAGTATAGTGCGGCAAGCTTTAGTTTAGTGCTCCATTATTATTTAATGTAAAATGATTGCTCCATTGTATCCCATTCTCTCTATAAAAGAGAGCTCATTCTCTCCATTGTAAACACACCATTACAAATTAATACAGAGCTATCAGTTGCTCTTTCTCTCTCTCTCTCTCTCTCTCTCTCTCTCACACACACACACACACACACACACACTCTCTCAAACTATTGTTTCATGGTATCAGAGCCCAGTTATACAATTCTGGCATTCTTCAATTTTGGTGCTTAGTCCCGTACACAGTGGCATGCACCAAACAGCTCGGAATCTCCTTACGATTCCAACGGCACCACGCCTGCCGCCGAATTCATACGCTCACGCTGAATTTGTGATCCGCTGCGTCTCGCTGCCACTCACACGCTACTTCACACGCCCACTGCTTTTCAAGCGCCGTTTACTATCGTGCACCAAGGCGCGCTTATTTGTTCATCAGAAGTCGCTGCTGCGGCGCTGCTCGCTAACGCACCCACATGCGCCCATGCTATCAGAAGCTCTGCCAGGCGCTGTTCGCCAACGGCGCCACGACATCATTTTTCACCGCCGACATCATCTCAAGACAAATTTCACATTTCCTAGCTATTTTCGACCTTCCGAACTCACTGGTACACTCTGTTTTACCTAATTTTGCTCCTACAGGTCTATTCCTATCAATTTAGCCCTACTCAACCATTATTATAAATCGTCATGATGTCTCCCATCCCATTTCCGTTATTTTGAATGGCTCCAACTATGTTTTATGGGCCCAAGCCATGTCTTCCTTCCTCCAAGGAAAAAAGCTCTAGCGAATTATCACCGGGGATGTAACCCACCCAGTGAAAGACACTGCTGAAACTACTGCTACTACATATGAAGACCGACTTGAGGACTGGGACAGTAAAAATTACCAAATCATTACCTGGTTTTGAAATACATCTGTTACCTCTATCGTTTCGCTTTGGTCGCTTCAACTTGACTCATTACTACTCCTGCCAAAGACATCTGGGATTTTTTGAAAGAACGATACCAGACTACTGGTTTTGCTCATCAATATCAACTTCAGAGCCAACTTCATCGGATGTGCCAAGAATCTAGTCAGTCCATCAATGACTTCCTTTCTCAAATGTACTCTGTTTGGGACTAGCTTGCTCTTTTCGAACCGACTTGGCCCCACTGAGAAAATGCTGTCTTATTTACTACCTATCGTAATCAGCAAAGGTTGGTGCACTTTCTCATGGCTCTCACTTCATCTTTTGAGCCCGTACGTGCCTCTCTTCTTCATCGCCATCCTTTGCCCACTCTGGAACAAGCCATTTCTGAGCTGCTATCAGAGGAGACTCGTTTTGGCACTCTCCAAACTCATCATGTGGACTCTGTTCTTGCCACTCCTCCGTACCGGCCATCATTTACCCAAGGGACCACTGCCTGCCTCTATTGTCAGAATCAGGGCCTTCCTTTAACACATCTCCTGGTCAATTGCCCGGTCAGAACCTACCGATAATGCAACAAACTTAGTCCCGTCATCCGCAATGGATTGTTTTCAGATCCATCTCGCCCTCCTCCAACAACCACTCTTCTCATTGTGGTTCTTCCCGGAGCTTTTATCGCTCGGGAATCGCCTCATTCCGGAATCGGTCTTATCACACCGCCGTTCGCTCGCCGCTACCTCTGAGGGTTTTTCTGAGTCCCCTGCTCCATCTACCCTTCTCTTTTCTCCAACGGATGTAGAGGCCATGTTCAAACACCTTCTCTCCCCTTCCGGTACACCTCTTCCTACTGCTTTGTCTGTGATTCCAGGTAACTCTTCTTGGTATTTTGACTTTGCCTGTTGTAATCATATGACCTCCAGTTCTACTATATTTTCTTCTATCTCTTCATCTCCTCATATTCCCTCAATTCAAAGCCGATGGTTCTCTCATGATCGTCATTATATTGGTACTGTTTCCACATCTTCTTTATCGTTGCCTCAAGTTTATCATATCCTCGCTCTCACTTTAAACCTTATTTCTATTGGTCAATTATGTGAACTTGGTCTAACTCCACATTTTCTCGCTACTCATTGTTTGGTGCAGACCTCGAGAGGCGGCGACTATTGGGATCGGCCGTAAGCACGGACGTCTCTATGAGCTCATTCACCTTCATGTTCCTGACTCTCCTCAGATCGCTGCTCCTGCATCTACTTCCTCCTTATCTCCTTTTCATCTTTGGCATTGTCGGTTATGGCATATTTCTATTAATCGCTTAAAGTCTTTGGTTTCTAGTGGACAATTGGGTCATGTACTTCCGGATACTTTCGATTGTATACCCTGTCAACTTGCCAAACAACCTGCTTTATCATTCAATAAAAGTACTTCTGTTTCCTGTGCACCTTTTGATCTTATACATTCAGATATTTGGGGCCCCTCCCCTACTTCTACTATGGGGAATTCTCGTTATTTTGTTGTTTTTATTGATGATTTTTCATGGTTTACTTGGATTTTTCTCATGAAAACTCGGTCTGAACTCAAAACCCTTTATTATAATTTTTCCCAAATGATCCACACCCAATTTTCCAAAACCATCAAACTTTTTCGCTCTGACAATGCTATGGAATATCGGGACTCAGATTTCCTTTCTTTTCTTCAGAGTCATGGTACACTGCCTCATCGTTCTTGTGCTGGCACATCCCAGCAAAATGGTCGTGCTGAACGGAAACATAGGCATATTCTTGACACTACTCGCGCTCTCTTTCTCTCTTCTTCCTGCCCTGAAAACTTTTGGGGGGAAGCTGCCCTCACTGTTGTCTACACTATCAGTTGTGCTCCTACCCCTGTCATCCATAATCAAACTCCCTTTGAACGTCTGCATGGCACTCCCCCTCCATATACTAATCTTCGGGTTTTTGGCTCTACCTGCTTTGTTCTACTTCAATCTCATGAACACCCCAAGCTTGAACCTCGTTCTCGTCTTTGTTGCTTTTTTGGGTATGGAATTGAACATAAAGGCTTTCGCTGTTAGGACCCTCTCTCTAAACGTCTTCGTATCTCCCGCCATGTCATTTTCTGGGAGCACAAAATGTTTTCCTCCCTTTCCTCCTTTCACTTACCTGCACTTTCCACTAATGTATTGTTTACTAATCCTTCCATAGATATCTTCTCTGATGATTTTGATACAGGTTCCTCATTCATTGAGATGCCCTTGCTCACTCCTGCTTCCGACCAGACTGCTCTCCCTAAAGGTCCACCTCTCATTATACCACCTCCTTCTCCACCGGTTCTTCTTCCCACCGATTCTCTTACAGGTCAACCACACCGAGTAACTTAACCTCCTATCCATCTTCGTGATTATATTGTTGGATCTGCTGCCTTTTCTACTTATGAACCTACCTCCTATCGTGAGGCTTGTACTAATCCTCTTTGGCAGCAAGCTATGACTGATGAACTCCAAGCTTTAGACAAAACTCATACTTGGGATCTTGTTGATCTTCCTCCTGGCAAAATTGTGATTGGTTGCAAATGGGTTTATAAAATCAAGACTCATTCTGATGGCTCTATTGAACGCTACAAAGCTCGTCTTGTTGCCAAGGGTTTCAACCAGGAATATGGGATCGATTATGAGGAAACCTTCTCCCCTATTGCTCGCAGCTTTACTTGTCGCTTTTCATCGCCGCCATCGGGAGCTCTTTCAGATGGATGTCGAAAATGCTTTCCTCAATGGTAATCTTCTTGAGGAGGTCTATATGAAACCTCCGCCTGGGTCCACTTTTCTACCTCATAAGGTTTGCAAACTACAGCGTGCCCTCTATGGCCTCAAGCAAGCACCCCGCACCTAGTTTGCTAAATTCAGTTCTACCATTCATGACTTTGGGTTCATCTCTAGCTCCTATGACTCTGCTCTTTTTATACGGACTACTCCTCATGGTACCACTATTCTCCTTCTGTATGTAGATGATATGATTATCACTGGTAATGATGCAGCTGGTATTCTCCAACTCAAACGTTTTCTCCACCGTCAGTTTGAAATGAAGGACCTTGGTACTCTTAACTATTTTTTAGGCCTCGAAGTCTCTTATGATTCTATTGGTTCTTATTTATCACAGGCCAAATATGCATCAGATCTTTTAGCTTGTGCTGGTCTTACCGATTGCAAAACTACCTCTACTCCAGTTGATCCTCAGATTCGTCTCATTCCTCTCGATGGGGATCTCCTCAATGATGCTTCTCTTTATTGCCAGCTCGTCGTTAGTCTTGTCTATCTCATAGTGACTCGTCCTGACATTGCATATACTGTTCACATTGTTAGTCAGTACATGTCGGCTCCTCGCACTCCCCACTATACTGCTCTACTCCACATCCTTCGATACCTCAAAGGCACTCTGTTCCATGGCCTTCACTACTCTGCTTCATCCTCTCTTGAACTGCGTGCCTTTTTTTTATGCTGATTGGGCTGGGAATCCTACGGATCGACGCTCCACCACGGGATTTTGTTTCTTCTTAGGGGATTCTCTTATTACTTGGCGTAGCAAGAAACAATCCCTCACTGCTCGTTCTAGCACCGAAGCTGAATACCAAGCTCTTGCTGAGACTACTCAGGAACTTCACTGGCTTCGCTGGCTCCTCACTGATATGGGTGTTTCCTCTTCTGGCGCTACCTCTCTTTATTGTGACAATCAGAGCGCCATTCAGATTGCTCACAATAATGTGTTTCATGCTCGCACAAAGTATATTAAGATTGATTGTCATTTCATTCGACAGCATGTTACACGTGGTACTGTTCATCTTCTCCCTATTGCTTCTGCTGATCAACCTGCTGATATTTTCACCAAGGCTCATCCTCCTGGGCGCTTCCGTGATCTTATTTCCAAACTCAACTTGGTCGATGCCTACCTTCCTTGAGTTTGCGGGGGGCTGTTAATATAAATATGTTAATATCTGATATACTTTAGTTAGACTTTAGTGCTGATATACTTTAGTTAGACTTTAGTGCTATGAAGATATGATATCACTTTAGTTCATTAGTGCTACTTTCGGCAAGATTTAGTTTAGTGCTCCATTATTATTTAATGTAAAATGATTGCTCCATTGTATCCCATTCTCTCTATAAAAGAGAGCTCATTCTCTCCATTGTAAACACACAATTACAGATTAATACAGAGCTATCAGTTGCTCTCTCTATCTCTCTCTCTCAAACTATTGTTTCAAGCTTTATTGTTAATCCAAAAGAACATGAAAATGATAAAGATTATGTAAGCAATTTAGAGAAACTACAAATGAAAATTGATTATATATATACAGATCTAGTGAGCTTCAAGCAAAGCACATATTCACTAAGTTTAACATTCAATATCAAGAGGCTAATCTGCCTCATTCACGCATAATATTTTTGTTAAAAAATAAAAAATTCATGGTTTACCATAGATCTGTTAAACTGGATTACATGAGACTATTAGTGTCGGGACTAATAGTTTTACGATTACCAATTTCTTAATTCATTTTTGAAATGTCTCTGCAACTAAACATGAACTAGTATATGTAGTGTAATGATCATAGTTTAAGGGTATTTCAGTCTTTTAACCCCTCTAATCCAGACCATCCTAAACGGGAGGTTCTATTTACACACACACATTCCTCTTTTTACACATCCTTCTTAATTCACACACCAAAAAAAAAAAAAAAAAAAATTTACTCATCACACACAATTTTGTTCCAATTATATCCTCATACACACACTGCCAATTCACACACCTTCTTCCACACCAGCAAGCAACGATCAAACCCTAACCCTAACCCTAGGCAGCAACCACCTTGCCGGCGGCGACGCAGCACCAGCAACGTACCGCGACCCTCTCTCTCTCCTCTCAATCGCAAAAAGGAAAGCGACGACGACTCGCAGACAAAAGGGGGTTCGGATGTTGATGGTCGAACCAATATGTTTTGTTCGGATGGTGATAGTCGAACCGAATTCATTGGTTCGATGGTTGATTTCCGAACGGAGGCGATTTCTTCGACACTGGTAGTCCGAATGGTAAGAAAATGAGACGATTCTACGATGTCTGACGTGGTGGGGAAGAGAAACGGGAAGGCAATGGGTTCGAAGATGAAAGGGAGTTGCAGTGGTGGAGGAAGAGGTAATGGCGGTGATAGAGGAAAAGAGAGGCGGCAGCCATGGAGGATGGTGGTGACTGATGGTTAGGGTTAGGGTTAGAGTTAGGTTTTTGGTAGTTTGAAGAAGAAATGGGTATTTTGGTAGTTTCATTTTAGGACTAAAATGTAATAAAAAAAAAAATTCATTAAGTGTGTGTAAAGAGGGTAAATGGTGTGTGCAAATAGAAGCTCCCATCCTAAACATTGAATTTGGATCATAAATTGGTTA
The DNA here is from genome assembly GCA_025200525.1 of Camellia lanceoleosa. Classification (NCBI taxonomy): domain Eukaryota; kingdom Viridiplantae; phylum Streptophyta; class Magnoliopsida; order Ericales; family Theaceae; genus Camellia; species Camellia lanceoleosa. The sequence goes on from CM045759.1 coordinate 187,698,564, forward strand.
TGGATATAGAAAGAAAAAAAGAAAAGGGAAAGAGAAATGAAAATAAAATAAAATGAAATAAAATATAAACTTACATTTTATTCATATTTTTTTCATATTTTTCCTTTCTTTTTTAAATTTATAATTCAAACATGACTTAAGACAAATTGAATTCGCATGCCATAGGAAATCTCATTACACACTATTTATATCATTCAGATATAAACTTTTGAATAAAAGTCAAATATTTAGATATAAACTTATGAGCAAAAATGAAATGGTTAGATATACATTTCGTTCAACTATTTATGTCTGAATAACTATTTTTTGTTTATAAATTTATATCTAAATATTTAAATTTTTGATAGACAAAAATAGTGTGTATTGAAAATTACCTCATCCTTAATCCCTACATGGAGCATATATACAGGAAAACAAATCAATTGCAAGTTGACTTTTGTATCCAAAAATCCATGATCTCACCAAACAAACTGTGGGGACGTATTTTTAGGATGATGTCACATGGTCGAGATGTTAGACGAGGTGTCACGTGAGTGAGCTATGATGTTGAGGTTGTTATGATATTAGCGAGATATGATATGGTAATGTCGGAATCGAGATATTTAGATAGAGGACAAGAGTCCTAGATAATGTTAGAATATTTGTTTAGGTAAGGTTGGATTCTTAAGAGAGTTGAACCTAATCTAAATAAAATAAGTCTTGGATAAGTGATATCCTTGTAAAGGATAGAGTCTTATGAAATAAGATTTCTAAGGGACGTAGATACTACTAGCTATAAAAGTAAGGTACCCGTGAGTCTAAGATATGCTTTTGATTGTGAATTGTGTACTTGTGTTGATATCTCATTGACAAATCGAGTGTTGATGGTCTCACCCGTTTGAATATTAGGGCCCAATGCTTTGTCAAGCAAAACAACTTCACAAGGAAGCTCCGTCTTCACCCGGATGCCACAAGTAGGCCAGACGCCTCAAGTACACCAAGTACGGCATAAGTCGCTTCATAGCTCCAAGCTTTCCCAAGCAAGGTGCTCACCCAATTTAGGTTTATGTCATCAAGGTGCCTAGCCACACAACAATGTGCTAGCGAAGGTCCTCAACTTAGCCGACAAGCCAACGTAGCATGTTGGGTCTTTAATAGCATCTCGAAGTGTCACAGGGTCAAGCATGCCTCAATAGATGCATATTGGATGGCCACTTGGTCATGCGAAGCCCACAAGCCACCGAGGGTCAATCTCTGGCCCACAGCGTAATCCTCGTGCTAACACGTGTGCTAGATTCCGCCTAAGGCCACAGCGCACCTTAGCGTTGCACCAACGTGTAGCATGAGTAAGGCGACGTCTCAATCCGTAGCTTGCTCGTAGCATAATGTAGTCCCTCAATAGACTTGGTCAATACATAGCTTGACGCCTTCATTCGATAGCCCACATATGCGGTGTCGCCTTCCAACCGCTTAGCTTAAGCCACGGGATCCCCTCGTGCAAGGTTAAACCCAAACCAAGCACTTGAGTTGGCACACGAGACCTTCAGTGGTGCCTCGATAGCCCATTCGGTCCAAAACGAGTTCCAAAGATGCCATATTGCGTGGCATAATGGAAACAACATAGTGGACCTCCCCTCGGGAGGACAAACGCAGAGCTTACATTATTGTACCGTCCACGGGGCTTCCAAACCCACGTGGAGACTCTAGACACCCCTCTGGATGCCTAAAGCCCGTCCTTGAGTTGCCCCAAGGTTGCTCACTTGAAGCCCAGTTTAGGCGGGGAGGTAGGTAGGTAGCATACCATACCCCCTTATATATGCTTGTTAAGCAATTTGCCCTCTGGCAGGAGGAAACATCATACATGTCCAAGGAGTCATAATGATTTATATAGGCTGTGGCTTTGTCTTTTGTTGGCTATTAGTGGCATACATGCCTTGGGCTACTTGGGGCCAAAGTTAGGCCACGTTGGAGCACTTCCAATGGCCACTCTTGAGCACTCAAATGGCCACACCACCGCAAGCGAAACGTCACGGAGTTAGCCTTACAAAGCAACCCTCTGATGAGTAGCACAAAGCTGATGCTGCAGTGCGTATACCAGCCCCTCTGATGAGTCCAACACCTCTGTGTTGATGGCCTGCCTTCAACGTCTAACTCTTTTAGCCAAGCTCCCCTTATTGTTCTCTACTCAAACCCAGCTGAAATGCACTGCACTTGTTGCACCCTCTGTTGGTTGCATCCTCTGCTGGTGACTTCTCTCAAATGGCCTCTGACAAAGCTCCTTTGAGCGTCTCTAAACTCTGCCTTTTGCCAATACTCTTGAAATGCCAAGCCCTTTTCTTAAATAGTCTCTACCAATGCTCCTCCGAGCAAACTCAAGCTCCTCTAAGCTGACTCCTCCAGACGATGTTCCTCTGATGATCTCTCATGCTCCCAATGCTCCTCTGAGCCCTCTTCTTGAATGGTCTCTCTGCCAATGCTCCTCCGAGCAAACTCAAAATGGCCTCTCTACCAATGCTCCTCCGAACAAACTCACAGTGGGTTGTCGCATCGTGACTTCCTCCTCCACTCGAGTTGTCGATGCCCTCGTCGACTCAATGCAAATCAACATTGCTCTTCAAAATGATTAAACAGTGCCCTCTTTGGTAAACACGAAGCCCTCTAGCTGATATCTCCAATAAACTGAAGTATCTTTGTACTGTGCCCTCTAGCGAAATGAAAGCCCTCTGGCTGCTGCTCATTAGCAAGTTCATGCCTCTGAAGCCTAACCAAGCACTAGAGTTGACACACGAGGCCTTTAGTGGTGCCTCGATAGCCCATTCGATCCAAAACGAGTTCCAAAGATGCCATATTGCGTGGCATAATGGAAACAACGTAGTAGACCTCCCCTCGGGAGGACACGCGCAGTGCTTACATTATTGCACCGTCCACGGGGCTCTCAAACCCACGTGGAGACTCTAGACACCCCTCTAGATGCCTAAAGCCCGTCCTTGAGTTACCCCAAGGTTGCTCACTTGAAGCCCAATTTGGGCGGGGAGGTAGGTAGGTAGCACACCATACCCCCTTATATATGCTTGTTAAGCAATTTGCCCTCTGACAAGAGGAAACATCATACATGTCCGAGGAGTCATAATGATTTATATGGGCTGCAGCTTTGTCTTTTGTTGGCTATTGGTGGCCTACATGCCTTGGGCTACTTGGGGCCAAAGTTAGGCCACGTTGGGGCACTTCCAATGGCCACTCTTGAGCACTCAAATGGCCACACCACCACGAGCGAAATGTCACAGAGTTAGCCTTGCAAGGCAACCCGTGACACTCTCCAACTTGATCATTGGAGTACCCCCGAATAGACGAGCTACCGTGGTATTTCTTGTCTTCTTGTGCGTAGGTGCTAACTTAATCTATTCTTCTGTGTGCTTTCCAACTGAGTTCCCTAAATTTTGACAAAGAAATTTATTTAGTTATGAGGTCAAAAATCAACACCCATACAAACATAGCATCCTCTTACAAGATTGCCATCCATACACCAATCTTCATGGCAGTGGATTAGCTCAAGAGTCTTGTTTATCAATAAGATCAAGAAGAGTTCCTTCTCTTTGGCAAAAGACTCTTTCTAATCTTTTCACATGCTCCACAAAATAATAAAAATAAAAATAAAAATAAAAATAAAAAATAGTAATACAAATAATAATTATTAGACCTCTGGTTCATAAAGTCCTGGACGTTTGACTTTTGGTCAAATAACTCCCTTCATCTCACATTCTTGGATAAATTACAAATACATCTCCAAGATTTACTTAAATTATAAATTATTTTTTATAGTTTTAGAAATTATATTATACCCCTTAAGGTTTCTAATTTCATAACAAATATCAAATTAATTAACAGTTTTTAATAATGTTAAAATTTTATTTCAATTAATAATTCAGATAATTTTATTATTATATAGGTAAATAGTTAGAAATTTCATTTTTTTAATTAATTTTGTTAAATAAAAAATTTTAATAAGAAGGTACTTATAATTTTTCAAATCACAAAGAACAATTCGTATTTTAAACAAACCTTAAGAAGTGTATTGTAATTTACCTCTCATTCTTGATCCATTTTTACCATTCTAAACATTCTACAAGATCCTTTATGTTTTTTAATTTATTATTTTTTCAACGATTTTAAAGACTCTATTTACAAGAATAAATTATGCATTAAGATGATTAACGCTCCATTGGTTTGGTCCAAAAAGAAAAATAATAATTTTTTTTATATATTTTCTTTTTTGTATTTGATGTAATGGAAAGTGAAAATTAAATAAAACATTTTGCTTGATCAATAAAAACCAAACTTATATATGCAAAAAATAATTTTCTCTTTTAAAAGACAAAAACCATTTTCCAAAATTATCAATGACACCACACTTCCACCACCACACTACCACCAATATGGCCATTATCATCATCACTGTCACTATCACAGCTAGTGCCACTCCACCACTATGTCATCACCTCCACCTCTATTCCACCACTAACACCACAAAAAATAGAAAAATATTTGTCACATAAATTATTTTTTGAAAAAAAAAAATCTGTAAAAAATATTTCCCGCCCAAAAAATTGAGCGTAAAGGACACAAATACCAAATGAAGTATAAAAATTAAGAAAAATATTTGAGAGCACTAATTGAGTACCTCTAATTTTTTCCTAGAGATATGGAATGAACCATATGAAGGAATGAGCTCACACTCTTTATCCCTCCTCTCTCTCTATCTCTCTATTTTATTTCTCTTCTACCTCATTAAAAATTAAAATGATGATACGATATTGAATTATATTATATGCACTAATTGGTATGTCAATTAGTATACTAACAGATGATGTGACATAATTTTAAAAATTTTTAATTTTTATAATTTGTATAATAAATAAGATCATAATTTTAAAATAATAATATCATAACATATATATATATATAATAATTAATATATTGATTAATTCATAGAGTACCACCCTACTATATTAATGGAATGTAACATGGTTGAAAAAGCTAAGCAGGAGGGAAAAGTGAGGAAGGGGTAGCCGAACAAGACAGTTAAGAGAATATAAAACCAAACAGAGGCGGAATTGGATTAAAGTCTGTCCCCTTTCTCCGTCGCATCCTAGTTAAAGCAATATCAATTTTTTACAGTAATGTATTGAGTTTTAAATCTACCACTAGTGAAGTAAAAATAAAAAGTAAAAAAAAAAAATATTTTAGACCACTAATTAGTGGTAGTTCTAATGATGTGGCAGTGGGTCCCACCCACTGCCACAGTGTATTTGTGCCTTGATTTTTTTTTTTTTTTCAATTGTCACCTCGCTAGTAGTGGGGTTAGTGATGACAAATTAGTGATCTATAGCATTGGTCAAAAAAAAAAAAAAAAACCACACACTGTGGCATGGGTACTTCCACATTATTAGTGGCACCTCTAATTAGAGGTCTCAAGCTTTATTGAATTTTTTATTACTATGTTTGATATGTTTGATTAAAAAATTTAAAAATAATTTTTTTTTTAGAAAAAAAAAAAAAAGATTGATAAAATATAAATAAAATATACCTACATTTCACTTAATTTTACATATTTTTCTCTTTCTCTTTTTAAATCTCTTTTTAAATCTTTCAACCAAATACAACATAAGTCTTATAACAATGAAGTTACATAAAATTCTCCCATTATCATATCCTCGAAAGTTTATTTTTTTAGCATTATTAATTCATTTACCTGCATTGAAATGGACATTCTTGTGGGATAACAATTAATTCATTCATTCATTCATTAATTAATGACAAGTAATAATTAAATGGAAAATGCCTGGTAGCTCGAAGCTACCAGGCTCGAAAATGGCTCAAGAGGAAGAGAGGGAGAGGGAGAGGGAGAGAAAGAGAGGGAGAGGAGAAAGAGAAGGAAGGGAGAGGAAGAAGGTCGGCCACAGCCTCTCGCCTCCCGCTGCCTCCTCGCTCTCCGTCCTCTGACCGTCGATGTCAGAGCACCACCGCTGCCCCGCCTCCTCCTCCTCAAACCGGTTTTTATGGCCCCCTCCCCTCCCTCCTCCTCCTCCTCCTCCCTTCTCTTCTTCTCCGGTCTTCTTCTTCTTCTTCTTCGTTCTGCAAAACCAGGGAAAAAAGAGAAAAAAAAACAAAAAACAAAATCGACACCAAAACGAGCCGCGTTTCGAGCCGCGATATTTGAGTTACGTAGCATGATCGTAATTAAATACATATAGTAGTTACCATGTTTTATGCCAAACACACATGTTTAGTTTCATTTTCTTTTCTTTTTTTTTCTTTTTTTTTTTTTTGAAAAAATAGAAACTACTTTCATAAAAATAAACATTAAAAATATTTTTTTAATTTTTAATTTTTTTACACTCCAAAAATATAAAATTTTATAAAAATAATAAATACTTTTATTTTTTTATTTCTTTCACAAAACTAATTTTTAATTTTTTAGAAAAAAAAAAATTTAACCTTTTTTAATGTTGAAGAATCTAAAAAGATAGAAAAAAAAAAATTTCATCAAATCTGATGCGAAAAAGGGTGATTTCCTCAATTTGGTACGTCGCGCTCCAACGGTGTTGCATCAAATTTGTTGCATCAAATTTGCGCCGGGCAACCGGTTGGTTGACCGGCCGGTCAACCGGTAAAGGCCAAATTTTTGTTTTTTTTTTTTTTTTTTACCGGTTTGAACCCTTTGTTCTGAACTTTTTGAACTTCTGGGTGGTCGACCGGGTGGTCAACCGGCCGGTCGACCGGGTGGTCGACCACCTAGGCAAAAAAAAATTTTTTTTTTTTTTTTGACTGGTTTGAACCGAAAAGTGAACCTTTTGAACTTTTTTCCGGGGCGACCGGTTGGTCACCCGGATGGTCAACCGGTTCGTAATTCTCAACGGTCAGGAACAGTGTTTTGCTGAAATGCTTCGCGTGTTCTCATTTTGATACCAGATTTGCTGAATTCCCGATTTGGTATCGATTTGATGAAACCGTTGGAGCTCAAAAAAGTGAGTTTTTCATCAAATTTTGAATTTGATGCTGGATTTGATTCTCCGTTGGAGATGGTCTTAGAGAATCAACATAGAACAAGTTTTTAGATAGTAATACGTTTCCATAAAATGTAATGAAATTCTCATTTTATTAAAATATTCATTATTACATTTGATTCACTAAATAAATTATGTTAAAAAATATATATTGTAAATGAAGTCATGATTATTTCATAAAGAGGTAAAATAATAATCATTACATTCATTCTAATAAATCATTTATTACTTAACCATAACTTATGGGGGTAAATATGTAAATTTTTTTATAAAAAAAATTCGAATATTAAAATCACTCAACTAGATGAAGTAGAAAAAAAAAAATTTAAAAAAAAAGTCAATTATAAACCAAAAAAAAAGTAAAAAAAAAAATAATTTTTTGACTTTTTTTTATCTTTAGTATATCGTTTGAATTTTTTCAAATTTTATTTTAGCTTTTAGATTTTTTTTACGCTATACAGAGCATGTACGTAAAAAAAAAAAAAAATTTGACACAAATTTAAATATATATATATATTTTTAAGATCTTTGATATTAAGATTTTATAACATAAAAGACACTCAATATTTTCATAATATCTAAGGTCCCTCAACATCGACCCAAAGATAATTCGATCCAGAGAATTTCTCTAGACAAATCACAGAGAAAATTCCAAATTTCTCTGGGAAACAATGAGGACTAGTGCTCTGCTTCAGAGAAAATTGGATTAGTTCAAAGAAATTCTCTGGTTTGGACTGAATTTTCTCTGGGTTAAGCTCAATTTTCTCTAGGTTGGTCCAGAGAAATTCTCTGGTTTGGACTGAATTTTCTCTGGTTTGGTCCAGAGAAATTCTTTGGTTTGGATTGAAATTTCTCTAGATTGATTTGAGGGAACTTAGACATTCTCTCATTGGCATTTCATCAAACATCTTCTTTGCTACATCCATGTCCCCAGCTCTGTACGTATTTTGTATATTTTCAAAACAAGCTTGTGCAGAATCACAATCAAGTATTTTCTTTGATGAAATATGATCATTTATTCAAATTTGGAAAAGAATATAACAAAATTATTTTGAGGGTAAGAAATCCATGAATTGAAAACAACATTCACAATTTGGCAAGATGTGAATTGCGTGTAACTCATTCATAGCATATTTATTACATTGAAGACATGGAATTTAATTGAAAACATTTGATCATTTTTCCATCTGAAACTCCAAAGACTATAATTGTCTTTTATGTAGTCAGGGAAGCTTACAAAACTACTGCGTGGAAACCACCTATATAACAATGGTGCATGTTTTGATGACATCATCTCGTGTCTGCATTTTTGGCCACCATGGCTCGTCTTTTTTGTCACCATGGCCCTCATTCCGGAGCTCTATCCACTACGACTGGAGTTCGGAGTCACCTCGAACTGACTCATCGGTGGAGTAGTAAAAAGTGCAATATTCATGAAATCTCGCAACTCAAATCGCGGTGGTTCAACTTAGATTGCAGCATTCCGGTGATGACGTGGTAGAAATAGAGGCGAAAGTAAAGATCGAAATGTGCACAAAGAGAGAAAGTTTGGTTTGGATAGAATGAAGATCGGAAAGAGAGAGAGGGAGAGTCAAATTTCTCTAATTTGATATATGGGTGTGGGTTTAAGGACCTTAGACATCAAAAAATAATATTGTGGATCTCTTCCATTACTAAAAATAGGAGAGGGACCTTAGACTAATTTTTCCTTTTTTTTTAAACTGAATGCCAAGGAACACTGAAGCCAAATAACCAATATTTTTGTCTTAAGTAGTCAAAATATAATTTATTTATTTTATTATTATTATTATTATTTTGTTGAAAACAAAAGGAGCTTTAATGTTATGTAAATGTTGGCTTTTTTAGCTTTCGAAGGTTAATTTTGTAATTTTAAGCGTGCCAGCAAAGATCAATCAGTTCTTACAGAAAATTAATTGCCAACCAATTATCAGACAATTGTGTTTTAGTTCTCTCAGCCTCAGTAAAGAAGACTTTTACTGGTGGCTTGTTTAGGAGAATTTAGTAAATAACAATTAAGTGAAGAATAATTTTAAAATTTCATTAAGTAAAATGAAAAACTTACAATGATCTGATCCAGTCTCGTAGAGGTTTATAGCAACAAGCTATTTGAAATTACTCCTATGAATGAAGTACAGTACAGGAATTTGAAGTACAGAAATGTAAAGAGCTACAAAAATTGGAAGAGAAAACAAAGTAAATAAAACTGATTTTTTTATCTAAGTCTGGATGCTTCATTCTGGGGCCTTCTCTGCTATTTATAATTCTCAATGATAACCGTCGAAGTAGACTTCTAACCGTCGAAATGTCCTCCCATGATTGTTAAACATGTTCTCTCACAGTCAGTCCCACTACGCCATCTTTGCAATTAGGCTTCCCTTCTGATTTTGAATTTGAACTTTGCGAGTAACCGTTAAGCCACATCACTTTATATCCCTCAATTTTTCCAGTGCTACGTATACAGCAATCTCGGGTTTTACCCCTTGTTGTGCAGTGATCCGGACTTAGGTTCCATGGGGTTGATTATTGTATTTATGTCGTTTGCATCCTCTACTCTTTATTTATGAGTATTAGGTTGTGTTGGGAAGCTTTGGAACAAGTTGGTTGAGCTTAAGAACCAAGCCTAGTTGTCCAGATTTTGGCTTGTTCGCTCAAGCGGGACTTTTGCCGCTCGAGCGGGGACCCCTTTTGTTTCTTGTCCACTCGAACGGGGGTTTTGGCGCTCGAGTGGAGAAGTCACCCGTCCAGTTTTTCGTCTACAGGGGATTGGCCGCTCGAGCAGGAGTCTGGGTGTGCCGCTTGAGGGGGGAGTTGGATGCTCGAGCGGGGACCTGTCTGCAAAAGTTCTGGGAGCGTGTATTCGCCACTCGAGCGGGGGATTGGACGTTCGAGCGGGGATCTGTAAGTGACGCTCGAGCGGGGCTTTTGCCGCTCGAGCGGGGAGGCTTTTATATAAAGCCGAGATCCGACTTTTTTGTTCACTTTTCAACATCTTTTCTCTCTCTTACTTTTCCAAAAAGCTATTTTGAGAGTTCCTCTCACTAAAACCCTAACTTCTCTCTTAGGATTGATCTAGTAGGAGTTGTTTTCTCACCTTGGGCCTTTACAAAAGTTGTGTTGATTGTCGAGGGCTATCTTTTAATCTGAAAATTTCGGGATTTGGAGCATCTTCGTTTTCTTCATCTCCTCCGTTGGGTTCCATCATTCGAGGTAGGGATAACTTACTCCATCTTATGAGTTTTGTCTTTGAATTTTAGCATTTTGATACGTTGGGGGGTTGTTGGGTAATTTTGAAAAAGTTTGGGCCTTTGTGTAATTTTACAAAAAGTTGGGATTTTAAATATATAAACCTATATGCATGTTAGGCATAGAGAAATGAGATTAATGTTGGAACATTGATGGAATTGGAACCTTAGGGTTGTTTTGTGAATTATGGTAATTTGCCCTAATTGGTTTAATTAATTAATGTATATAATTAATTAAAGAAAATGAGAAATTGAATTGAGAATGTTGAACTTGGGAATGTATGGGACTAAAGGGTGTAGTTGAATCTTTTATTGCTCACCTAGTTGAAATGTTGATATATTATCCATTTGTGAATTTATTTCCTGTTTAGAAATAATTGCTTTAGGCGACCGATGGAGGGTAGTGTTAATTGTTGTAGACAATGTATGATGATTAAGAAAACTAAAACTAATCAATTGGATGTGTCATAGAGTATGACAGTTGATAGAATACATTAACTTTATGTATTGATTGATTGTACATATGACCAATATGGCTATATGCATTATGTGTAAACAGTTGATAGAATACATTAACTTTATGTATTGATTGATTGCGTATATGATTCTGTGTTTGTATGCATTGCTTGTGTATGGGAGGAGATGGGGGATGTACTCCACGGTTTAGGAAAATATGGGGGATGTATCTCTAAACTGGTTAATGGTTAAGGGAAGATGGGGGATGGACCCAGGGATGCAGCTCATATGCTCTCCCATTGAAGTGTTGATACAGCTCATATGCTTATCTATTGAAGTGTTGATACAGTTCATATGCTTATCTATTGGAATGTTGATATAGTTCATATGCTTATCTGTTGTAGTAGTGATATAGCTCATATGCTTATCCATTGAAATGGTTTGTTTGATTTGATATAGCACTAAAATGTATATCATCATCGTTTGTGAAGTATGGAAGTGGCTTATGTGTTATCGATACAACACCAAAATGTGTATCCACCTTGAATTTTGAAAGTGTTCTAGTGATGAACTATAATCTCATCAAATGTTTTGGCCAGAGTACTGAGCCTTGTTTTCAAACACAAAGTTGAATAAGAAATAGAAAGTGAATTGTAACATAGACTTGATTGTCATGGAATTGTAATAAGATGTAAATGGAAGTGTAAGTGTTGACCATCTATCAGTTGCTAATCTTTTAGTCATTGTTCATAGTTAGTTTAGTATATTTCTACTGGGCTGTGGCTCACCCTATATGGGAACATCATTTTCAGGTACAGGTAGCATGCCACATCTAAAGACATAGCTTGAGAGGCTAGAGGGGGCCATACTTTTGTTGTCTTACTTTCCTTGATTGTATTACATATAGATTCAAGCCAAGGGCTTAATGTGTAATTGAGTTAGCACTCTTTTTTGTAACCAAATGTTAACTTGGAAAGCTGTAAGCCTGTAGGGCATTTGCTTTTGTTGTTAGAATGAAATACTTTTGTAATGAAATACTCTGATGAATAGATGAATGTGGATTTTTGTGTATCAATGCATGTCCCTATGGATGGGTTTAAATGTTTTTTTTTTTTAGGGCGTGACAACGTAGATCCATTATTATCAATACGGGCTGACACGTGTCTGACTATGGTTGGCAAAATGTATTAACTCTCCAAATTGCCCTCTTCATGCCACGTGTTGAATTGTGATTGGTTTTTACAAATTATACAGCCAACCCCCCGCACTAATATACCCAATACTTGAGGATATTAGTGGATCAAGACACTTTACCCACGTCCTAGGATGTGCATGGGCTTTGCATCTTCGTAGAACTGCAACCGACGTCCATCATGCAATGTTTGTACTGAATTAAATTCTCTTCTATGCCTTGAACATTTTTCACTATCTGAGCATTCGAAAAGGCTAATACAGTCCTCGTGGCCAAGCAAACCATTACTTACATTGATCGAGCATACGAGAAGTCTATGGAAGATGATTATAGGTCTCGAAAGAATCTTAATACATTTATTGATTACACCTATTTGCCTCCATTTATGCAAGTTATGGAAGCTTTCGCAACGTACGAACCTCTAGACCCAAAGTTTGCCAATTACGAACCCTTGGATCAAGCATTTGCAAAAATGGATCTTGGAAACTCTTCTTCTATCTCACCATCTTCTGCATGGGACACAGCTACTTCTTCCTCTACCCCACCAACCTCTGCATGGGACACAGCTGCTCCTGCTTGCTCCAGGTCTACTGGCTGGAGAAGCTAGGCAGAACTTGATAAATCCAAACTAAGAGAGCAAATTCACCATCGATTCGTCAAATTCGCTAATCCTCTGTCTATCCCTTCTTTTTCTGGGAGCTTGGTGGTTTACCTCTATGTATCCATCGATTGTCGATGCAGTCTGGAAGACAACTTACTTGTAGCGTGGTACACATCTTCCATGCCTACGAAGATAGTGCGAGCAACTCCTCATCCAAAGGAAGCACAAGGATACAATCCCTCATTCTTAGCCAAGAAGGCAAAATTTTGCTCTTCTAACTAACTTGAATGTGTGAACAACCCCCAGTTCCCTTCTTCTTTTGGAATGAACCCTCATACACCTCCTCTTCCTCAGAATCCTCACTGGATAGATGAACTAAAACTCACTGTCTTCGAGAATTAGTTTCTTCCTTCTTACCAACCTCTAGATCTTCCCACTACATTTGAGCGATACCAAGCTCAACTTTTGCTTACTGCCTTTTCTCACTTGCCCTTCAATGTTCTTGGGGATGATATTCCTCTTAAGAACTTTTGATGGGCCTGTGACATTATAACTCGGGGTTATGTCCTCAACCCCATTGCTCAAGCAAAACTTCAGATGTTTTTGGATCAACTCCCGCTTCTTCTTCATTAGCACCAAATTTTTTTGGCTACCATTAATTCTTTGGACAGAATCTCAGCCCATCAAATCCAAACCCAATACAAAGTAGAGAATCTTATTGATGAATATAATGACTTCAAGAATAAGGATTCTGCATACTAGGATGATCTAGATATGGATGAGATGGAACATGGATTGAAGGAAATGGAGTTCGAAATGAAAACTGAACAGCTTTTCCATCAAATATGAACACATCAATTACAACAACCCAGCTTGGATAGAACTGAGGATAGAATAAAGAAGGAACGTAAATTCATTGACCACTGCTGGGGAAAATTTCATAACCTTGTTATTCTCTCTATTCCTTATTTTTATGAGTTTGAATTTGTAGCCACGAAGGCTTTCTAATGTAATTATTTTCATATCAATAAAGCTACATTTTTCTTTCTTTATTCGGTATGATCTGGTTTTATATTCCAATTGCATACTTGTGACCATTCTATTCGCCCAAATCAAACAAAATCAGAGCTTCGAATTTACCAATTTTGTCCTTTGAAACCTGATTTGAACATTTCCAATGGAATACTTGAAACTTGATTTGAATATCTCCAACGTATGGAGTATAATTGACAATTTTTGTCTTAGGTCTTCTCATTCCAATCATATAGTTAACACAATCAACAGCTTCGAATTAACTATCTTTGCTTTGAAAAAACAGTCTACGTGTTTTGAAGTATGGAAACTTCCCTTAGGAATTATACTGCTTTAATCTTAAAGAGTGAGTCCTTTTGGGTTTTTTCACTACTTGACCAAATATTGATTTTTTGCAACTTCGAGATCTAAGACAAACAAATTCTAGTTGCAAAGTATTTCAAAGTCTACTTCGAAGGATTTTATTTTCAACAAGAAACCTAAAAGCAAGTCTTTAATCCCTTTAAAGCAAACAAAGACCTGAGCATTATTGTACTCTTAGGTATAAAACGTGTTTCGAAGTCAACTACCTGCTTTCGAAACCCTTGCAGGATGTTGGACATCTGGCTTTAAAGCCAAATCTTAATTTCGAAGCCAAATACTTGCTTTTCGAAGCTAATCTGGATATTCGACATATGTTTCCCTCCAGAAACTTTTCTCGTTTTAAATTTGGGACCCTCCATATTTTAAAATAAGGGTTTTAATTTCACATGGATCCAAATCATAAAATAATCATTTCGGATCCACTTGACCCACTCAACTTGTTCGGGTAACTTTTGGACAGAAATGTTTCAAAACCCCTTTCCTTCGTATTCCACCTATCTACTTACCCCAAAATTCCTTTCTCTCTCCTTTTGAACTTGTCTGCAACTTTCGTTTTTTTCTTACCTTCCTTTTTCACCCCTTCAATAATGGTTTCTCTGAAAATGCAAACCATTGAGCGTGTAAGTCCCTTTGTAGCTTTAAGGAGACTCATCAATGAAGAATGTGAAAAGTACAAAGCTAGTGAACGGTGTGCTGTTGATGGACGCATTCTTATTCCTCGCCATCATGCTCAAAGAGAGTATGTACTTGGACCCATTTCCAGGGAGGCCCCCGTTCAGCTCCCTGCTTTACATCCTCGTCTGGAGGATCATTGCTTACTCTACGAAGGGCCACTTGACTGAGGAAGCTAGAGATTGAACCGACCTCACTGCTGCTAGCCTACAATGAGACCTGAATGGGAAGAATGGTATGATCGAGTTGTCCCTGCTAGGACACTTGACCTTCAGGAACTCTGTCTCCTTGATGCCCTTCAACTGGCCAGGTTTTCTATTCCTGAAGACCCTTTCCTTATACCTACTACATTATGTTTTTGGAATTCTTCTTTTAATTTTTTCTAATTTCGATGCGGTATGATGGCCCCTACCATTCTGGATATATGTCATCTTCTAGGTTTATCCCCCATTGGCACTCCTTTTGGTCCTGACTATCCCGATCTTAATGTACCTTTTTCCATCCCTCCTTTGAACTCGTCCTTCAGTGATTTTGCACAGTCTGAAAATCCAAAGGAAGGCCCTGTAACAGACAGAGAGTTCGTCTCATTTCTTTTGTGTTGGCTATAAATTCTTGTTTTGTACCTCTTCTTAGATGATTATGCCTGAGTTTGCTCTCCTTGCTAAGGCTCTGGCTTTAGAGAAGAAAATAGCCTTAGCTCCATATGTTCTGGGCCATGTATATAGAGCATGCTCCCAATTTTGTGAAAAACCTTTGGATCCTAATCAAGGGGGGCTACTCTGAATATTACAGCTTTGGTTGTTTGCTTATTTCACTACTTTGCATTCTAGGTGTTTAAGATTTTTGCTATCAAACCCTACCTCTTATGGAATAAAATATGCCAGAGTTTCACTTTATCCTTCCACTTTTGCCTTCTATTTTACTTTCTTTCATCAACTCCCAGTTTCTCCTTCTTTTCACACATTCTTTTATCCCTTTGAAGCCAATATTAGCCCAGCCTGGTTGAGGACTTTCTTGGCTGATAGAAACTATTCCCAGCCTCAGCACAAGGATATGTGGGCTTCTATTTTGACTCCCAGAGAACTTTTTATTGGCACTTTAAATCCTAAAGCTTACAAGTGCATAGCAGAAGCCTACTGCCCTGCTCAATTTGCTAAGCAATTTAGGCTTACCCAAGGGATCCCTGTTCCTCTCTGCAATCAACCCAACCCCAATCTTACCACCAGAGAGCTAAAGGTACAAAGACCCAAGCTCGAGGAGGCAACCTCCAAACTCATTCAGGACTTAATCGAATTTCAGTTCATTTCCTTCATCCCACAAGGCACTACACTAAAGAGGTATCAGAACTGGTGGTCAGCAAATATGGAGGTGGTCCTGGCAATACCTCACAAAGACCTGCTAGTGGGGCTGGACTTGCCTTCTCAGACCTAGCTTAAGGGGACTAAGCTCATCACTTATTGTACAGCTCCTGCCATCCCAGTTTCTGCTCCTGCTGACACAAAGAGAGCTCATTTTGCCTCTCATCCTTCTTCTAGAGTTACTAGGGCTGCTTCGAAGAAAGGTATGTATTTCTTATCTTTCTTTTCTCTTCTCTTTATAATGCTTAACTCCTTTATTTATGGCTTTCTTTTTCATGCAGGAGCTTCACAAGTAGATTCTCCTCAAATGGCTCAAGCCCTAAACATTCTTAAGGACAAATAACAATAAAAAAAAAAGAGAAAACTTGTGCTTGGTCCTGAAGATGAGGAAGTACCTGAAGAGGTGGAAATATCTGAAGAACCATCACTTGAGAGGAAGAAAAAAATAACAATCTCCCCCTTGGATTTCAATGATGACCCTGCTCATTAAGTGGCTGCCAAGGCAGTCGAGAAAGAGTAATCCAAAGAATTGGTTGTTTTTCAAAGGGTGTTGCGGATGAACTTCAAAGAGAAACTGCAAAGAGGCAACAAACTGCTGAACACTATGCTCTTCGCAGTTCTCCAACCATCACCACTACTTTCGAGGCTGGTAATTTCCTTCAATTTTTGTTTTTGTTTTGATAATTCTTTTTCCAAAGTTTTAGTAATAAAACTTACCATTGCTTCTTACTTTCGATTCTGATATGATTATTCCACCTTCTCCTTCGACAAAGGTTTCCTCAATCTTATCTGAGGTTAAAAAACCATTAGAGACAGCCTCAACAAGGAAGAAAAAGGTCGACCCTAACATGCCCTTAAATGTAGAGCCCATCCAAACAATATTTCCACTCCCCTGCTCTACATTCTCCATACCTTTTTTGAGGCAGGGTATTCCTATATCCTTATCCTTTGGCTTAACTCCATATCTTCCTCATCTAACCTTTACCTTAGCCCATTTTGCTCTTCTTACAATCATGGCTGCCCCTTTCCCACCTAAAGAGATCCCAGTTATCACTTCATCTTCAGTGATAGCTGATACTTCCAGAGAAGTTACTAGTAACTCACCAATTCTTTGTCCACCATCACTATCCAGCTCCAGTCCTTCTTTTCTTGACTTACTGGTGGCCAGGACTATGGAAACTGCTAGGGACACTTCATCATCCTCTTTTATCCCTATGCAACTATCTCTTCCTTCCACTAGAACCTTTTCTGCGCCACCAATGTCAGTGGAAGAGACAGACATTTTCGAAGCTAGGCTGGCTAGCCTTTTTGACATACCTTCTACCATTCCATCAGCCAGTAATGAAGCTGAGCCATTGGTTATAGCTGACTATTTCTTGAAAATTTTTTAGAGCTCTTCCACCACCAATAAGGCTTCTTTATTTTCGCTAGACTTGGATACCTGTTTGGAATTGCAAACATCATTTTCAAGGATTCCATTCGAAGCCATGTAAAGACTTATTATCAAGAATGGTTTCCTCCAGTGCTGCAAGATCCTTGAGTAATCCAACATAGCTATTTCATGTCATTTGTCCAAGGCAGCAACTACCATAGATTTTTATGTCAACATTTGTCATATTGTCAAAGCTGCAGAGGAGAAGCTATCACAAGACAAGGAATTTATTTCTCATATACATGCTCAGGTGTCTGAATTGAAAGGACAACATTCTTCTGCTTCTCAATTTTGAACCCAGCTTTTGGAGAAGAAAACTCAATTAGAGGAAGAGTTATCAACAGTTAACTTGGCTTTGGATCAAACTGCTACAAAGCTGCAAATCACCAACCAAGGGGCGAGCTGATCAAAAGTAAGACATGGCTACAGCCATTCAGTTGTTCCCATCCCTTAGGAGTAGAGAATCAATTGTAAGGGAACAACTAAAACATTGTACTGACTTTTGGGCCAATCTATGGCTGCATGTACTTAACTCCTTATAAAATGGAATCTTTATTTACTATTTGAATGTTTTCATACTTCTCTGTTTTAGCATTTTCTACACTCCTTGTGTTTCCCATATAGTTGGATAAAAATGTTTCAAGTACCTGCCATTAATTTTCTTAGGGTGTACATACCCATTCAAATTCCTCAAATGGTATGCTCCTCCAAGCAAGACTCTATGAACTTGATATGGTTTATTTGCCAAACTTATGACTTTTAATTCCTATTAGGAGTATTGTCTTCCATACCAAATCACCTTCATCAAAGCTAATGTGCTTGACTTTCTTATTATAATTTTTGGCTATTTTCTTCTTTTGAAAGAGAATGTTATTTAATGCCAAAATTCTAGTTTCATCCATATTTTATAATTCCAAGAACATACTCTGATAGTACTGCTCAGGAGCTAGCTTGTCCTGGCATCTCACCCTTAAGGACTTAATGTTAATCTCTATAGGTAACGCTGCATCATGCCCATATACTAAGGCATAAGGAGTAACTCCTGTACCTGACCTTGGAGAAGTCCTATAAGCCCACAACGCATCCAACAGTAAGTTATGTCAATCCCTAGAATTGTATTCCACAACTCTCTGTATTCCTTTTTTCAAAGACTTATTGGATGATTTTGTCTGACCATTTGTTTGTGCGTAATAAGGGATAGAATTAACAACGCTAATTCCAAACTCTACCGTGAAAGACTTTACCATCTTTCCATCAAACACAGTCTCATTATCCACAGTTATGGTTTGTGGGATGCCAAACATGTGAATCAGATCTTTAATAAATCCAATAACTTCAGTTTGGTCTACAACCTTATATAGTTTAGCTTCGACCCATTTAGTGACATAATCTGTGGCTACTAAGATGAAACAATGGTGTTTCGAAGAGGGTGAATGTATTTTCCCTATCATACCCATAGCCCAACCTCTAAATGGCCAAGGTTTCACAATTGCATGCAAATCAGTTATTGGTACATGTCTTATCATGTCATGCTTTTGGCATGCCTGGCAACCTCTAGCATATTCTATACAATCTTTAAGGATAGTGGGCTAATAGTAAAAATGCCTTCAAAACAGCCATTTCATCTTCACACGAGGCTGATGAACACCACAGATGCCTTCATGAACTTCAGCCATGGTTGTCAATGCCTCCTTTGGCCCTAGACATTCCAATAACAACCCATCTACTCCCTTTTTGTAAAGAGTATTACCATACACTATGTATTAGATAGATTGTAATTTGATCTTTCAACTGGCTTTCGAAGATGAGCTAGTTAGGTACTGCATTATTGGATGCCTCCAATCTTGATCTTGTAAGTCATTATGATTGACTTCTAACACCACATTCCTTTTAGCTAAAGGTGGTACTAATTTTTGATATATTACTTGATTTATGTTCATTTCAGTGTCATCCCTTCTTCTGAAATTCGAAACTTTCTAAGCTACATCATTAGCTTTGTTATTCATGAACCTTGGGATATAAGTCACATTTGCTATCTAAAACTGAGAAAAAAAATGTAATGGAACAACATAGTATGGCAACATGCTTGGACTTTGACATTTGAAAATTCCTTTCATTTGGTTGACCACCAATTGAGAATCTCTAAATATATCAACTGCATAAGCTTGTAATCCAATAAGCATTTCCAGTCCCATTATTAAAGCTTCATAGTCAGCTTGATTATTGGAACAAGTAATTTTATCAACTCTGAAACCATGTGTGGTTTCTATCCCCTATGGTGACTTAATCACCACACCAATTCCAGTTAAACCATTGGCTTTTGAGCCATGAAACCACATTTGTCAGGACTCAATATTAACCATACCAAGATCTATTATCTCTTGGCTTTTTGTCTGACATAGATGATCTGCCAAGAAATTAGCTAAAACTTGTCCTTTTACAGCCTTTTGGAGGACATATTCTAGATAAAATTCTGATAAGGCTAGTATCCATTTGCCAATTCTTCCTCCCAACATAGGTCTAGTTAACATATACTTAACCAAATCTGTGGTTACAATTATCAAGACAACTATAGGCAAAAGATAGTATCTTAATTTCATTGCAGCAAAATACAATGCAAGGCACAACTTTTCTACAGCTGAATATTTACATTCACAAGAATTTAAAAACCTATTAAGGTAATAAACTGCTTACTCCTTGCCTTCTTCATTGCTCTGGGCTAAGAAAACTCCCAATGAATCTTCTGCTGCAGCAATGTACAATTTCAAGGGCTTATCACTCTTTGGTGGCATAGCACTAGAGGCTTGGCCAAGTAGGCTTTAATTCCTTCGAAAGCAATTTGATGCTCTGCTGTCCACACAAACTTCTCCTCATCTTTCAGCTTTAATAAAGAAGAAAATACTTTAGTTTTCCCTGTAGTGTTAGAAATAAATCTTCAAAGAAAATTAACCTGACCAAGGAACGTTTGTACTTCTTTCTTACTTGATGGAGGCTTGGCCTCAATGATGGATTTGACTTTATTCTGATCAATCTGTATTCCCTTCTTGTGTACTACATGGCCCAAGAAGTTTCCAACTGATACACCAAAAGCACATTTGAGAGGATTAAGCTTCAACTTGAACTTTCTCATTCTTTCGAAAGCTGCTTCCAAGTGAATCAAGTGTTCCTCCATGGACTGGGATTTTACTACAATGTCATTAATGTAACACTCTAAATATCCTCCAATGAGATCATGAAAGATAGTGCTCATTGCCCTTTGATATGTAGCACCAGCATTCTTCAGACCAAATGACATTTTGACCCATTCGAAGGTGCTAATGTTCACTGGACATCTGAATGCTGTCTTATGGACATCCTCCTCTGCAATGCAAATTTGGTTGTAACTAGAATGCCCATTCATCATAAACAAAATCTTGTGCCCTGCTGAACTGTGCACCAATAAGTCTGCTATAGGCATGGAGTACTCATCTTTTGGAGTTACTAAGTTCAAGTTTCTAAAATCGATACATACCTTCATTTTACCATTCTTTTTAAATACAAGCACAATATTGGACAACCATTCAATATATCTAGCTGTTCTAATAAAGCCTGCCTTAAGGAGCCTAAAAATTTCTTTCTTGACCTTCTGAACCACCTCAGGACTCATTCTTCTTGGTTTTTGCTTGTATGGCTTGAAATTAGGCTTCATAGGAAGCCTATATTTCACTAATGATCTGTCCAATCCAGGCAGCTCATTATAAGACCAAACAAAGCAATCCTTATATTGTTTAAAACAACTAATAACTGGCTTCTATCACAAGGACTTAACCAAGCACTGATATAAATGGGTTGTTGCGCAAAACTTCCCCTTAAATTAACTTCTTCCAAAGGGTCTTGTACTTGAGCACTCACCAATGCTTCTCTTTTGATTTCTTCTGCCTTCGAAGTAACTTCTTGGATTTGTTCTGCTCCTACTTTCTTTGGTTCAACATCTTTGCCTTTTTCCTCATAGACAAAGTCTATCCATAAGGCTTCTTCCTCCTGTATTTCCTGAACTTTTGTTTCTATGTCTAATGCACAGTACTTATCAAGAATCAAAGGCCTAGCCTTTTGTTGTTCTTGATTACAGCCAACCACCATGGTTTCTCTTTCTTGTTTTTGAACCTTCTGAACTATTAACTTTATGTCCAATATCGAAAACTTAACCAAAGCCAAGCGTCTGGTTTCTTGGGTTTCATCCTCTTGCCTCCAACCACGCATCATTATCATCTTTGATGACAAATTCTCCATCAACACTCTCTTGCACTAAGTGCTTTAGGTGCTACTTCTTCATTAGCCGTCACTTCGATTGAACCATCAGGTTTTCTCAATATACTGAGTGGTGTCACTCCCTCAGTATACAACTTAGCCTTTGCACAGTCAGCACAAGCGATAAAAGGTTGAGGGTCTACGTTGATCTCCTCTGTCTCTCCATTGCATAAGGCCATCATTATCTTCTGCTGTAGATAGTAAGGCACACATTTGTTGGTGTGTATCCAATCCCTGCCAAGTAAAGCACTATACTTGGCATTACTATCTATAACAAAGAATGTCGTCGTACAATCTCTAGTTCTCACACTCAGGTTGATGGGCAAGATACCCTAAGCCATCTGCTTATCCCCAGCGAAGCTAGCAATGGTTGTGCTGGTTGGGATTAATCTGGGGTTTTTTTTTTCCTAGTTTCTTCAAAAAAAGACTTCGGAAGCAGGTTCACTGCTGCCCCATTATCCACCAACACCCTGTTCATTTGTATCCCATTAAAAAAAGCCTTGATATACAAGGGCTTGACATGTTGTGTCATAGATGTTGTAGGATACTCAAAAGGATATGAGAGATTAATACTCACTTCCTAACTCTCATCTTCAGTTTCCATTAGCGTGGCCACTTCAGACTCATCTTGAACCATACTAACCTGTGAATCTTCGCTAGAAACTAGAATAGGGTCAATCTCCTGACCTTCTTGGTTTCCATCTCCAGCCCGGAACTCTTGTGGCATTATATGTTCCATGTTTACTGATACTGGAGGGAATGAGCCAAACTGAACTGGTGGCTGCACTTATTGTTTTTCCAAATTAACTTGCTTAGTTACTTTGGAAGCATCTTCCATGCTGCACTCTAGTACTTCAGTACTAGTGACTTCCTTTGAATGTTCTACTCCTGCTGGTTTTTCGGCCAAAAAGGTCTGTTTAGCCATGAAGGCTTCAAACATCTCATCTTCAGCCATTTTTTTACTTTGGCCTACTTCTTCTTCTCTTTCTGTTTCAGTGTCGATTTCCATCAAGGCCTTTTCAAGACCTGCTAAGGTGGATCTTTCCTTGGCTTTCAATTCAGTGTGAACCTTAGCTAACTGCTCCCTGTTAACAACTCTTTTGTTTTGAGGGGCCAATTTTAGACTTTCTTTTCCTTTTATCTAGCCTTTTGACTGGGCCAATGAAGAACTTTCCTCACTTTCCTTCAAATCCTTCTAGTACTGTGTATACCTCTGCTGGATCTTTCTCCTCTAAGATCTGGAGATTATAGGAACCATATCTAGTTTCTTTGTTTTTGGGTGTTTGAGTAATACCCAATTATTTGGAGCCACCAAGGGAGGTTTAATCATTCTACCCTGGTCCTCAAAAACACTCCTCTGGGCAGACATTTCCTTAGGCTTGTTCTGCATGACAAACCAATCTGGAACCCCAAGTACCCATGAACTCACTAGTTCAGTTGCTGAACTAGCTCTTTCTATTTTCGAGGCCAGCTTCGAAGCTGCCTATGGAGGCCACTACTTGGCCCTGATCCCCTGTCTTAAGCCTAATTCAGGCCTTCTGTCAGGTTGGTTACTTTGCATCTTGTTTGAGGCTAATCTTGGAGGCCAATCTTTGGCTCTGATTCCATAACTTAAGCCCACTTCAGGCCCCCTCTCAAGATAATTGTCTTCCATTCTATAGTAGTTTAGTGGTCTGAACTCATGCAGAGGTCTCCTATCCTTCGGATGTACCCTAGCGGTTGATGGTCCAACCAAAGATGACTGTTGTCTGAGACCAATTGGGTATGGCCTCTTGTTGCAGGTATTGGTTAGTTTAGGACGTCTCTACACATCCTTGTAATACTGTTTTCCATCAATTGGGAGACCTTTCAACCATTTGTAACTTAACCTACATCTGGGACACATCCTTTGCATGACAGCTGCCTCTAAAGGGTCATCATCCAGTGCCTCTTCACTTGAGTCCTCCTTTTGGTTCGAAAAGCTCTGTCCATCTGCTGGTGAACTTCTGATGTCTTTTTTGGAAGTAGTTTGGCTGGCAACATGCATCGACACATTAACCTCCTCCAATTTCTTCAAGGATAGATTTTGGAAGTCAGGTACACCAACATTGGTTGTAGCTTCCCCAATCTTTGGAAATCGGTTAGAGTCAATCCCCATAGCTTTCTCTACTTTGCTTGGGAACTTTAAACTCCCTTTTCGAATCTGTTCTTAGATCTTGTCCCGAAAAACAATACAGTTTTTAGTTAAATGAGATCAAGAATTGTGCCATTTACAATTCATTTTCCCTTTAAGTTCTTCTGGAGAATGAATTTTAACTCTCTTTGGTAACTTTAAGAAATTTGCTGCAAACAAATTATCAAAAATGTCATCTGCCTTTGATAAATCAAAAGAGTGTTTCCTATGAAGGTCTTTCTTTTTAAACTATTGGTCTATTGTAGTGTCCTTATGAATTAATGCCTCACAGGTTATAGGCTCTTTCTCTACGATCTCTACTGCATCAATCTCGTAATTAGGGTACCTATAATAGGTCTTGTATAATACATTACTTCGATCTTGTTCTTCCTCAAGTAATGATTCATATTTAGACACCTTATAGGTTAATTCCACTAAGTCTCGAAACTCAGTTGAGTCGAACTTCTTTCGAAGCCGAAACTCTAAACCATTTTGAGCTAATCTCACAATTTCAGGCTTAGTAGAATGACCCTACACTTGTTTCGTGCTCTTTTGAATATGGCAATAAATTGAATAGTTTTCTCATCAGGCCATTGACTCAACCTTGCCAAGTCTGCCATAGAAACTTCTAGCTCTGTTTGGAAGAATTGGGAATGATATGCCTCCTTCATTTGCTGCCAAGTTTGGATAGAGCTAGGTGTAAGGTTAATATACCATACAAAAGTTGCCCCAATTAGAGAATTTGAAAAAAGTCTTAACTTCATGTAATCATTATTGGTAAAACCACATTAGGCTGCGAACCTAGCAATGTGTTTTACTGTTGACTGGTTTCCATTCCTATAAAAAAGAACAAAGTCTGGTATTCTAAACCCCTTTGGGTATTTATGCAACCAATCCACCCATTCTAGGTATGACTTCCTATACACAAGAGTTTGAACCCCCTGAGCCATAGGTCCACACATTTCTCTGACAATATCAGCGATTTGGTCCCTAGGAACCATATTGTGTGCTTGTTGGACTACCACTGGAGGAACAAACACAGGATTTAGTGGAAACCCTTGTGCTTGAGGTCCTCTTTGTCCATAGGGATGTATATTTAGGACTAGCTACTGTTAAGGATATGGTTGACCTCTCTGAGCCTGTCTTGTGAAAGGACCTACGAAAGGGGCTACAATAGGAGAAACAGGTGTTGTTTCTTTCCTAGCCACAGGAAACCCTTCCAATCCCCCGTATGTGAATTCGAAGAGTAGATTACTGAACCCCCTTGTGCCAGGTATGGCTTCGAACATGGGATTTGGAAACATTCTCATGTCATTTTCTTGTGTTGGCTCAGATCCACCAATTTGTATGGCTTCGATATTAGGTAATGAGGCATTTTAATTTACCATAGGCCTCGAAAGAGGCTCATACCATGACTGAGGTATAAGTGATGGTCTTTCATAATTTTGATTACTAATATGACCATTAGTATATCCGTTACTTTGCATAGGCTGTTTATCTCTAACTAATCTTTGCTGAGGAACATTTGAATTTTCCTCCATATGCCTTGTGTTAGTTGGTTGATGGGAATTCATCTGATCCATAAAGGATATTGCCCATCTTTCCATTGTGTTCATTAACTGCTGTCACATGGCATCTACCAGGCCTCTCCATGGATTCATTGGCTGAGTAGATGGAACAGTGGATGGTCCAATTCCATGGCGTCATCCAATATTTTGAACGTGTGGTGTATGTTCTGAATTACTAGTCTGTTCGACCATAGGTTCTGATAAGATAGGTGCTTCTATAGAATGTGTTATTACATTATCCTTTGGATCGGGTACTTCTACCTCTCCTTCCATACCTTCTTCCAGGCGTTCATTTTCTCATTGTCTTCTATGTCTAGCCATTTCAATTAGTCCCACTGGACATGTCAAAAATATATATTGGCTTTTTTGGCTTTCGAAGGTTAATTTTTTAATTTTAAGTGTGCCAGCAAGGATCAATCAGTCCTTACAGAAAATTAATTGCAACCAATTATCAGATGATTGTGTTTTAATTCTCTCAGCCTCAATAAAGAGGACTTTTACTAATGGCTTATTTAGGAGAATTTAGTAAATAACAATTAAGTGAAGAATAATTTCAGAATTTCATTAAGTAAAATGAAAAATTTACAATGATCTGACCTAGCCTCGTAGAGGTTTACAACAACAAGCTATTTGAAACTACTCCTATGAATGAAGTGCAATACAGGAATTTAAAGTACAGAAATATAAAGAATTCTAAAAACTGGAAGGGAAAATAAAGTAAATAAAACTGATTTTTTTATCTGAGTTTGGATACTTCATTCTGGGGCCTTCTCTGCTATTTGTAATTCTCAATGATAACTGTCAAAGTAAACTTTTAATCGTCGAAATGTCCTCCCATGATTGTTGAACATGTTCTCTCACAATCAGTCCCACTATGCCATCTTTGCAGTTAGGTTTCCCTCCTGATTTTAAATTTGAACTTTGTGAGTAACCGTTAGGCCATATCACTTGATATCCCTCAATTGTTCCAATGCTACGCAGATCCATTATTATCAATATAGGCTGACATGTGTCTGACTATGGTTGGCAACCTGTATTAACTTCTTAAATTACCTCTTTATGCCACGTGTTGAATTGTGATTAACTTTTACAAATTATACAGCCAACAGTGAAGTAATAAAACAATCGTTTTTTTAATACAAAAAGAACCAATCCTAATGCTTTAGGGCGTTATCAAATGATATATAATTAGTGTAACGGGAAGTACAGAATCACACATCAAGCAATACAAAACTATGGCATTGAAATGTATTACCGTACAAGAAAACAAAAAATTACCCAGAAATAAAAATCTAATTTTACGACATAGCACTACAACAAATAATGGAGAGAATATTTTAGAAAAAATTAGTAAAACATTTTTCTTCAACTTTGTGTAATAAGAGAGATTTAAGCTATTGTTTTATTAGATAAAATTTCTTGATGAAATTTCTCTATGATCATATCAGAAATAGAAAAATTTCTCTGTGATCATATCAGAGAAATTTCAAAATTTCTTTATGAAATCAGAAAAGAAATTTCTTTGTGATAGGAGTGAAATTTCTCTGAGTTGGACACAAATTTCTCTGAGTCGAATTTTCTCTGTGAAAATATTGAGCAATCCCAACTACTATGAAAATATTATATATATTTTATCTTATAAAATCTTAATATTAGAGATCTTAAAAAAAAAATTCTCATTTTATCATATTTGGTCTACAAGTTAAGTGAAAAATGATTATGAAGAAAAATCTCTTACCAAAGTTATTTCATTTTTCTCAAAAAATGATGAGATTTTGTAAAAAAAAAATAAATTGATTGATTGTAAAATGTTTATAACACCAAATTTACCCGTAAAATACAAACAAATAAAATAAAATCTCACTCATATCTTTCTCTTACATGTTTTGCTTTCGTAGATCATCTCCTACTCTTCATCTAATTTAATTCTAAATTTCAGTAAAAAGCTTGATTTGGTATAAAATAGCCCAACCATTTCATCAAATTTTTTTCAAAATCTTTTCAAAAAATCTCATCTTATACCAAATTTCTCTCTTCATCAAATTTGATGAAAAAAAATCATCTCCAATACTTTATTTGATAAACAGATTAAAGATGATTTTTTGAGCACTTTCTCATCAAATTTAAATTTGATGGAAAAAAGGTTAAATTTGATGGTTTATGTATTTTTCTGTTAGAGTTAAACAAATTATTGTTCAGAAATAAAGTTACGCATAATAATGGTACGTATTTTATGATAATATTACACATTTTATAGTTAAAATACATTTCAGTAAGAAATATATATATATATCATTGTCACAAAATGTATAACTTTACTTTCGAATTACAAATTGTCATAACTCTATAAAAATATATATATATATAATATTACTATAAAAATGTGTAACATGAGTGTATATGTTTAACACGCTTGTACCGAAAGGTTGTATGATTTGCATGGACGAGAAAAACACATGAAAATAAATTGACATTAAGCTTATTGGCAACCAAAACTAAAAGTTGAAAAGATTCGATGAAGAAAACAAGAAGCCACTTTCTTATTTTCGATCAAAACGTCTCAAAACGGATTGTTCAATGCAAAGACAGCCATATGCAAACTTTGGAACCACCTCCTCTCTCTCTCTCTCTCTCTCTCTCTCGCTCTCATCCCCCCTTCCCCCAGCTGTTACAAAAACTCCTTTTTCTCACTCCTCCCCTTCTCCTTTTAACTCCCCTCCAACACACCCACCACCACCATTTGGGATACCTCAAACAAAAAAATTACATAAAATCTCTCTCTCTCTCTCTCTCTCTCTCTCTCATCACAGATAAATTGACACAAATGGGTCATGTGAATGGCCACTGGGGCCGCGGCAGCGATGCGGTGATCGATGTGGTGAAGCCGATGAATTTCACTGGAGGACTTGAATTCACTAGCTTGACTTACACTGTGCTAAAGAAGAAGGATGTTGGAGGGAATTTGGTGAAGCAAGAAGTGGATTTGTTGCATAGGATTACCGGGTATGCACCGAAAGGGTCTATCACAGCGGTGATGGGGCCAAGTGGGGCTGGGAAGTCGACACTTTTGGATGGTCTGGCCGGGAGGATTGCAAGTGGGAGTTTGAAAGGGAAGGTGGCTTTGGATGGGGTGGATATGAGCCCGAGCTTGATTAAAAGGACTTCGGCGTATATTATGCAGGATGATCGGTTGTTTCCAATGCTTACGGTTTATGAGACGTTTATGTTTGCTGCGGATTTTAGGCTGGGGCCGATATCAAGGGAGGAGAAGCAGCTGCGGGTTGAGAAGCTCATCGAGCAGCTCGGCTTATCGGTAATTCATGATCAACTAATTCTACTCTGTATTTCACTTGTGTTACTCATTTTAATGTCTACTGCATTTGAATGACTTTTTAGCTTTCCGTTTAGGTTAACTCGGGTTAGAGCTAAATTAGAATTTGTGGTTGTTAGTTCTAAGTTTGTAGACTCCGAACTAAACTGATGGTTCTTCAAAATCGAATTTGGATTGGATTGGATTGGATTGCAATCATGGTTTGACTTTATATTACAAATTTTAGAAATGAAAAATCGCCACATATTGTGTAGCAAAATTTATGATAATACTTAGGTCACAAGTAATTATATGAAAATGTATGTAGAATTATATATATATATATATAAGCTTAGATCTCAAGTTCACTCGAGATAACTCGACAATCATCATCCGACCTGGTTGAGTTGATCATTTTTAGACCTCGAATTGAACTGTATGCCTTCAATGACTAAATCAACCAAACCCAAAAAGGTTGACATGGTGGATGAGGTGGCTCACTTCCCATATCCCCTTTTTTACTAATTGGGTAAAAAAAATTCAGGTAAATTACACTTACTTCTTAAGATTTAGAAAAAAATACAATTAATTTTACACTTTTGATATAGTTATACTAACCTCCATTTTGGTATGATTCAAATGATTAAAACTGAGTAAACATTGAAATGAACAAAAATAAATATAGATTTTACTTAAAAATATATGATAATATTATTTTTTAACTCATACGATTAATAAATTATTGATAAAAAATAACTTATTATTGTTAAAATCTAGTGTAATTATATCAAAAACAGGGAGTTAAATTATATTTTCTTCAAGTCTGAGAGAAGGTGAGTGTAATTTATCAAAAATTGAATGTCGCAGGTAAGGCAGTGGATTAATCTCTGTTCCTCTTTGAAACGGTTCAAATTTTTTCTTTTTTTCTTTTTTTTCTCCAGAACGGAATACATAAAAAACCAAGAAACAAAAAACAAAAGAACAACTTAGGAAGCATCCCTGAAATTGACTGGAACAATGAAACCAAGCCTAAAATATCTTAGGAATTAACGTACTACGTGGATTTTCAAGATCCTCTATTGGAATTACCAAGTCATTCTTCTTAAAATAAAAATATTGCTTGAAATTGACATTGTTACGTATTATTTTCTTTTGCAGTCGACTAGAAACACTTACATCGGCGACGAAGGCACTCGGGGAGTCTCCGGCGGCGAGCGTCGTAGAGTCTCAATCGGCATCGACATCATCCATGGCCCCTCCCTCCTCTTCCTCGATGAGCCCACATCCGGGCTCGACTCCACCAGTGCTCACAGCGTCATCGAAAAAGTCCATGACATTGCTCGCTCTGGCAGCACCGTGATCCTCACAATCCACCAACCTTCCTCCAGAATCCAGCTCCTCCTGGACCATCTCATTATCCTCGCTCGAGGAATGCTCATGTACCAGGGATCCCCTAAAGACGTGGCTCTCCACCTTGGCCGAATGGGGAAAAAAGTCCCGAAAGGCGAGAACTCGATAGAGTTCCTCATTGATATCATCCAAGTGTATGATCAGAGCGAGCACGGGGTTCAGCTGCTGGCAGAGTTTGCGCTGACGGGGATGAAACCGCCAAGGTTGGATGGGGAGGAGGAGTCGATGATGACAGTGGTGCCAACACCATCTCCGGCTCGACATGGAGGGCGGAATAGGGTGGAGGGTAATGGTGGTGGTGGTGAGAAGGGGATGTCTGGGGGGAAGAGGCTGCACTTGCAGGCGGGTGCGCAGGATTCTGATTTTGATCACAGTGTAAGGAGTTCGTGGAACACGTCGAGGTCATGGAGTGCGGCTAGTCAGAGTGGGGTTATGCAGTCACTGAGGTTCACGCCGACTCATCAGAGGTCAAGTGATCATCACAGATCTGAGATCTCAATGAGGTAAATCTTCCCATTCATTCAACAGCATTGTAGATTGTATCTATATTGTAGCTCCATAAAAATCAGAACATCCTAAATTTTTCTTGAGTTTATTGTATAACAAAATCACAACCAACAATTTGATAGTGTTGTTGTGCAGTTCATCACCCGGCTACTACACCAAGTCCAACGAGATCCTTGGCGGCACTCCAACACCTCACAGCAGTGACTACACCGTCAACGAAAACGACTACCTCACCCCCAACAACATGGCTCAGGCCACTGCCCACAACCACCTTGGACCAAAATTCTGTAACTCATTCTTCACCGAGATCTGGATCCTCATCCGCCGCAACTTCAAAAACATCCACCGCACCCCCGAGCTCTTCCTTTCCCGCCTCATGGTCCTCACCGTCATGGGCTTCATGATGGCCACAATGTTCATGAACCCCAAAAGAAACATGCAAGGCATAACCAACCGACTCAGTTTCTTCATCTTCACCGTCTGCCTCTTTTTCTTCTCTTCCAATGACGCTGTCCCCGCATTCATCCAAGAACGGTTTATATTCATCCGTGAGACTTCCCACAATGCTTATCGTGCATCCTCGTACACCATTGCCGGCCTCCTCACTTATCTCCCTTTCCTCCTTCTCCAGGCTGGTGTCTACGCTGGGATCGTTTGGTTCGCCCTGAAGCTCCGGGGATCATTCTTCTACTTCCTCGTCGTTCTCTATGTGTCTCTTCTTTCCACCAACTCGTTCGTCGTGTTTGTCAGCTCAGTGGTTCCAAACTACATCTTGGGTTACGCGGCGGTCATCGCTTTCACTGCTCTGTTTTTCTTGTTCTGTGGATACTTTTTGAACAGTCACGACATACCCACATATTGGAAATGGATGAACAAGATTTCAACCATGACATACCCATATGAAGGGCTTTTGATGAATGAGTTTCAAACAAATAAGAGTTTCGGAAACAATACGCTCGGAGAGGTCTCGGGGATCGTCATCTTGTCACAGCTGCATATTTACAACAAGGATGATTCTAAGAAGTGGGAAAAGGTTTTCATAATGCTGGGTTGGGCTGTTCTATATAGGGTTTTCTTTTACTTGGTTCTGCGATTTGGTTCGAAAAACCAGAGGACATAGAGAAAGAGAGAGAGTGAGAACAGAGAGTTGGAAAAGGAAAAAAAGTGAACTTGAATTTGTTGTTAGAACATACCTTTTTTTTTTTTAGCTCTAACGAGCCTCTTTTAATATGGTTTGTTTCTTGAATTTATATATGTTAATACATGCATGAATTGTTCTGTTGATAGTACTTACCATTATTATAGTAAATTTACCAAAGTTGTAGGATTTGACAAGTGCGAGTTCGTTGTAAATCAACTGCAAATCGTTGATGATATACTGTTTTCAATCATATGATTATATATGGCTGTAAAAAAAAAACCTACTAAGAGGGATTTTCGTTACTTGAATTTGGTAGATAGAAATGATGGATTGAAATGTTTGGTTATCTTCTTGGGACGAAGGTGAGGGGTGATGAACCTGTCTTTTCAATTACACGATCGTTACTTGAGATTTTTATGACATCATGCAGTTGAGAATACATTGGCCCTGTTTGGCACAGCTTATAATCAGCTTATTCCAGCTTTCAGCTTAATTTAAGCTATTTTGATATGTTTGGTTTAGCTTATAGCTTATAGCTTATAGCTTTTTGGAAGTCAGAAATCAACTTATTCTTTGAGTGGGGCAGGAGATGCTTTAAGAATAAGCTAGAAATCAAATTGAAGTTGAAAGTATATGTTATGTTCGTAAAGATATGATAAACTGCTTTCACTTTCTACCAAACGGGGCTATTGAAACAGGTGGGCATAGATTTGAGTAAAGAGAATGCTTATAGCTTGATTACTTGTCAAATAGGTAATATCAATAAACTTACGCTTCGTTTGTTTGAGAGAAAAAAAAAATTCTGCATTTTCTACAGCTTGATACAACGAAGAAAAAAAAAAAAAAAAAAAATCAACTGAATTTTTTTTTGTGATTAACAGAAAATAAGCTTATTTAGGTAGAAAATATATTTTTTTTAGACGAAAAGCTTATTGATGCCACCACACCTCCACCTCCACCACCTCCACATCATCTGGGCACTATTAATACAATCACTAGTAGGCATGAATATTTTTCTAAAAACATATTGGGTAAATTACACTTACACCCCCTGATGTTTGAGTTTAATACATATCATTCTCTAACATTTGAAAAATTACACTAACTCTCCTGTCATTATAATTATTTAGTCGGAATGAAGACATTGAAGTCATACAGTTTCTCTTTTTTTGCTTTGCTTACTTTCTCTTTTTTTTGCTCTTTCCTTTACTTTTTTTTTAATGTAATTTCATCTGTTTTTCTACTAAAAGTTATTACCTTTTATATAAGCAGGGGGTTTGTGAAATGAGACTATTAACCACAGGAATATGAATGTAATTTCCAAAACGTCAAGAGATGGGTAGTAATTGGACCAAATCTAAAAAGGTATCAATGGAATTTACCCAAAAATATTTGGTAGAAAAATATTTCCTATCAATACAAAAGGTGTGTTAATTTCTAGCTATAATAGCAACAGAGCCTATGATCTGTTCCAAAGCAGGAAGATCATAACACTAGCTTTGATCAGACCGTCGATGCATTAGCATCCAAGTAATGTTATAATCGCTGCAATTCAAGCTTCACCCCCATCAATTCTCTCTCTCTCTCTCTCTCTCTCTCTCTCTCTCTCTCTCTCTCTCAATACATATAATTATATTGTATGATGGTACTCCTTGTCCAGCAGAGTCTAGCCAGTTCAATGACTAATGAAGTGTTTTTTTTTTTTTTTTTTTTTTAAAAAAAAAAAATTATATACACATATAAATAAGATGAGCATGGCATAAAAGTCCTAATGAATAAGATATTAAATTAAAAAAATATAATAATATATATATATATAGTAATCAGCCGTTCCAGCAAAAGCATCTTATACTTATACCTTCCGAGTCTGTTTAAATATATTTTACCAACTCTTTTTTTTTTTAGGTTAAATTGTTAAAGCAATATGAAAAATGTTGGGGAGCACTAGAAGGAGTATTAATGATGTGGCAGTGAACCCTGCCCACTTTTTATGCCTTGTTTCTTTTTTTTTTCTTTTTTTTTTTATCATTCCCAATGCATTAGTGCTACTAGTAGTGTATTTTTTAGTGGTCTAAATCATTGTTGAAGGAATATATATAGCCCAATCATTGGCTTTCCAGCTGCCTTTGATTGGACGCAACTCCCAAACAATCTCTAATTAGTTACCAGATTAATCAGCCAGGCAACAATATACAGCGATTGTACAAATTTGTTCAAGCGTTTTCTTTCTTCTTCTTTTTTATCTTTATTTTTTTAATTTTTAATGTTTATTTTTATCAATAATGCTTTAATAATCACATTACAGAACTTCAAACAAGACAAAAGATGAAACTTGAGGTGTAATTATTCAATAATCTCATAACACAACATTACTAGAGTTGTGATTGGGGGCCCAAAAACGGGACGCCCCGAATGCCCCTAAATTTTTTTTTTTTTTTTTTTTTTCAACAAAAGACGAAGAAGAGGAGGGGGAGGGGGAGGGGGAGGGGGAGTGGGACTGGAGGGGGCCTAAAAAATGGGCTGGAGGCGAGGCGGGGGGCGCGGCGATCGGCGATGGCAGAGGCGACGAGCAGAGGAGACGCCGGCGAGGAAACGACAGAGGCGACGAGCAAAGAAGACGACAGAGGCGACGGATCGGCGACCTCTTTCTCTCCCTCTCCCTCTCCCTCTCCCTCTCTCTCTCTTTCTCTTTCTCTTTCTCTCCCTCTTTCTCTTCCTCTTCCTCTGAGTTGCAGAAGTCGAAAATGGCGGGAAAAAAAAAAAACTAATGCCTAAAACGACGTCGTTTTGGACATTAGGGGCACTCGGGGCAGAGAAATTTAGGCACCAAATCATTTTTCACATTACTATTGTCTATGTGATGCTTCAAATCAATCATGTAACATAACATGTCACCTTTATTAACTAGTTAGGAGACAAATAATAACTCATGTCATGTTTGTTTAGGCGAACTAGATTAAATGGGATTCACCATGTTTATTTCCAATTTTTTAAAAACACTTTTCAGAAAATTCTACTTTTTTATTTTTCGTAATTTTTTTATTTTTACTAAATTTTTTTAATATTTTAAGCAATTTTTTTTAATTTTTAAACACACCTAACATAAATACACTTAAAAAATATAATTTTCATGAAAAAATCTTTAAAAAATTCATTAAATACCAAAAATACAAAAATTCAGTATATTTTTTATATTTTTGTGTATTTATTAATTTTTTAAAATATTTTTTTACAAATATTTTACTTTTTAGATACATCTAAGTAAGGTGCATCGAAAAAAATAAAAAAAAAATGTTTAAAATTGTTAAAATATTCACTAAAAACAAAAACAAAACAAAAAACACGAAAAACAAAAAACTCAATTTTCAAAAAACTAAATTTAGAAAACTAAAACCAAACACACTAGCATTTAAACGATTAGTCCTAGAATTATCAATTATTTTGAATTGTTTATCCTATTCCATGTTTAAATTGTTTTATGTTTATGAAGAGGGATTGACAAAACCTATCAATTTTACAATTTAACTAATTAGTCCAAACAATTACTTACTCCATTTTATATCTCACCCATTTCTTGGAATTCAATAGTCTCCTATACAAGGGATACTATGTCTAAATAGATTACTAGTCCAAACACCAATTTGCTCAGCTAAATATCAAATCTCGCATTTTGTAGGATTATTAATCCAATCCCAATGTTAAGTCCTCCAAACAAACATTTAGCATGCATTACAATTTTTTATTGATTGAGAGTATCATGTAAACAATACCACATAATATTCCCAACATATAGTTTATATTATCTTTCTTTTAGAATTCAGTCTTGTACGATCTTGCTAAATTACATTTTAACCGATACTGTGACAAAATCTACCAACTCATGACAATGCTATAAAATAGAGTTAATTGACCGAGTCATCTACACTACATAGTCATGAATATCCCAATCTTTCATAAACACTCATCCCACCCTTTTCAATTGTCAATATCTACATCTCCTCTGCAAGACAGTAAGGACGAATAAAAACAACAATAACAAATATTGAGATTTTCTAAGCCAAGATTAATCGAGAGTTGCATCGCGCAACTATGAGATTTGCACCCAAGCATCATGCCCGATAAGAAAACCCCTCATCGGTGAAATATGAATAGTAGCCAACCATACTGGAATTAGAGGTCAAATCCCGACCTCATTTCCACAAAGTTGCATTCAGGAGGAAAAAAGACAAGAAGAGAGACGAGGACGAAGGGTTGCCCCGCCACATTATTTTAATAAAAAATTGAACCACCACCACCAAAACAACTGATAATATTCAATTATATTTAATAATTAACTCACATAAAAAATAATAATTAAATTTGGATTATCTTAATTCAAGCTCTCTCCAATCTTTGTTTTCTATACTTCTGTGGTACTACCCACATTTTGAAGTCAAACAAAGGTTTTACCAATCTCTTCCCTCTACAAGACTTTCTCTGTTTTGATTCTTTTTTGTCCCTAAAGGGTAGTTGAATCTTTTGCTCCAAACAATTCATAGAAGACTTGTTACAAGTTGAGTGTTTTCAGGTTTGAGTCTTGTTCATGGGTTTCAGAGTAGTTGGTGGAAGTTGACGGGTCAAGTTTGATTATGAGCTTGATACTCAGATGGATCCACTTTGGTTTAGGATAATACGATGATGGAGGGATCAGATAACTGGAAATTGAGACCAGTTAACTGTTTCATCCTTTGCCTCTTCTTTTCTTTTCAATCAGCTTGTGCCCAAGAAGGTTAGTATGCAAACAGTTTTGGTTAAATCTTTAAAGATTATCAACTGAATCAGTTTAGTTATAATTAATTCGAGCAATTCTAATCTCAACTATATTTGGAATTTAATCGGGAAACCTACAATTCAGCAGAAATTTGGTTATATATTTTCGTTGATTGACACAAAATTGTACAGATCACCTAGATCCATCTGGTCATTATAACGTTTAAATATTGGGTAGATCTTTGAACAATGTCAAAGTATGATTAGAAAACAGAATATCAGATGTGTTTTTAGTTTTCCGATACAAATTCAGTGTAGGACTAATTGCTCTGATTAGCAATTAATCTTAATTTCCCAAAATGATCTTCTATTCTTAGCATTAATGTTAAATGTAATTTTATGCAGGTTTTGTCAGTATACAGTGTTGTGCCGATTCAAATTTTACAGATCCAATTACCAGAATTAATTGGATAACGGATAATGATTGGTACCCAGATAAATTAACTTGCCAAACCATAATCAGGCCAGTGCAAAATGACACGGGCTATGACGAAGCTCGATTGTTTAGCTCATGGTTTGGCGACAAATGGTGTTATAACCTAACGACAGTGAAGGATCGAGACTATCTTATAAGGGGAACATTCCTTTTAGGAGACGTGCAAAGCTCTTTTTATGTTTTGATCGGTGTGACACGGATAGGTATAGTGAACTCGTCAAATGATATGGAAATCGAGGGAGTTTTTAGAGCTACGAATGAACAGATAAACTTCTGCTTAGAGAAGGAGAAGGGAGATCCTTACATTTCAAAGCTTGAACTGAGACCTTTGAATGATTCTGATTATCTAAAGCGAGAACCTTCAAGTGTTCTGAAATTGATTGATAGAGTTGATGTTGGGAGTGATGTACAGGAGATCAGGTACGGTACTCCATCTACAACCTAGAAGGCAAATGAAATAGATAGACATAAGCTTGACCGTTTAGGAAAGACAACATAAAATGCCATAAACATGAGTGAGAAACATCTGCCCCATTCAAAACCTACTAACTGCTGCAATAATTCCTTTTAATAGGTCTAAAAATGTTGATCATAAAAACAACAAATTCGCTTTTACTCATTAAGTAACCCACCTATTTCACTCCATAACCATGACTTCCACCAGTCTTTCTGCATTTTGCCTTACTAGCTCTGCCATTCCCCAAATTTTCCTATGATCACACATCAAAACTATCCGCTTTATAAGAAAATGCAAGAAAAAAAAAAGTTCATCATCTGGTTGGTATTTCTTCAACACTTTACCCCTAGGGAAAATAGATTACAGCCATGATTATAGTACGGCATAAATGTTTGTGATACCTAAAAATGAAGGACTTGACTACATAATTCAAAATTGTCATTTACTTAATCATAGTCAAAGCCCCAAAGACTATTGTAATACAGGTCACCTACACCCACAATAATTATAGACATGTAAACATGTACGCATTAAAGAATAACTTTTTCCATGTTAACATAATCTCAGGTATCCATATGACCCATATGATCGAATCTGGAGAAAGGAACTGAACCAAAACCAAACAGCCAATCGGACATCATCATCCACTGCCTATATCACCAATGGTAACACAACAGCACCTCCTATCCAAGTGCTACAAACAGCTCTAACCCATCCAGAGCGTTTGGAGTTCCTGCACAATGACCTTGATACAGGGTACTACAATTTTGATCTTTACCTATACTTTCTTGAGCTTAACAACACTGTTCAAGCTGGGCAAAGGATGTTCGATATTTTCACCAACAATGAGAAAAGAGAGGAGATTGATATATTGGCTGGGGGTTCCAATTACCAAGCAGTCATTTTGAACTTCACTGCAAACGGGTTTCTTAATCTGACCTTGATCAAGGCCTCAAATGGATCCCAATTTGGACCCCTTATTAATGCTTATGAGATCTTGCAGGTGCACCCATGGGTTCAAGAGACTGCACAAGCAGATGGTAAGTGGTCATGCATTTCTCACAACTGAATTAATTCTACTTAATTACTTTCCTGATGCTACCAAACAGCTTGTACTCTCTCTCTCTCTCTCTACAGTGCATATGATTCAGAAGGTTAGGAATGAGTTACTAATGGGTAACCAAGATAATGAGGTATTGAAAACTTGGTCCGGAGATCCATGTCTCCCTCTTCCCTGGCAAGGCCTGTATTGTGAGCACATCAATAATTTCCTAGTCATCACTAACCTGTAAGTAATATTTTGCCTTTCTTAATTTCCGGCAACTGATTTTATATGAAATGCGAATTATTATTCTCCCCCCACCCTTGTCCTTGAATTAACTCCATTTCTAAACGATATAACAAATGTTATAGTTCATACATTCTATATGACTGAAGTATATAGTTTCTTTATAACTGTATTGTTTCTTCATTTCCAAACTTTTTCAGGTATCTTTCTTTCAGTAAACTCCAAGGACCACTTCCTTCCAGTATTACTGAGCTGACCCACCTAAAGGAATTGTATGATTCACAACACTACTAATTGTTGTCGATGTGATTATGTTGTCTATGTTGTTGGAACTCTATGTAGCTTTATTAATTAGCTGTGGAATGCAGGAATATGAGCAACAATGACTTTATTGACACCATCCCTGCATTCCCAGCTTGTTCTGTGTTGACCTCAGTGTAATCTCTCTCTCTCTAACTCCAGTTTGAGCAGTTCATAATTAGTTAAGCCATTGAATTCCTTGAGCCACTGTCAATTTTATATTTGTTGCAAAATTTTGAGGAACTTAAAAAGATATTACGTAAACTACAATCAGTTTCTACTGTGTCAAAAACTCAGAACATAACAAGTCCATTCTGTTTCTTAAGTGAAAGGTGAACTAAGCTTTAGCCTAGACAAAATAGACTAATATTAATAAGAAAAGGATTACAAGAGAACCGGAGGACAAGAAGTTCTCCAGAAAGGAAAAAAGAAAAGTAAACAATGTCTAAAGAAACATGTCACACACCCCTCCAATCCCTCGAAATCCAAAAAAGGTGGTAACTTAAAAGAAACAAAACTGAAGCCCAAAAAAATGACAAGTAACAAACTCTATCCCATAAGACATTAAAATCCTCGATCTTGTCCTCAAAGATTCTTGCATCTCGCTCCAACCAAACCTTTATAATCTGAGGATTCATTATTACATTTGGATATCTATTTCCCTTTCACTTAGATTGTTTATATATTTATGATTTATATAGACATACTGCCAAATCCTTCGCTTAATATTGCTGAAGTGTTGCCTAATTCAACATTGCACACTTAAAGATCTCTGCAATGTCAGTTCATCAATGTATGCAATGCTCTGAAAACCTGAGTAACTAAAAACCATAAATAATCAACACTTGCGAGTACTATTCTTTTCCTGCATCATATTCTACCCACTATTCATTGGGAGATTCATGATTTCAGCAGTGTACATAAGATAACATTTCGTGTTTTGGTGGTTGCTTTTTGTATCAGGGATCTAAGCCACAATGATCTTATGGGAAAGATTCCAGAATCCCTTACCTCACTTCCATATTTGAAAACATTGTAAGTTCAATGATTAATTTGTTTTGGCATTATAAATAAACTATCAAGATCCTACACAGGAGCCTTGTTCGGAAGAAAAAAAAAAAAGGGCAAAAGAAAGTCTTCCCTCAGTCACCAGTGTACCTAATTCAGTATTTATGTGCTTCCTCAGGTATTTTGGATGCAATCCTCATTTCAGTGAAGAGACTCCTGCCAACCTCAACAGTTCAAAACTTAAAACAGAGTATGAAACTTATGCCTACAAATGCAAGAGCAATGGACATATCCATAATAAAAAGAGAAAATCTTATTTTCTTCATTTTTTTTTTCCTTTCAAATCTCTATTTTTTAGCGAAGGAGTGTGTAGCAGTCAAGAATCCTCACATACAGCACAGCGAATAGTCATAGGCACAGTTGCAGGTGGATCTTTGTCATTCGTAACTGTTGCAGTTGCAATTTTCCTTGTTTGTTTTCACAAACAAAAATTGATGGCTATGGGAAAATGGGGCGGCAAAGGACACCCAATGGCAAAGGGTGAGTGCACAGCACAAGTCTCACCTTCCCTCCAGGATCTCCTAATTATACTTATAGTCTCAATGTGCTTGATGATGTATATGGTCTATCAATGAAAGTCTCCTAAATTGCAGGTTTAGTATTTTCTATCCCCAGCATGGATGAAATTGATGTGAAATCAATTTTTATACAAAATTTTACTCTGGAGTGCATAGAAACTGCCACCCAAAAGTACAAAACTATGATAGGTGAAGGAGGTTTTGGATCCGTTTATTGTGGTACTCTAACTGATGGTCAGGAAGTGGCAGTGAAGGTCCGTTCAGCCACTTCAACTCAGGGAACTCGTGAATTCAATAATGAGGTAAAGTACTATATTGTTGTATCTTTATACACAGGTAATGAGGTAAAGTACTATATTGTTGAATCTTTATACACAGATTCTGAAATCACTTACTGTTGTGCGTTCATATTTACCCTCACCAAGTTAACATTTACCCTAAAGAATTCCATAAAAACATTTTCAACATGGCCCATGGAACCATCAAGTTTCATTAGATATTTTTTCCTGTTCCATAATAAGTTTCCTGTCCATTTATATTTTAAACATTCTGGCAATAAATTAAGCAATCAGTTTTTTGTTATTCACTAGTCCATCTTAGAGATATTGGCTATTTCAAATCAGAATACTAACCATATATTTTTTGTAATTTTTCTTATCAGTGGTTTAATCTATTTATATTATTACAATTAGTTAAACAAATACATGTTTACGACTTTTCTCTATTCACACGTAAGACAACTGAAAGTTGTTATCAATTCATTATGCAGCTCAACCTTTTGTCAGCTATTCGGCATGAAAATCTGGTCCCACTCCTGGGGTATTGTTGTGAAAATGACCAACAAATTCTTGTTTATCCCTTCATGTCCAATGGCTCCCTACAAGATCGGCTCTATGGTACTTACTCTTCTAAACCTAAAGCTCTTTTAGTACAACTTTCGTAACGTTTATTTAGTATCTTTCATATTCACCTATTATTCAATATTTAACAGGGGAAGCAGCAAAACGAAAAACTCTAGACTGGCCAACCAGACTTTCCATTGCTCTTGGTGCTGCTCGAGCAAGTAACAAGGAGTCCATTGCATTCATAGATTTTGCTATGTGTACTCTATCATAAAGTAATAATAAATGGACAGATAAAGTCATAGTGTATTGTTAACCTAGTACATGTCCTTAAAATAAATAATTTAAATAAAATAAAAAATAAAAAAAAGATTCATTACTGGATTGTATTTCAAGATGACCATAGTGCAATTCTGCATCTTAATTTGACTTCGAATATGGCGTTATTTGGCATGCACTTAGCATTGAAACATTTCAATGCTAATAAAAAAATGTCAGTAACATTTCAAGCATGGAGAACTGAATATCAAGTACCAAGATTATGACACAATGCAACTTGAAACTAACAAGATTTTAAATCTAGTATGATTCATAAAGTCACAAAAGAATTTATAGATACACAAGAAATGAATCTTTCAGAGAAACAGAGTTAAATAGAAAAATTACTAAAAAATCTGCTAAAATGTAACAATCACTTGGTCAAATGCTTCCATGCAAAGTGCTATTAAAAAGAAAAAAAGGGAAACATAATAACTTCTATGTGGCTTACCAAAAGATAAAAAGAAATTTTATGTGAAACCACTATGACATGATGTAGATATATTGTAAAGGCTTGATAATATCATAGAAACTAGCATATCTACCCATTTGTGTATTTTTGTAGCCTTGACCAAATTTTACCAACTTCAAAGATACTATCAATTCTAGAGAAACTCATGTATGATAGGCAATTTTTTTTTTTTTTTTGGTGATAAATAAGAGACAAATATTATTAAAGAAAAAGCATCAAGGAAGCTCACAAGTGTGGTAAGTGCACAAATCTATGACCCCTAGTACATAGCTATGATTAAACAGATTATATAAACCTCAAAGCGAATCGAGCCCTGTCAAGTGTTCGGCCTATTGATTGACATTGGCACGACTGGAATAATAGTCCCACTATGGTTGGACCCTGCCGGCTGTTTTGGTTCGACGTCCTAATCAGCTGTAGTAGACGCAAATGTTTTCTTTGACATGACCAAATTGCCACAGAAAAATATGGGAAGCCCTTGGAAAAGAAGGGGGCGGGGTTTTTATGGCATTAGTCCAGTGAGTACACTAAGGTATGATCTTGGATTAGAATAACAGATCATAGAATCTCTGAATTATAGGTGCCACTGATTGTGTGTTGAGGATACCAGTGTTTTCTAGGAATGGTTGATGCCTCTTGATGGTGTCGGTAAGTACTGGCAGTGGTTATTGTGAAGTGAACCTGGCTACTAAAGTTAAGGCCTCGTTTGGCAAGTTAATATTTTAGCCAAAAAGTCAGAAAGTTACTAAAAAAGTCAAAAAGTCTATAACCTA
The DNA here is from genome assembly GCA_025200525.1 of Camellia lanceoleosa. Lineage (NCBI taxonomy): Eukaryota > Viridiplantae > Streptophyta > Magnoliopsida > Ericales > Theaceae > Camellia > Camellia lanceoleosa. The sequence continues at coordinate 187,741,632 of CM045759.1, forward strand.
TACCAAAAAGTCAAAGATTCCTTTTTCTCTTTACTTTTTGCACATCTTTTCGTAAAAAGCCAAAAAGTCACCCCAAACATACTAGTTTTTTTTACCTCATATTTTAGTCAAAAAGCCAAAAAGTTACTAAAATAGCCTGTTCCCAAACGAGGCCAAGTATATAAGCATGAGGGTACCATCACCTCAATAACTAACTTTTGGAATTGAGTTCTACCTAAGATCGTGTAATAGTTATACCATGATGGCAGATAAATTTCTGTTGTGATGAAAGCAAACAAGTTAGGAAAAAGAGCAGAGAAAGAAAATCAAGGGCTACTCAAGTGTGAAGCATCTGATATAACATCATATGAGAAAGCCTATGAACATTTAGAAAATGAACATAGGGAGGAGGTATAGCACTGACATGCATCTGAACAAAACTATTGTAGAATTTGATCGCAAACCATGCAGTGTTCAATCCTGGTCTAACAAGTGAGAGTCTGACCTAGTGTTTTGTTAAATCAACACTCCTGTTCATCAAAACTGCCTTGCTTGTTTATTTCATCTGATAATTGTTTGGAGAATTCCACAGAAATTGAATTTTATTTTCTTTTATTTTTCTAAGTATTTTCATTTTTCAGGTTTGATGTATCTTCACTCATTTGCTGGGCGCTGTGTCATACATAGGGATGTAAAATCGAGTAACATACTCCTCGATCATAGCATGTGCGCCAAGGTGGCAGATTTTGGTTTTTCAAAATATGCTCCTCAAGAAGGTGATAGTGGTGCTTCTCTAGAAGTAAGGGGGACAGCTGGATACTTGGATCCAGAGTAAGTATGGATGTTTTTCAAAAATATACTTGATTTGGGCTTCCATACCATGCTCAACTCTTAGACTATTTTGCTTGCATATGATCCATGATCAAAATTCTTGCAATCTTTTCACTAAAACGAGCATGAAGGATTTCTTACACGCTTAGCAGATCATTTTCCAAAAGGCTCCTTTCGTAACAAGTCAATTATTTCATCATATCCTAATCTATATTGTTCAGGTACTATTCCACCCAGCATTTGTCTGCAAAAAGTGACGTCTTCAGTTTTGGTGTTGTTCTACTTGAAATAATAAGTGGTAGAGAGCCTCTCAACATCCACAGGCCACGCAACGAGTGGAGCTTGGTTGAATGGGTATGGAATAATTTTATGTTCTTACCTTTCATAACGTTGCCACTCAAAATATTTCTCTTATATAAGTTACGTCTATAGACCTCTCCTGCACACAATTATCACACCTCAATTCAGAATTTTCGCACTCTTAAATAATCACCACATAACTTCTTCATCTGCTTAGTGGCCAATAACTAAAGGCTTGGTCAGCACCAAAATCAACATTCAAAACAAGCTTAGCCTAACCTGTTTTATTTTGTTGTTTTCTCAATATATATAATTGTTTTCTAAGTTATCAACTTATTCATAGGAACATCACTAATAAAGAAGTACCTTTTTCATACAGGCTAAACCATTTATAACAAACTCAAAAATTGATGGAATCGTGGATCCTAGCATAAAGGGAGGGTACCATGCAGAGGCCCTATGGAGAGTGGTAGAGGTGGCACTAGCATGTATTGAGCCCTTCTCTGCTTATCGACCGTGTATGGTTGACATTGTCCGGGAGCTGGAGGATGCTTTGATCATAGAGAACAATGCATCTGAATATATGAAGTCCATAGACAGCTTTGGAGGATCTAATCGCTTTTCCATAGAGAGGATGATTGTCCTTCCACCTACTCCAACAGAAACAGAAACATCCTCTATCCATTCGCAACCGCACCTCCACAACCAAGATAATGGTTTGGGTTAATGATGTATCTATGAATCACAAGTGATGATCGGTTTAGTAGCATTACATGATCAATGACGATAGATAATGAGGTTGCTCCGTCAATGCTCTCCATAAGATACTAATGCAACTTCATGCCCATACAATTTTTCAACTAGAGCATTCTTACTAGAAACATTTAGGCACTGTATTGCATAATTTTCTTCTCATTAGTATACAGACTAGGAGAGGTAACTGAAATTTGGGGCCTCATCACTTGCACTCACCCAACCACAGGTCTCTCAGGAAGTAAGAAATACATAGGCAACATCAATCAGAACATCCAGTTAAGCTGATATATAAGCAGGAAGTTCTTGATCAAAGATGGTGCAAATATAATAGCTTAATTCCAATGGAATATATTCAGCGGAAAGAACATAAGATTTTGCCTACTCAAATAATATTTTTGATATGCACCCTAGCAAAAGGTCACAGAAGCAAGCCCATATTGATCCTTGCTCTTTTATTTCAAAGAACTGAAAGCTCTTCCATATAATTTTTTCAAAATATATACATCTCTAAAAGCTACCTCTATTTAGAAGCTTCACAAAACCCATAAGCTCAACAGCTGTTCTTTTTAACCTGTCCCTTGTCTTTTTGCACCTTTAACTCAAATCAAATCACTCCTTTGTACAGAGAACTAGTGTGGACATTGAATTCAGCCATACATTTCTGGACAACTTTCCCTCATCTTCAATCACTGGTGACTCCTAACTTCCCATGCCATGAGTGCATTCATTTCTTATTCAATTTTTTTCTTATCCTGCCTTTCATATACATCTAATCATTCCAACGCCATCTATGTCATGCGTCGTGTTTCATCTAGCAAACAACCACTTCAAATCCATAGAAGAGTGATGGCAGTAAGTAGCCAACATAAACTTATATACATCTTTTTAGGTATGATTCATACAGATTTCAGTCTTGCCAAAAAATATGATAAAGGAGAAAGATATTGCAAAAGAAATCACTTGCAGAAGTAGAGCAAGATACATGAAATGAAGAAAGTATTGAGATATAAATCTATAAAAATAAAAATAAAAATAAAATAAAAAAATTTGACTAATAAAGGAACTATAAGCAGTCCAACTGATTTTATTAGATAATCATTAGTTAAGAGCTAACATGCCCAGAAAATGCATAGATCAATCAACAACCTATGACATGGATTTCAACAAAATAATAATGAATAGATCAGATGCTAACAGGTTAAAAACACAACAGCCCAAGTGTTGTCTTCCCATTGTAAGATTGAAGAGTCGAAAGTTAGAAAATTTTAATTTGTGACAAATGAAATTGAAGGCAAGGAAAGAAAGTTCATTCATGTGACAACCCCGTTATGTGATATGCTATTAATCTTTAATTGGGTTCGGGTCATGACAATTCGAGTGATTCATTCATGTGCAAAATGATGCTGGGATGGAAGAACAACAGACGGCAAAAGCTCTCTTATGTAAGTGTGAGCACCGGAAGAAACGGTGGCTACCATACGATAACAAGATAGGAGAAAGGTCAGTTGAAATTGTCTGGAAATTTGCAAAAATAAAGACTGGTAACTGCAGGCTGCAGCAGGAGTGATACATCCTCTTAAAAGAGTTCCAAGAACCAAGGAAAGGCAATGAAAAAAAAAAGAAAAAAAAAGTCAATGTTGAGGAAAAGTACTACATCATGCAAAGGATTTGCTTAAGTCACATGTCAATAAGCAATAACAATTGCCCTATGAAAACTCGCTTTCGCTATGGCTCCACTGGGCTTCCTTAACTAAGCCACTGCCTATATGTTTCTGGCTCATTCTTTTTTTTTTTTCTTTTTTTCACCAACAACAAAGAATTTTATTAATAAACAAAAAGAAAAGAAGATAAGGTATCCTCTACAAAGAAGGCAAAGGAAGAAAGAAAGCGAATACAAAGCCCAAACAAGTCTACATCAAAATCCTTCTACATGTTTCTAGCTCATTCTTCAACAAGCACGCCCTCAAAGGCATGGGCTCCTCCCACTGCTTAGGAGCTTACAGTTTCATGTTCTATTTCACTCCCCAATGGAGACTCAACCAACCCAAAAAAAATGAAAAGACTATTGAGTTGCGTATTATCAGTATAATAAGAGTTTCTTGTACAATCACCAACATTCCAATAATTTTTTTGGTGATACACATGTAATAAACTTAGCAAGATAAACATATTGACAGTCGCAAAAGGTAGAAAGAAGACCTCAAACATAGAATAACCTTTAGATTATATCATAATCCATACATGAAGAGCAGCAACACAACACCTTCATATTTACTCCATTACAAAATAAAACAGGATATGTGTTCACAAGAACTTGATATGTGAACAGCATAGCAGATATTTGATTTCAAAACTGGATTCCAAGACCAAGCAATCTGTCCACAATCCAGATGAGAGTTGCTTACAGGCAAACTAGATTTTTCTCTAAAATGCAATGATCCAGTAAACATCAGGCATTAAACAGAGAAGGGTTAGCTGACGCAGTACCCACTTGGACTTCAAGCAGTTCGAGGCGGCGCTCTAACGTATCAAGCTTCTCATTCAGTGATGCTAGTTTGCTCTTTGTTGTAGCCTCTGAAAAGGATTCATGATACCATAAATACAAGATATAATATTTCAAACCCAACAAAGTCATACCCTATTTACAGCAACTACTCAATAATGAAGTTGACTGCAACAATAGACTAATTAAATGTTCTTAAATTCAAAGCAACCCTCAAGACTACACAAGAGCATACTTTTTTCCTTTTTTTTCGTGAAACCAAAATTTGTGAAAGACCCATACAAATTTTGGCAAAAAAATCCTCACGTTCCAAACAGGATAAATATTCTAATTAAATAGCAAAAGAAAATTATACATGCATACATGATTGGTTAGGGCTGCAAGTTGGACTGTGACAACTAGATCCCAGTGCCCAGTTGTTAAACCAAAGTTTGAGGGAACTGAGCCATAGACCACCAAAGATTGCATCAGGGCGCCTACATTTAGGGGCATTGAAATTGAAGCTCAAAATCTGATGCTTAATTCACCAGGATGTTGTGTTCTGAATATGAGATCCAAAAATGATTATCAGAACTTTACTCTGATAAACATTATAACAACTTCCGAAATGCTAACCCATACAGGCATATTATGCTCTTTAAGTTGAACATGTCCCCTAACTTCACCAAAGATGAGAATTGCTTAACATTGTGTTTGGTTAGGGAATTTGGAAAGGGAAAGGGAAAAAAGTGTGTGAAACTACTGAAATCCCCCAACCAAAAACAAGGTAATAGGAAATCCAATATGAGGACATGTTTTCCAATACCAAACTATCAAATTAGATAGTCACAAAATTTGTGAAGCTCACAATCTGAAAAGATCAGATCACACTAAATAGGGAGGGGCCATCAACACTTGACATTACATAGCATCTGAAGATTGAAGTATTACTAATAGGAACAAAAAAATTTTGGATTTCACCAAGGAAAACTAGAAAAATATCAAATGCCAAGAAACATGACCAAGTTTCCCCATCCATTCCCTTCAATTGTCCTGCTTTTAGGAAAGAAAATTTCACAGCAAACAAACACCACCACAGAAAATGGGTACTTTTGAATTTAAACGAATTTGTGAAGCACATCTCAGTCGAAAAAGATAGATTTGTGATAATAAAGAAATCAAATCCATAAAAACTAAACCGTCAAGTTAGCCAAAGAGTTACAATCCAAGAACAAGGCTAGGCATTGCTAAAACAATGAAAACCCACTATATTAGGTAGAAATGCAAAACCATTCACTCATTCAATCAATCTTCAAATTCAGAGAAAATATAAAGAAACAATAATGAGATCTGAGAGAGAGAGAGAGAGAAGAAGAAGTACCGAATTGGACAAGGAAGTCGAAGAGGCGACGAACATTGAGCGAGATGTGAGAGATGAATTCGCGATTCTCCCAATCAGCTTGGACTGCTATCCCTACATTCACTGCGTTCGTTATCCCTCCCGCTCTAGCCATTTTTACACCCACAAAACTCCGAATCGAGAGAGAGAAACAGAGACAGAGAGAGACAGAGAGAGAATTTGAAGTCAGGGAGAGCTATTGAAAACCAAACGGAGTGTGTTTGTTAGTGCTGGTTGGAGGTTAGGTCGGTCGGTTGGTTGCTTGACCGCATTTGGTAATAAGCTATTTTTTATAAATAATTTTTTTTTTTTTTTCACTCTTCCTAATTTCAATGTATATATTTAATGAAATTTTATTTTAATAATAATTATATCTTAAAATAAAATTACCATAATAGATATCAAAATACACCTTAATGTTATATTTAAATTTTTTTCATACATGTTTTTTAAAAATAAAAAAAAAAATATAAATGCACATCTTGATGAATGAAGTACATATTTTTATAAACAAAAAATCTGACTCTAGATACTTCTTTGAACTTCTTGTGTTCAACTATGGATGCTCACTACTCGCGTTTAAGGGTTGTTTGGGGTGTTCTAAATAAGTATTTTTTTTAATTTTTTAGACTAAAAAATTGAGAAAAAAAAATATGACTATTTGGGTTAACTTTTTGACTTTTTATGAAAAATATATATTAAAAAATTGTATAAATTAGTTTGTAGGAGAAAATAAGGACAGTAGGCAGTACGGACGTACCGCGTGGCACATTGAATTGATACTAAGAAATGGTTGCCTACTTTTCGGGCATTGCATTCGATGGTACTGTTCAGCTCATGGGGGCCATCATAGGTCCCATTTTGATAATCTAAACCGTTCAATATATAGAACTCGTCGACTACTATATGCATATAAACAATCACGTTGATTGAATATTGATAGCTATCTAATCGGATTAGTTTTTTTTTCAACCGTTAACTATAATACCATTCATTTTTTATACAAAATTGATTTGATCATATAGTTAACGATATTCAATCAACGTGTTTTTTTACAAACATATAGTACTTGACGAGTTCTACACATAAAACGATTCAAATTATTAAAACAGAACCCGTGATGGGCCTTCATGAGCCGAACAACACTAAGGGCGTTCGCGATTCGGATTTGGACGGTTTGCGAATCGGTTTGGACCCTCCGCATCTATGCGAATTGGGGAAAAGACAACCCACAACCGCCCGCAATGCGGTTTGCGGTTTGTGCAGATAGGATTTGCAGTTTATGCGGATAGGGTTTACGAATTGGACCTTTTTTCTTCAAAAATTTATTTTTGAGCCTTATTTTTGTCCCATTTTGTAAATATTTATTTTGGGCCATTTTCTCCCAAATTTCTAAAATGCTCTAACATTAATAATTAATTAATTAAAACTTATAAAATTAAAAATACAACAAAATCAATTCGTAACACAAACAAAAACAAATCATTCAAAATCTTAAATTAAATCATAAACTAACACAAGTATATATTTCAAAATTCTAAACTATAACTCCATATTCATTAAGAAATTTAAAATTTTAAATCACACTTCATTCGGGACAAATTCAGTTATGTAACAATAATAATATGATCAGTATTTATTCAGTTTCAGTTGATATAATACTATTAGCAAATGTAATACTAGAGTAAGTTCAAAAAAATAAAAGGTGTTTTATTTTGGACAAAAATATCTAAGTGGGATATAGAAATGAAATCAATAGTTAAGATAAAATAAATAAATAAAGTGTGGACGGTTTCTTGCGGGTGTGGGTTAAACCCGCAATCCGCCCGCAACCTGCAAAGATGTCATATTTCAAACCGCATCCACCCGTATTGTATTTGCGAAATCGCCCATTTGTATGCAAATTGGGCGGTTTTTGCGGATCGGATAAACTGTTGCCCATCCCTAAACAGCACTATGTTATTTGGGCACCCTACCTGTGTAATTTTTTCACAAAACTCAGCAACAGCCTGTGCAACGTTAGACTGTGAGTTGTAATAAATTGTGTATAAAATAAAATAAAAAAATTATGAATAATAATAATTTATTGACTTTTTAAATTTTTTTAGGTATCTCAAACTAAGCCTTAATTATATAACAAACGTTGTGTTTGATCCACCTTAGTGACTGCGCGAAGCTTACTGGCTAAACTAATTTTTCTGACTCTCTCTCATTGATTGTATATAATAATCGCATATAATTTTCAAATACAAACACGTCATAAGCCTAAAGTCTCATGAGTCAACTATTCAAACTCAATTCTCTTCTCTCTCAATCATAAATTATGCTCTTCTGTGGTTGGGCTATGTCGATCATGATGAATGATGATTGTGGAGACCACAAGAAACCATGCTGTGATGAATTCTCTCTCTCTGATATGTCAATCAATATAGAGAGAGATCAATAAATCAATATATATGTAATTGTAGATTTGAATTTGTTTTCTTTATTTTCGTTCATTCAGTGTTTGTCTCACGGATTTTCGATGGCTATGTGAGTTTGTATTTGGGTGGAAAGTGTGTGTATAAAATTTGAGTTAATGATTATAATTGGAACATGTGGCATGCGGAATAAGACAAATTATATCTAATCAAATTTATAAATATGTGTACGGAGAAATAATATGTACTAAGATAAATAAATATGTGAAAATAGAATTTTTCTATTTTTTTAACTATTTTAACAAGCTATTTTAATTTTTGTATTTCGGAAGATGGTTTGGCTTCTTTTATTTTTTTTAAAAAAATTGTGCTTTGAAAAATGTTGTTGAAATGATGTTGGGATGGTAAATCACTAAATTGCCCCTACAACAATGATGTTATTCTCAACAACAATGATAGAGGGCCTTAATTTTTGTGCCTCAAATTGTTCGAATTTGTTAAAACGACGTCATTTTGAATACAAAACATCATCAAAATTGCCAAAACAACGTCGTTTTGGCAATTTTGAGCCATTTGAGCCACAAAAATTAGGACCCTCAATCATTTTTCTATTCTCAAGCATAGTAAGGGTGCCGTGGCAATACTCTTTTCATGGAAATGCAAGCAACTGCTATTGAATCACAGGCCTCGTTTGGCATTTGGTTTAGTTGATTTTTTTTTTTGCTAAAATAGTTATAAGTCAATAAAATAAAATATCATATCCAAATCATAATCATTTTATTTTTTCTCTTACAAAAGTCAAAAAAATCAAAAACCCAACTCAAATGAGAATTTTTAACCTTAGACTAAAATAGCAACAAACCAAGCCACAGGGGCAAAAGCGTCTTTTGATAACTTATCCTCATCATACAAAGCCACGTGATGGATTTTTGTTTGTATGTACTTATTAACTATTTTCACCTCAATCTTTGCTTCCCAAACATGTGTAACACTCCAAAATATATTTACTTATGTTGTCACTTTAAGTGATCTTCTGTTTGTCATGAATCCACTAATTCTCTAATTTCTGGTGTGGAGCAAAGTATTGTGCGGAGCTAAGTGTTACACTATTGTGAGATTCACCTTTAGAATTCATACAAGTCACCTCTTTAGTCTATATATATGTTCTATTCTGTACCGTGATTATGATTATTTACTTATATGATTTATGTTTTATGCTTCTATTATTTAAAATGATTATGTATTTTTGTTACCAAACAAATCTCTATTTAACCCAACTAATTATCCATAGTGATTTTATACCTTCATACTCTCATTATAATAACTCTTTATGTGTTTATAATTGTTAATCACTTTCAAGTAACGAAGCTTAAGGAATGATTTGTTCTTTTGTCCGTATGTTAGTATAGCCGGACCAGGGCTTGCGTAGATATAGGCACTTTGTAACCATATTTTTAACTCTAACAACGTAAATAAATAAAAGCTTTAATGTATATTTTTAATTATATAAATATTTAAATACCTTTTTATTTTATCCAACTGTATTTTTAATCTGATACATTTTAATATTAATTTATGTTTTATCTGATCACAACGCCTAACATCTGAGTAAGGGATTGGATCCTGACAGTATCATAGTTTGACAATTGTCTGGGACTAGTCTTTGAAGCCAAGCTCTTGTTATTGTCATTTTTACATTACCAACTAATGTTACTTGTTATTCACCCAAAAAAAAAATTTAGTCAGCTTGTTTGATTTAAATTTGTAGAATTTATTTTTTTATTTTTCATATTTTTTTATATTCTAAGATTTTTTTAAAAAAAATTTTAAATACACCTAATATAAATACATTTAAAAAGTATAATATATGTGAAAAAAAATTTAAAAAAATTTACTAAATACAAAAAATATAAATAAAAAAATACAAGAATTCAGTGTATTTTTCATATTCTTGTGTATTTATTAATTTTTTAAAATATTTTTTTTATAAATATTTTACTTTTTGAATACATCTAAGTAAGATGCATATAAAAAAGTAAAAAAAAAAAATTGCTTAAAATTTTTAAATATTCACTAGAAATAACAAAATACGAAAAATTAAAAACTTAATTTCTAAAATATTGAATCTAAAAAATTGAAACCAAACATAGTGAATTATATTTGTAATAGTTTTTATTAAAAAAAAATTCAGTCAGACACCTATATTATTATTATTATTATTTTAGAACCAGACACCTATATTATTGAATATGAATTGGATCATGTTTTAAAATTTGAAATTTTCTTTATTCATATTAATTAATTAAAAAATAAAGTTTATTAATTTATAGGGGAAAGCACCATTAAATCTCAAATTTGGGAATGTTAACCCATTTAGTCCTGAAGGTTTTTTGTTGGACTAATAAGTCCTATTTTATGTATAAAGACATTAGTACCATTTATTTACATGTCTGGGTCAATAATTGAGAAGGTAATTTTGAATTGGTGTTTATGTGTAATTTACCGAATTATCCAAGAAGCTTACTATAGGCCTTTTTATAAATTCCCTTCTTTTCAAACATCAAACATTATTCATCAAACATCAAACATTAAACACTAGTGCATAACCCGTGCCTAAAGGCACTCCCATATAAACTTTTTTTTTTCTTTTTTTTTTTTGTTGGGATTGAACCCATATAACCACTTAAATAGTGGATTTTGTTCCTTGTACCAAAAAAACAAAAAACTATCACTCATACGATTTGTAGAGCTTTAGACTTGGAAGTCATATATAATGTTACGATCCTACAAAAAACTGTCAATTTAATGTTACATTACCTCATCAATTTAATAGCATACATTCAAACCTAGGTCAAGTAAATCCATTTTTAATCCAACTTACCAAAATTAGCTGTCAAGAAAAATCATTACGGCCATATAATGCCAAGGTTGTTAAAATTGGGATCCTACATAGGATCGGTGAGAGGGTCTCATAAATCGGATTGTAGGATCGGATCGAGGATCGTAAGATTCTACTTTCTAGGTAAAAATACAAATTAGAATGATGCATAATAAAAATAAGATGAAAAATCATAAAACCAGTGATCCTACTTACGATCCTACTTGCGATCCTACTATAACACCAATCCTACAACGATTTGGATCGTTTTGACAATTCAGGATTGTAGGACTATGATCCGAATCGCGATTTTGATAACCATGTATAATGCCCCAATGTGGTTGAATAAATTACATGAATGAAAACATACTTCAAAGAGAGTAATTGTAGGGATGATGTAAAAGTCATCAATTAAAAACAACTATAAAATTGAAATTATTGCTCTAAAATATAGCCAAATAAAAGTATTTGAAAGTCATTCAATAGTAGTTGACAATTGCTAGTATCAATACCTGAACCAAAAAAAAAAAAATCTAAAATCAAATGGATTAAAGAAGAAAATCTAATTCAGAGAAAAATGCCTAATGATATCTCCAAATAATGTCGCAATAGACTTTCTAAGTGCTCAAAAGTATCTATGATGTATCTTCTTCACATGTATTCCTCAGCTAGTTTTACTACCTCCACTAAAAAGTACTCAACAAAAATAAGCACACATGTTTTCCCTAGTTAACTGAACCATATTTTTAAGATATGTGCTCCCAAGAAAGAACAATGAGACAACAAAAAAAACTACACCATGAAACACGATACCATGATTCCAAGAGGATTCCAAAAATAAAATAATAAAAAAAGGAGAGGAATACAAAGAGAGGGGGGGAGGGAATATGTAACTTATATTTTTTTGCAAATAAAATGTAATTTTATAAATCTTGGAGACATGTATGAGCCAAAAATTTCAAATAAAGAGGCATATATTGTCTTAAGAAAGGCATCTTTTGGTTTGTCTATTTTTTTTTTTTTTTTTCATAGTCCTCATTTTGCACATTTTCTATTTGGTTTAAATCTTCAACACATTTATTATTTGATGTGGAATGGAAGTCATTCCAACAATCACCACTAATAGCCAAACCAGTAGTTTTTATAGGGGAAAAGTAAGCGAGTTGTATACAATCCAAAGCCATACCAAACAGAAAATTAAGAAACCAAAATATCATACATGAATCATTCAAATGAGCTATTATAGTAGGTTTCTTATAGGCCATAACCCAAATTAAGAGAGAAACACCTAGATAAGGAGAAAACAAATCTAATGGAAGAAGTAAATCAGATCCCAAAAAGTTTGCTTCCATCATGGGTTACATTTTATCCATTGCTCATCAATCCCATTTTGGTTGCATCTTTTATGCAAAATCTAATTCAAAAAAAAAAAAAAAATGACCTATGTTCAGTATTTCCAAATCGCATCACATAATAGCCAATAAACTTTCTAGTTGCTAAAAAGTATCTTAGTTCTTGATTTATCATGCACCACCACTCACCACCATGCACATAAAGTCAAATGGATTAAAGAAGAAAATATAATTCAAAGAAAAAATGACTAATGTTCTGTATTTCCAAATCACATCAAATAGTAGACAATAAATTTTTATGCAAATTTTGACAACATAGTTTCTCTTCCTATTTTTTAATTTTTTTTTTCCGTTATGCACATTATGGAAAGAATAAATGTCATACTATATGATGATTTTTCGAAAACCAGTGCGATAAATTTTCAGGAGGAAGTCAAATACTATGTTTAAAATTCAACAATTGAAATAAAATTAGACATTCAACAATTGAAGTTGTCAAAAGAATGGAATAAACAAAGTTTTGAAACCACTTAATAATAGAGGCCAAAAAAGGAACCACCTTATAAATAATAAGTTTTTACCACTCCTAAAAGAATTTTTATTTTGTTCCAAAATGAATTGAAGCATATATAATGAAGATAAAAAATATATCTAACACAACAGGAAAACAAATGTACCTCAAAGATTGCTTTGACCTTCTTTCTTTTCACTTTTGATATTGTTTTCTTGTCATCCATGCTCATCCAGTTGACTATGAAGTTCTCTAGATTTGTTTCTCTTGGTGGCACACATCAAGTGTGATGCCTTGTCTGAAAGGTTTTGTTGTTTCCATCTTCAATTTTTTGGCTACTAAATTCTGCCTTTTGGCTCTTGAATTTCTTGAAGCTTCTTTCCTTTGCACTGGGATAGTTACCCTGGAAGAGATCATGTAAGAACTGACATTAATGATGTTGACCAATATGAGCAATGAAAAAGATTGTGGAAATTGTGCCTTATTCCAAGAAATTGTGTTTTAATAATTCCTTGAAATTTCAGACTGATGTGTTGCAGTTTATGAGTAGTTTATGAGCATATATAGAAAATAAATGCTAGTGTCTAACAGAAAAATACAAATATAAGAGTAATCTACTTCCAAATTGTCTTCAGAGATGACACAGTACATGGACATGGTTATTCGGCTATTTCTAGTTTCCAAACTACACATATAGCCCGACATCAGTATAGAAAAATTTGAAATGATTTAAAATGTGGGAACGGTTTTACTATTTTCTACCAAAGTAAGTGAAAACAAAAATTGCATTCATTTTCTCAATGTTATGATCATCCTATTTATATTTTCTCTGATCTTATTTTCATGAATGCGGCATTTGATCTTTTAATCCCTCTAATTGAACAAATAAATTGAGAGTATTATATGTCTTCTATCTAACCATAGCTTGCTGATTAATATAGGTTATTTGCTTCATTTTATCCTATGTTCTCATGGAAAATTTATTTTGAGCCATGGAAAATTTATCAAATATAATGGCCTTGTTTGGTTTAATCAAAACCATGTTCAACATCAAACATTTCAAACATATTAAACCCATTACATACATCTATATATATCAAACATTGTTTAATCAGATTAACCATATATCAAACATTGTTTAATCAGATTAAACATTTCAAACATATCAGACCCATATCAAACATATCAAACCCATATCAATTTCCCCTTATTCAAATGAGGTTTGGAATATACCCCCAAAAACCTTTTGGCTTTGTTTTTAATTTTTAATGCCAACTTGTTCTTTTTTAACTCCTCACTCAAATGAAGTCAGGAATATGCCCCCAAATGGCAATACCTTTTAGCTTCCTCTTTTTATGACAATTGATTGTCTTTCATTTCTCATAGTTGGATTTAGGCTGGATAATTATTTATTATTATGTATATAAAATAAAAATAAAAAACTATATACACGCAAAAATTAGTCAGAATATCCACTCATAAACAAACAAACAAACAAAAACAATTTATGTCCTGCCCAAATATCATAATTATTTATTAAATATAACAGGAGAAGACTACTCAAAAAAATTAGTCACACCCTCATAAAAATATATATATAAAATAAAAAACAATTTATGTCCTGCCCAAATATCATTTGGAATAGGCCATCAAAAACATGGTAAAGCTTATTTTGGGGAAATTATGGATTGCTACATCATTACATAAAATGAGGATAATCAACACTTAAATCTTTTTTGTAATGAAATTATCCATAAAATTTCTTTTCTACATTTGATGTAGGCACATTTTCTACGATCCAAGTTTCTTGTATCTGAGTACTATCAATAAACAAATAAAATCAAGCTCAATATCATAAAACCCACCCGGGTTCAACTTTTGATATTTTAAACGATTTAACTTATCAAAAGTAAGGTGTTCATCCAAAACACCCAGAAATTATCTCTCATAGTCAAAATATAAACCAGTTTTTCTCTAATCTCATTTGCTGCATAAGAAAACTTCAAAGAACACTTTCTTTCTCAGGAATACCATGCTTTTTAGTTTTTACCAACACCAAAATCTAAAGATGCATCTCAAATTGATGATAGGATCTCAAGGGGGATGGATATGTATAAAAATAAAAGGTTAACATAGGACTATGCACCATGACATTTTTGTATATAGCAATGTCTTTCACTTTCATGTCAAAACCTGATCCAAAAAATGCATTTTTTTAATGATGTGCATTGCAGTTCGCAATGTAATTATTATACAATGGTGCCACAAATCAAGACTATAGGTCCAGGAAGTAGGGAAACAAAAGTGAAGGAAATAAATTTATGACTTCAGATCTTCAACTTCGATGATGGGGGGAATAAACTTTTTTAGGACAAATGTATGAAGGGAAAGGTCAAGAGGCTAACTTGTGCATGGTGGTATGTATGCCATTCTTCCACTCCCATGGACACTTTCACTTAATCACTGCACCATTTCTCTCTCTTTCTGGCTCTGCATCTCTGGTTTGTACATCCATTGTCTTAAGCCTCCGATTACTGCAACCTAGGCAGAAATACAACATCCATTATTAGCAGAGTTCAATATTATTGAGGCCTTTATCCTATATTATTTCTTATTCTTTTACCAGCATCAAGTGTCTACTTTATATGTGAAGTAGACACTTGAAAAAATAATAACCCCACAAAACTTTTTGCATCTAGAAGGATAGTGAAAGTCAATTGAAGGAATACAAATACAACTTCTGAAAGTGGGAGAGAAGAGTCACATGCAGGAGGGGGAAGTCAAACCCTTGACCTCATGCAAGGGCTCTCTGCCCAACTGATCTAGTCATCTATATGTTTAATCAGATTAACCATATCAAACATTTCAAACCCATTACATATATGATATATATAATACACACAAATACATATACATACATGTTCAACATAAATCATCAAACCCATTTTATAAATCAAACCCATTAAATAATCAAACCCATTTCATAAATCAAAACTATGTTCAACATCAAACATTTCAAATTAACCACATCAGATTATTGAACTTCATCTTCTAAAGCTTAAGAGAAATCAGATCCAAAAAGATCATGCAATAATGCAAAGATTAGAAATTTATTACCGTTAGAATAGAAGATAGGAATGGAAATCAATGAAAATAGATTTCCGTTTAGAGATAGATAGGAATGGAAATCAATGAATAAAAAACAGAACAAACCCAGAATAGATAAAAAAGAAAAAAAAACTCTTCCTGTCTAAAAGGAATGTCCCAATTGTAAAATCTGTAAATAACACCTAGATCTTAGTTACAAAAATAAAATTTTACGTAAAAAAATTAAAATATAAAAAATACAATTTAAATATAACCAAAAATGGGAAAGTGCTAATGTTCATTTCTCATTCAAATCTCTATGAGCAGCGTGAGGCTTCGAATCAAACACATTTATCTTCAGATTTAGCTTAATTAATTTAACCAACTAAGACCCTTCTCATCAATGATATCTAATCAATCAAACAAACACTTAATACTTGCACACAACCCCCAAATTTTCAAGCTTTTCAGTTTCAATCTATCTATCAATCGAGAAAAAATCAATTTCGCAACACGATATAGAACCCAAAAACAAATCGTGGGTTCACAGATTTCACAAACGCAACAAATAAAAAAAATTAAAAAAAGAAAAATTTGAAAAACTTGCCTTGGATCGACACATCTGTATCTTGAGAAGAAGAAGGATAAGAAGATTTGTGGGAAGAAGTTTTTTTCTTGGAACCCAAGGGTTGGGTTTCGACAGGGAAGCACGGGAATGGTCTCCAATGGAGGTAGAGAGAGAGAGAGAGAGAGTTCAAAATTTGAAAACAGAAAGAGAGGAGAGGCGTATGTGTGAGAGAGAGGGGGTGTGTGTTGAGAGAGTGTGTGTTGAAAGATATGAGGTGAGATGTTTTTAACCCTCAGATTAAATTAATCCAATGGCTCCTAATTTGACAACGGGACAGAAGTCCCATCAAGGCAAAAAAACTGAGCTGCCTTATCATATAGATTAGCAAAGAACATCATAACATCAAAACATCATCAAACATCAAACATCATCAAACATAAGAACATCATAACGCCATTCTCTTCCTCCGTGAAATCATCAAACATAAACAAACTGATGTTCAAACCAACATGAACAAAGATAAACGAACTGATGTTGGAGCATGAATTTGATGTTCCAAACGATGAATCTAATGTTCGAACATGAATCTGATGTTCCAAACCATAAACAACATCAACAAACATAAACAACATGAATCTGATAAACGATGAATCTGATGTTCCAAATGTGATGTTCCAAACCATAAACAACAACTTCTTCTTCTTATTCTTCTTCATCTTCTCATGTTATCTCCATCTCTCTCCCCCTCTCCTGCAACTAAACCATCTTTTAACATTCCATTGATTATTAGTGGTCTCTTCGATAATCAATGTCAGGTCTCTATAATCCTAACATCTCACCTGCAAGACCTATTTCTCCTCAGATTAGAAGTACCCCAGATGTCGACAGGTCCGCTCTTCAATTTTATTCTGGATTTTCTTTTTCGCTCCTATCAATCCTTCCCTGTTTTTGATCGATGTGGTGATGGGTTTCATGTTCGAACATGAATCTGATTTCTGCTTGCTGCTGTGTTGTTGTTCCGCTGCGGCGGTGGATTTGTGTGGTGGTGGTTTTAGAGCTGAACGACGGTGAAGCAGGCCCACTATCATGTGACTCAGAGAGTTCATGCGAAGAAGCTTATTGGATTTGGATCTGTTGGTAGTGTAGAATTGGGATTTGGGCTGAGAGAGAAAAAGAAATTGGGACATTGGATGTTCTTTGGGTGGGAGAGAAAAAGAAATTGGGACATCAGCTTCTCCTCCGCTGCTGCTTTGGGTGCCATTAGAGAGTCTAGAGAGAGAAAATTAGGGTTTCAAAATCGAGATGAGAGAGATTGATTCGGATGTTAATGTTGATGTTGAAGATGTTGTTCAGTGGTGGGTAAAAATGTAAACTTCATATATAATATATTAAAAATATATATTATACCAAAAATATAAAGAACTAAATGGTTTAAGAAAAAAACACTTAAAATTAAGTAGAGCAACATTTATTAAAATGAAATCTATGAGTAATTTTTCCTAATTTATATGATATTATTTTATTTTATTATCTCATGTATTATTATATTATTAATTAGTTTTTTCTATCAAGGACACATTACATCATAAACATTATACAATATTTTTTCCTCTATACTAACATATAGTTAAGTCTGTACTTTTGAAATAATTATATTAACTAAATTATTATTGATGCTAAAGCGACTAAAATTAATATAAATAATGAATAAATACTAAAATAAACAAAAATAAATATACATTTTAATTAAAAATAATTGACAACATTATTTTTTTTTATTCATATTACTAATCAATTATTAATAAAAAAATGACTTCTTTTTTTATGAATTAAAACCTGAAGAGAATTAAAATGTGGACTAATCGTATTCTATATTTCAAGCGAAAGAAATATAATTTATTTATTTTTTATTATAGTTATATCAAAATGTGGAGTTAACCATAGTTACACTTATACATAACCGTTTACTTTTATTATAACTAGTTGGGCCCTCACCCACTTCACGCGTGGGGGTCGTGCTACAGTTTCAATATAAATATGTCTACAAATATTTTCAAATTTTAGATATTCAAATCGATGTGTAGTAATTTTATGGTTAATATTATAAAGTCGGAAAATATTACAATGTGCATTTAAAAAAATATGTGTGATATGTCTTTCATATTTTTTTTAGACCAATTTATAACTACAGCTCCGATATGGAGCTCGAAATTCAGGGGCACTAATGCCCCAAATTTCTATATAAGGTAAAAAAAAAAAAAACAAAGTTCCCAAAACTGGAAATTAGTGCCATTAGTGTCAACAGTTTTAGTGCCACAAATCATTTTTCTTTATAACTATTAATATTTCGCCATCTGATGGCTTAAGCAATAAAGCAAAATTTGAGTTCTATACGTTGTGGAAACATATTTGAGATTAGTGTCTTTTTGGATTTGTATTTGGATTTGTAATTTAAAATTTGATGTTCCGACTTTCATGACTTTTGAAATAAGATATTTTCTCAATTATTTGAAAACCATGAACTTAAGGTATTGAACAGGCGTCAGAAAGTTAAACCAACTTCGCAAGATGATAAGTATTGCTACCTAATGGGTTTGGATTAACTGCTCAAATGCAGCTGAATACTCCAATTGTTGTGGAGTATATTTATATGATGAACTAAAGTAGTTGACTATGGTAAAAAATTTATTGTACAAAGTTGACAATAAAAGGGAAAAAGAAAAAATGCTACAAATGTAGAAACAGAAATATCACAAGTGTAGAAACCCAAAAAAAGCTAGTGTAGGAAACCAAATATTACAGTGACAAAGCTGTAGCGGGACCATCCAGAACTTGTGAAATGGTACCAACCATTTTAGCAAACAGATTGCATGCATAACACCAGACACAACTATTTAGCTAATTTTTCAATGCTTCCCCGACATTCTTGTCGAACCTCTGGAAAAGAGCATCAAAAAAACACTGTACCAACAAATTAAGAGGGACATCAAGCAAGCCTAACATAGGCAGATCCTATTCTATCCAAATTTTTTTGAAAATGTAGTCTTGATGATCACAACCCAATTAGCAAAAGCGTAAACTATCATTGGCCTCCTCAAAACCAAGAGACATTGAACAATGAATACCAGACAACAATTGCTGCATGACAAGCACATCATCAATGAAGAACTAAGGGGAGCCAAATGTATTATTCAGGAAATCCACCAAAAATTTCGAGTCACCCAATCTGCAACCAGCAAATATCCTATTCAAACGTAGACGATACGAAATAGCCATGCCTTCATTTTTGCTACAGTATTGGAACACTGCACAAGCAACAACAGATAAGCCAAAAATAATTTGCCATGACTATCTTGGAGAATACCCCCACCACTATCCAAACCAGATTACATTGACTACATCTAGCAAATGATAAAAACAATCAAGTAAAAACTTACCGACCCAATTCCCAAGAGATAAAGCAATTGGGAAAAACTTAGTTGCCAACAATTATGCAACAGAATCATAGGCCTACTAAATATAAACTTGAAAATTGAAATCCACTGAAATGGTGCAATTACATAAGTTCAGTAACAAGGTAGATTGAACAGGGTACTTTGAACAGGGGCTAGCTTATGGACATAAATTTTTATAAACTATAGAAATTTATAAATAAAGAAACATGGTGTCATATTAAAGATAGTTGCGACAATAAATTTTTATCACAATGAGATCCATGCTATTCAACAATACGAAATGGAATAATTGGAGCCTACAAGTAATCAGGTTTTTTCCCTTGATACTTAACCACACACTTCAATAAATTTGGAATGGTTAAGTGGAATTTATACATATGCACAATATAAAAGCAAAAAAGAGACCTGGAATGCAAGAATAAATAGCTATTATATGTGGTATCCAAAAGCTAGCAAGCATAATCTTATACTATATACCATAGTTATTTATATGTTGTCCAAGAAGTTGAAGTTATTACATACAAAAGTTGTTTGTATGTTATCGAAAAAGCGAAAGTTTATATATAACTTTTAGTGAAGTATATGTATATATATAGAGAGAGATATGTTAATATATATACATCTACTATTATATATAACTTTAGATGAAAATTCATTTCAGAATAACTCCAATTTGTCAAAGAATTATGATACATAGTTATTGGCTGGTCATATAAAATAGAGAGAAGGAAATCAATGGGGGAATTCACTTTGATTGCTTTGTTTTTGGATTAGTTGCCTTCTTTATGATTCCAAACTTGTGCTCTTTGAATTGTCTTTTTGGGAATCATTCCAATTTAAATACCAGAAGGAAAACTCTTTTAGAATTTTTTGTTTTTTTTTTTGTTTTTGTTTTTGTTTTTTTGGTTGCTGAAAATGATACATATACACTTAACTCAAGCTTTTAGAATGTTTGAATGGGTGATTAGCAAGGTAGATCAAATTAATCTTGTTGTTCTTGAATGATATAAGCATGACAATGGCTTCTACTGATTTGCAGTCAGCTTATAGTTCAGAGTTTTCTTTAATGATCTTCGAACTTGTGTAATTGCACTACTTCAGGTTTATATTTAGTAGGCTCATGGTACATCATTTGCAGCTAGGTTTGTTTTAAGCTTGAGGCACTACACTTCTACCCACAGTGGGAAAAGGAACAAAACAAAAAAAACAAATTCACACCAAAGACAACAACCTAAACCCAAACCCAAATTCGAAACATATAGATATGAAACTCCACAACAAAACCAGAACCACTGTGAAGAAAAGTCATTTGAGAGTAACTCCAATTTGCCAAAGAAATATGATACATAGTTATTGGTTGGTCATATAAAATAGAGAGAAGGAGATGAAGCTTTTGACAATTTTTATTAGGTTTTTTGGGTTGCTCCTCTTATTTTTATTTTTTTATGTTTCTATGTTGGTAGTTTTAAGTTGAATTGATTTGACATAAACAAGGGAATCAAACTTGATTGCATTCTATTTGAGTTGGTTGCCTTCTTTATGATTCCAAACTTGTGCTCTTTGGATTGTCCATTTGGGCATCATTTTAATTAAAATACCAGACAGAGCACTCCTGTACAAGTTAGTTTTTTTTCTTTTGATTATAAATTACATATTTGTATGAATTCTAACTAACAGTGAATAATTTGAGGATTTAGATATTGACCCCCGAAAAATGATGCGCACACTAATTAGTGATTGCACTAGGGATGTGGCGATGGGTCCCACCCTTGCCACATGTGATAATCTTAGTTTTTTTTTTTTGGGTTGCCACATCATTAGTGATGGTGTTAGTAGTAGAAATTTAGTGGCATGTAGCATGGTGATTAACCCGATTCTTATAGATGGCAACTCTTGAATGACAATGACAGAACAACAATTGCATACCTATCTATACATCAGCTAATTAACCTACCGACCTATATTTGCTATATTAGTTTAATATATTTTAGTGTGTAATCCAAAGTAACACCATTACAGCTAAATCTTTTCCACATAAATATTTCTACAAATTGTGTTTGGTTTATGAATTTGAGAAGTGAACTGTAGTTATATTTTGTCTCTAATAATTTTTGGATTTTCATTTTCTTTATTTATTTGTTTTATATTTTCAAGTAATATATCATACATTTCTCTTGCTTGGATTTGGATTTTCAACTTAAAAAATTGGATGGGGCATATTTTTGATTCAGAAAATTCAGCCTGGTGAACTCCTTATTTATTGAGACATATTAACAAACACATAGTGTGCATCTATTGAACATGCGGGTATGGGAAAAATAGTGTGGTTAAATATTGTGCAACACACTTGTAAATAGTAGTCATGAAATTACAGATGTACGTATCAGGATTTGCAACTACAGGACTAGAGCCTTGGATGCCCAATTTTCACAGTGTTACGGCAGGAAGAACACCGACAGTGATGGAAAGAAGAGGACAACAGCAACTCCATCGACAAGATATATATATATATATCTTATGAGAAACTCATTTTTTGAATTTACATTTTTTTCTCAAATTTACAAATTGAGACAACCATTTATAAACTAAAAAAATTATCAAACAAGTTTTTATAATAGTTTTTTTAATTTTTGTAAATATAAATTGAAAACTGAAAACGAAATGGTTACCAAACATGCCTCAGACGGTAAAAATGTCATAAAATTAACAAATAATTAAATAAGTTACCAACGTAAAAAAATGACTTATCAAAAGATTTTTAGGCTATGTATGGTTTGATTTTTAGAATTTTTTTTAAAAAATTAAAAATTAATTTGGTTAAGAAATAAAAAATAATTATCATTTAAGTGTAAAAAATAATTATCATTTTAACTTTTGGACAGGTTATATACATACGTATGTATGGTTGTTTCAATTTAATTTGTAAAAAATTATTTCTAAAATTATATAAAAATGATTTATATTTACAAAAATTATATAATTGATTATTATTTGCTATTATAAATTATTATATACATATATATATATTTAATATTAGTCTCAATTTTATAAAATAAAATTTATATATTATAAATTATATATTAAAAATTTATGTTAAAATAATATTAGTCTCAATTTTATTAAAAATTATTTATGTGAGAGAGAGAGAGTGCGTGTGTGAGAATGAAGGCACTGGTTTTGTGTTGAAAACGTTAATTCAAAACACGTTTTTACATTTCAATAGTAAAAGTGTGGTTTGGAACTACATTTTTTTTAAAAAAAAAATTTACTTAAAAACGTGATTTGTAACTACGCTTTCTTAATTAAAAATTTAATTCAAATAATATTAGTCTCAATTTTATTAAAAATTATATATGTATGTCAGAGAGAGAGAGAGAGAGTGCGTGTGTGAGAATGAAGGCACTGGTTTTGTGTTGAAAACGTTAATTCAAAACACGTTTTTACATTTTAACAGTAAAAGCGTGGTTTGGAACCACGTTTTTTGAAGAAAAAAAATATTTACTTAAAAGCGTGGTTTGTAACCACGCTTTCTTAATTAAAAGCGTGATTTGTAACCACGCTTTTACTATTTTATTAATTTTCCGCATGAGGGTCTTGGAAACAGTGAAAGCATGGTTTGTAACCACATTTTAGCTTATTTTGGAAAATTCGTCAAAACTAGGCCTAGTTTGGGAAATAGCTTGGTATTTTGGCTTATTTTGGGAAAAGCCCCCCAAATCTATTTTGCAAACAAAGAAACAATAGATTTACACCAAAAGCACCAGCGTTACACCATGTTACACCACTCTTACCTTCTTTTTATATATGTTATATATATATATATATAAAAGAGAGCATCTTATACTCATAGCCCTTTGGCAGTTCTCACATCGTCTTACTGAGTGGTGTTTTGAAAAATTAGTAAAAAGTTGATTTTTTTGGCTTTTTTAGCCTCCGTTTAGGAAGTAGATTGGCTTTTTGACTTTTCTGACTATTTTAGCCTATGGCTAAAAAGTCTGGTTTGGGAAGAGCTTTTTGATTTTTTTGACTTTTTGGTGAGGTGTCTTCATGGTGAATGACCAAACTGCCCTTGAAGTGATTTTTTCATGTCAACTCCTTGCCATACATCCTCTACGTCAGCGTCGTTGGTACGGATTTTTTTTTATTTTATTTATGGGATTAGGCGTATTTTTATGGTTCCTTTTTTTTTAATTTATGTTTTTGTCATTTTTCTTTTTTTATACATTAATTTGTTCTTTTTCTTTAATTTACCTTTTTGTCTTATTTATTTTTATTGGTATACAATAATTTGTTTTTATTTTTTTAAAATGGGTTTTCATGTTTTTTCTTTATTTGTAAATTACGTGGCAAATGGTAATTTCTGTTTTAAATTTTTTTTTTTTTTTTTTTTTGGATGAGGCATATTTTTCTGGTTCTTTTTTTTTAATTTACGTTTTTGTCATTTTTATTTTTATTTGTATACATTAATTTGTTTTTATTTTTCAAAAAAGGGTTTTCATGTGTTTTATTTATTTGTAAATTACGTGGCAAATGGTAATTTCTGTTTTTAATTTTTTAATTTTTTTTTTTTTTTTGGATGAGGCGTATTTTTCTGGTTCTTTTTTTAAAATTTACGTTTTTGTCATTTTTTTAAAAAATTTTTATACATTAATTTGTTTTTATTTTTCAAATATGGTTTTTCATGTGTTTCATTTATTTTTAAATTATGTGGCAAATGCTAATTTCTGTTTTAAATTTTTTTTTTTTTTAGATGAGGCGTATTTTTCTGGTTTCTTTTTTTTAATTTACGTTTTTGTCATTTTTATTTTTATTTGTATACATTAAATTTTTTTTTTTCAAAAATGGTTTTTCATGTGTTTTATTTATTTTAAAATTACGTGGCAACTGCTAATTTATGTTTTTAATTTTTTTTTTTTTTGGTTTGGATGAGGCGTATTTTGTGGTTCTTTTTTTTCATTTATATTTTGTCATTTTTTTATTGTTTTCAATTTGCTTTTTTTTTTTTTGGGGTTTGGAAAAAGCTTTTTATGTTTTGTTTTAATTTGTTTTTGTTTTTGGAAAAGGATTTTTATGTTTTTTTAAATGGCGTGGAAAATGCTAGTTTTGATTTTATTTTATTGACTTTTTATTTTTTATTTTTTGGAAGCAGCTTTTCAGGTTTTTTATTTTAAATGACATGGAAAATGCTAATTTTGGTTTTGTTTTATTGTCTTTTTTTTTTTGGTTTAATTTTTGTTTTTTTTTTTTTTTTGGAAAACTTTTTTTCATGTTTTCTATTTTAAATGACGTGGAAAATAGTAATTTTGATTTTATTTTTATGCCTTTTTTTTATTTGCTTTATTTTTTGGAAAAGGATTTTTTATATTTTTATTTTAAGATGACGTGGACAATGATGGGGCTATTTTGTCTGCTAGTAGTACGAATTGGTGCTTCTATGAAAGTGAAACAGGAAGTGCTCTGGGGTAGTTTGGTAAATTCATCAAATCTTTGAGTTGTTTATGGGCAAGTGATTGTGTTTTGTCTTCTAGTGGCTACTTTAGCCAATTTTGGACGCATGTGGCTATTTTAGCCCCCTACATTGCCAAATAGAGGCTTAGTCTATTTTGTCTTTTATGAGTAAAAATGTGAAAAGTGATGTAACCCAAAATAAGTAAAGAGTGATTCTACTTACACTACTATTTTACCTCTTTACACCTTCCATCTCATTACACCACTAAAAAAATGTAATTCTCATTACACCCCTAATATATTACTAAAACTAACCCTAAATTAACTATTTCATCTCTTTACACTACTAATTTTTGGAGGGAAAAGAGAAAACAAGGAAGACGAGGGGTTCGGCGGAGCCCATAGTGAAGTGTCTGTTCAGTTACACAGTACTAGACAATTTACATTCTTCAAGTGTTATGTTGCCAAGAAGAATAGGTTTGCCTAGCATTTTGTTACTATACATTTACAGAGCCACTTTCTTTTAAACAAGAATTTGGACCTGTTCAGTAATACAATGCTAATGAATTTGAATTCATCCAGTGCCATGTTACTAGACAAACTTTTTTTTCCTAGCAATATGTTGTCGTTCGATTGGATGATAACCAGAAATTAATTCCGGTTAGTTGTGAAGTACTTGTTCGGTGATACATTGTTATACAAATTGAATTACTGTAGTGTCATATTGCCAAACTATAATAGATTTGTCTAGGCACTTGTCGCTGTACATCGAAAGATTTACTTTTTCCTTCAAACATCCATAAATCAAACACGTATCCATAAAATCATAAATAAAAAAATTAGTGTACGAATATCTATAAAAGCATCCATAAAATCTGTCATTGTTTGCATCTTTTAATTAAACATGCTATCATAATTCGTCTATATCAATAGCTTTAGTAGTTACTACATCAGGGCCAACAAGAGTACAGAATTGATGAATATGGAAAGTATATGTTGTCTCACATCCACTAGCACAGGAGTGATGAAAACGAATCCAATTATTTGCTATTGGAGGTATCGGATGACCAGGTTGCAAATAAACCTATAACAAAGAAATCAATAAGTAGAATTACAAAATAAGACATGGTAATGATCAAAGTAGGCCCGATAGTTACCTATACAAAATAGTTTCTATTTACAAATCCTATGAATATATCTCTTCGATTAGGTGTTGCAATCGGTACTGCTCTAAATGGTAGAAATGTCAAGCATTATTGCATGAATAGATGATAAAGAACGACTCGGTAGTATGATGCTATCAAATTGCCCATGTCGGGCATAGTCATCCAATAATTAAATCTAGGGCCATATTCGAAGTAGGATAAGATAGATGTAAGGTTATCGACCCTTTCTTATGAACCAAATAGTTGCACGTAGTGCACTACATTTGAATGCAACTTCGATCAACAAGTTTCGCCTAACTTATTGCCAATCATCTTCACCTAAACCAATCAATCTAACTATTGTCCTGGAACCACAATTGCCATCTGCTTGTACATCTTTTATGCGACAGATATATGATTTCAACTTCTCCTAAAATTGTTCAAAGTAAGAGATATGATTTGATTTAACCAATATCTCTTCGTTTTAATGTAATTAATATGTCTTTTGGTCGCACCATACTCTTTAACATATCAACTAATAAGGATGTTTCCTCATTAGATAATCTGCCAGTAAATGAGTGCCCTTTAATATGTTCAGCAGGTGGATGATTGTACACTCCGAATAGGACATACAACATCCACTTATTATTTGTAGGTAATTTTTTTCCCCTTAATAAAAATGGGCATCCACTCTTTTTAGAACATGTCAACCTCAATCATTCCCCCTTGATTTTCATGTTATCTCTATAGTGACCACTTCTTTCACAAGCAAGTGTAAGTCTTGGTTTTCTGCCATTACCTCTCACATCTGATTTTTTATAACAATGACAAATCCAGTCTTCTTCCAAACACTAGAAGCCCATTTAATTAATGCTTGATGACTACTAAAAATCTAAACATAATAAATACGTTTATACGTTGAATTATTAATAAAACTCAATACAAATTAAAAATAAAAACAAAATTGTATTCATAAAAACACTTAGGGCTGGTTTGGCATGTTGAGAAAAAGTCAAAAACCTACTCAAAAAGCAAAAATGTTATCACTATTCACAAATTAAAAATATAAAAAAATTAATTTCCACAATATTAGTACAATCCAAAAAGCTACACGATGATGGTACTGAAGTGATGAGAAATTTATGTAGTAATGGTACAAAAAAAATTAGATATATATATTCATTAAGTTTGAGGGTACTATTAGGCCTGTGGCGGCCCACCATAGATCCCATTTTTGATAATCTCAACCATTCAATGTATACAACTTGTCGAATATTATATGCTTAAGAAAAATCACATTGATTGGATATGGATAACTATGTGATCAAATCAAATTTTTTTGAGCCGTTTTTCACCGTCCATTTTTCTTATACAAAACTGTTTTGATCACATAGCTATCGATATCCGATCAAAGTGATTTTTTACAGGCATATAGTACTCAATGAGTTCTACACATTGAACGGTTTGTATTATCAAAACGAGACCCGTGGTGGGCCCCCACAGGCGCAACAGTACCCGTGAAGCCTCATGCTATATATGCATATGGTTCAGATTCTTCTCACCATTTCAACCATTTTGTACGGTCCTCCTGCAACACTGTCACTAATGAGTCTAGAACGTAGGGGTAAAAATGTATTTTTGCTATTTTATACAATATTTTAATACACATTTTTTTGTAAAAAGACAAAATTATCCCAAACAACCAGCTTTTTTTTCCTCTACTTTTTAGTCCAAAAAGTCAAAAAATGCACTTATTTAGGACACCCCAAACAACCCCTTAACAAACCTCGACTGTAATGAATTCATGACTGGAGTCCACTAATAATGCAATACTTGCGTTGTTGCAATAACTATAAGTATAAGGGAAATTTGGCTATAAACCCCCCTTATTTTCCTTTCATTGTTAAAAGGATTAAGAAAAAAATCATACTTTCTAAACCGCCTCATAATTATAAAGTCTTGCATAAAGGACAAAATTTATTATTTAAATATTTTATCAGACTATTATAACATTAACTAAATCTTCTCCCCCTACTCTCTCCCACCTTCTCCGTCTCTCTCCTCCCTCTCTAAACACAACTTCTCTTCATAGCCATGTCAGAGGCCACCTCAGCTGCCGAGCAGATTCGCCAATGTATTAGGCCAGCGCCATGATTCACGGCGCCACCCTTCCTCCGCATCCAATGTCAGTCAAGCCTTCTATTTCTCTTCTGGAAACCCTAGAATTGAAGAAACTAGAGGCTTCATACACCTCTACCATACTCCATTCACTTGTTTACTAGACTGAAATTCTAACAAAGGTTCTCCCTCTTCCTTCAGTCCTCAATTCAATTTGTGATATGAGAGGAGCCCTAATTTGAGTTTACGATCTATGTTTAAGAGGCTTGGGTAAGGTTGATTCAACTTATAACATCTCAGATCTGGATTCGACTAATAACATCTCAGATCTAGTTTGTGGTATTTCGAATGTGGTGTGATTTCACCATTACGAACTCGATTTTGAGTTTTGATTTGGAGTCGACCTTGTAGCTTAAAATTTTGCCTATCATCTGGATTGATGATTTGACCCTCACCTTTGGTTCGATGTCGCTATTTGATCTTCAACATATGTTGATTAGTTTTTTTGTTTTTGTTTTTGTTTTTGATTTATTTTTGTTGATTTGCCGAGTTCAATCAGGTGTGTGCTCTAGTTTTGATTCGACAGAATAACAGTAAAATTTTACTTTGATTTGTGCTCTGTTTTTGTTTGACAAAATGAGAGTAAAATTTTACTCTGGTTTGTGCTCTGTTTTTGCTTGACAGAATGAGAGTAAAATTTTACTCTGGTATATGCTCTATTTTTGTTTGATAAAATGAGAGTAAACTTTTACTTTGGTGTTTTCTATTCTGTTTTTTATTGTTTTTTTATACAATGATAGTAAACTTTTACTTTGTTATTGTGTACTTCTGTTATTTGTTTTTGGACTTCTAGTGACAGTAAAATTTTACTATCAATTCATTGCAGATTTGAATTATACAATGATAGTAAAATTGTACTTTCAAAGTAAAGTTTTACTCTGAAATACACTGTGAATATGGCTTAATAGGAGAGTTGATAGATATGAGGGTAATATAGTAAAATAAACAAGTTTTAAAATATTAGGAGGTTTTGAAAGTACGTATATAATTCTAGTCCTTTTGAAAGATAAATTAGACAGTGAGGGGTCTATCACCAAATTCCCCTAAGTATAATCCTTCAAAGCAAAAAAAAAAAATGTATATAAAAAAAAACTGAAAATAGATGATAATGAATAGTCGAACAAATTTAAAAAATTTGACCTTAGGTTACCGAAAATGTATCTTTTATTCGGTATTTGGTTACCAAACTTATATTTTTTGTTCAGCAATGTGATGCCGGACTATTTTATTTTGTTCGATTTCGAAATACCGAACAAAAGTCAAAGAACAGCATAAAAAAACAAAACAAAAACCTACCAAACAAATGAAAAAAAACTCACAATTTTACTTTTTTTTATGGTTATTCACTACCATTTCTTCATCCATTGCTTTCTTTAATGATCAAAATACTATGATTCTCACTTCTTGAAAAGAGATGTGTAAAAGAAAAGAAAAATTGAGAAAGGAAAAAGAAGAGTAGGGATTGAAGATCAAGGAGTGTAAAGAGATAATAAAATATATTTAATTTTAGTGTTTTGTCTTTAAAAGTAATTTCACACATGGATAAAATTGAAAAAAAAAAAAAAACAAAACAAAACAAAACAAAAAAAACTCATATGAAGGGTGTAAAAGGTAAAGTGGTGGTGTAAATAGAATCACCCATAGGTAAAAAGCGGGTGTCTCTATTTACACACCACATTTGGTCTCAAGGCACATCACTTACTTAATGCATACCAAATACAATTTTAACTTTATTATTTTTGCTCAATGTACACCATTCATTTTCAAATGTACCTAAAATATCCTCATTTTCTTCAACCACCCCACCAACTCTAACCCTAACCCTAACCCTAGTCATGCCACTAAGCCTTAGGGCAGTCGCTTCTCCCTCATTTTTTGGCGAATCTCTTCCTCTCTCCTCTATCCATCACTCTCCTTGCCTTACCACTTCCAAGCACACTCCCAAACCCTTTTTCACCCAATTCTTCCCTTCACCACCAGGTCATTCACCTCTCCACCATCGCTGCCACAACCTCTCATCCCATCCCATCTCATATACTACTTCTTCCTCTCTCTCTAAAAACTACCAAACCTACCCTCACCACCGCAACCCTCCATCTACAAAGATCTTCCCCAACCCATCGGAGAAGAGCTTCTTGCCGAAGACAACTGCAGCGGCAAAGCTTCGAAATCAGAGCTTGAAATCCTAGATCGAAGCTTTGAATCTGGTTTGCACGATTGAACTCTTGCAAGCCCTAGATCTAGATCTGAAAACCCTAGGATTCTCTTTGGCTGTGTTTGGAAGTGTTTTGGAATTATAGTTCCACCTTTATACTCTAGTATGATGTTTGGTTTAAGTTTTGGAAAGTTAATTCCACCTCTTGTTTTGAAAACTCGTTCCAGACAGGCTTTTAAATTTTGAAATTTGGCCTACCAGATGTATGGCCGGTCGTCCAACCGGTTGACCTCTACAGTGCATTTTTTTATTATTTTTTTTGGCACTTGTGTGTGTGTTTTTTTTTTATATTTTTAATAAAACAATATTTTTGGAATTTTTTAAAATTTTTTATGAGGTTTTAATAGATTTTTAAGTTGTGTATTTGGTTATGAGTTGAAAATTTTTGTATCAGATATCATATGTCACATCAAAAATTCCCCACTCAATTCAAAACTCGTTTCAAAACTCATTTATCAAACAAATTTTCTACATTCAAATCATAATTCCAAAACTCATAAACTCAAAATACAACTCATATTCTCAAATCATAATTAGAAAACTCTACCAAACGCAATCTGTGTGTGTGTGTGGAGGGAGAAGGGTTTGCATAGGGGAAAAGGGTTGTCAGTGAGGTAGGGAGGTTATGGGGTTTGCGAATGTGGCTGGGTTTTGGTGATGGTGGCCGAAGGTAAAATCAGGCGGCAGAGAGTGGTTGTGTGTAAAGGGTGTATTGACATTCTTTTGTAGTTATTTTGGTCATTTTATGTAAGGTTATTATTGTAATAAAAAATACCTAATTAATAGAATGTCTTGAGACAAAATGTGGTGTGTAAATAAAAGCACCCATAAAAAACTAAAAGCTGACTTTTTTTTTTTTTAACTTCCCAAAAGACCCCTGAATGCACTTACCGTAGTGGTATATATATATATAGAAAGAGAATCTTCCCCGATACTTTATTCATCCACTAGTTGATTCAAAAGTCAAAATTAATAATGATGACTAACTATTTAGACGTCTTTTGAGAAGCCAAAAAAAAGTTAACTTGTAACTTTTTACCTGTTTTAGATCACATCACCTTTCAAATTTTTTACTCAAAAAAATAAAATAGATTAAAAAAAATTTAAAAACTAACTTTTTATCAACTTTTCAGAACACCACTTAATTGTAATTTTTGAAACAACAACTAAATGATAACTAGATGAAGGTTTTAGAGAGTGCATAATGACATAACGACAGTGTCACCAAGACACAACAAAAATTTGTTTCAATTTCCATCCCTAAATCCAAGATGTAGATGAGATAATCATAACTTCGCCTTGAAAAGTAAATATTGAAACTCTTGTTGGCTAATGTGATGCCAATGCTTTGAACAATTTACAGTAGGCATACTACAAATTATTAAAAAATGAAACAAGTCAGAAAGAAAGTTTATTTTGTCCACTAATTGCACAAAACATCCCTTAATCATGGATGAAGGCATTTGGGTTCTAATATAGTCTTACATGAAGTGAACCAGGACATAAATATTACTCAAGAGGTTGAAATCATCTTCTTCTTTCAGGGCCCCTCTTAAACTTCTAGAAATTCATCATTCACATTTCAAGCAGAGGCTGAAACTTGCAATAGCCCATTGTGCCTCAGCAGTGCCTCTGGAGAAGGTTCACGCCCTCGGAATTCCACAAAAACCTGGAAATATAATTTAGGAAATAAAGTATTAAAAGCTGGGAAACAAGGGAGTTTGGTGGCAATTAGAAAATTAAGACCGTGTTTGGATCTTGAATTACGCTGTGCTTTTGCTCGGAGCAACACCAGTTAAGAACTTCATAAAGAAAATATAGAAGAAGTTTATAAAGAAAAATGTGAAATCTTCATATCAAACCTCTAGTGGTGCTTTTCCACCTCCAAGAGCAAGTATAGTCTCCCGGAACCTGTGCCCAGTTTCTTTGACAGCCTGTTGCAAGATACGGAATGTGCCCTCAATAAATCATATATGAAATAGGATATTGTCACAAGTGCCCCAAGGAAATTAGTTAACAAAGCTTAAAATGATTGTACATATTTTATAATACATACTTCTATAATATAAAATAATTTTTAAAAAAATGTACAACCATTTCAAGCTGCTTAAGAAGTGCTCACCAGTTAACAAAATCTTAAGAATATGCTTTCATACCACAGGAATTCAGATAGAAACGAAAAGGGATTTATTTGAGAGAAAAAAAAAAAAAAAAAAAAGAGTTAAAATGTAATGCAATACTTTGAACAGCCTCACCCATCATCATACCTTATCATCATTTAGTCCAGCATCCTCAAATGCAGAGAAAGCATCTGCAGACAATACCTCTGCCCACTGCAAAATTTGAATATTAGCTACAAAAATATAATATAAACAAAATAAAACCTCAACTCACCATATATCTTAGTCAAAGAGAGGTCACATGGTAAAACAATTTCTATCTCAATGAGCAAGCACAAACCAGGTTTTAGTAAACGTTTCTTAACAAACAATAAATATAAACAGCATTGAAAGAGTGACCGTGCAAAGTGAAAATAATTAAGAGAGAAGAGAGGGTAAACAATAACTAAGTAAACAAAAATATCTGGCCAAGAAAAAAAGCAACCCAAGAAAAAAACAAAGTTAGATATAAGACAATTCAGAAACAAATACCTTGTAACTATAGTATCCAGCAGCGTATCCACCTGATAACAAAGAACACCCACACCGCAGAGGAGCAATAAGTCACAAAAATAAAATGAACAGTGAAATATCATAAGCAGCTAGCAGCAAAAGAATTAGATATATTGCTGACAAGCACAAAATTAAATTAGAAGGAAGAGCAAACCTGCAAATATATGGCTAAAACTGCAAAGAAACTTGTCCTCTGGTATTGGAGGGATCACTTGTGTTCTTTTACTAACCCTCTGATCAATATCATAGATTGATTCTGATCCACCAGGAACATACTTGCTATGCAGCTCCAGATCAACACATGCAAATCTCAACTACAAAAAAACAATAGGATGACAAAGAAATATAATTTCTACCATGTAACCAAATACCGTGTCTCCACAGACACAACCAATTCAATAGAAACACTTCACTAGAACAAAGAAATAGCAGACAAACAAACTTTATTTAGCAGAATAACTCCTTTTCTGTAAACTTGTGTAACCTTTGTATATCATCATCACATGGAGACAGGTAAAATAAAACTCATGCCTACATAAAATTCAAACTCAATATTGAAATCATATTAGTGATTCAAGGATAATACAACAGATTTGAAATATAGAGAGAAAAAGGAAAAATACTAGAGCAACATGTTGCACTGACCTGTGAAGACTTAGGGAGCCTGCACGAAAAGTTCGAGCTGCAAGGAGCTTCCTATATATGTCTTCAGGAAGACACTCCCCAGTTTCATAGTGCTTTGCTATGCTCATCAAAGTATCCCTGCAGCAGTTGGTAGGAAAATTTAATAATATTACTAAATAATATATCATACATTTGAGGCACTGTATCTGAAAAACAAGAGTAAGAGAACACACATTCCTACATCTTCAGGAATTGACATCAACTTATTATACATTATTTTTATAACAAACTTGATAAAAGATTTTAAGGATGAATTTGTCTGTCCATCCTATAGAGAGAGAGAGAGAGAGAGAGAGAGAGAGAGGAGATTCCCAGAAAATATAAAATGTGGGCTTCAAACGCACAGCTTTTTCATACTTTGAAAGTATTGCTATTATCACTTGCAAGTTTTACAAACAGGTCTTACTGAAAGAGAAGGCGGTTGAAAGTAAACCACCACCAACACACTAGTTTGAAGTTTGTCAATTTAGAATTAGTAAATGATTCTGTAAGTTTCATGAAGGCTAGCATTTACATTTTTGTCTAAGCACTGTAACTAAATTTCAATACAAGAAATAGCAGAAAAAGACATCTAAAAAAATTATTTAACATTGCAGTGAAGGAGCGTTACCTATGATAACACCAATTTTCCATGAATTGAGAGGGTAATTCCACAGCATCCCACTCTATGCCTCGAATACCAGCAACCAGACCCTCATCCTGCTTCGTCAGCATATGCTGTAGTGCATGACCAAACTCATGGAAGACTGTCTCAACCTGCAAATAACATCAGCAATTTAAAAAATAAAACATTAAAGCAATATTGT
Organism: Camellia lanceoleosa; assembly: GCA_025200525.1. Classification (NCBI taxonomy): domain Eukaryota; kingdom Viridiplantae; phylum Streptophyta; class Magnoliopsida; order Ericales; family Theaceae; genus Camellia; species Camellia lanceoleosa. The sequence continues at coordinate 187,776,798 of CM045759.1, forward strand.
AAAAAAAGGCAGAAGTTTTCAAGATTCTATTCAGGTTAAAAAGTGCAATGGTGTCCTTCCAAGAAGCCTAGCAGAGAGATTCTGGTTTCATTTTAAAATATCTTATTTGTTCAATAATCAGTGAAACATTGCATAAAGGAGCTTCCTCATTGAACTCCAGCAAGTCCATTCACATTTTGGGGTATATATATACAACTCAGTTTGGCAAAAGCTTTTTTAGCCACCTTTTTGTTTTCAGTGTACTTCTAAAAAAACATCAAATTTTTTTTAAACTTTTTATGTCCTTCTAGACTAGAAGGCCCTAAAAATTCAAAGAAAAAAAAATGGACCAAATTTGAAATAAGTTTACCAAAGAGGGAGGTAGAGGGGAAGTCAAAAGGCCAAGAAAATTAATTTTTATTGTCTTTCTAAACTTTTGTTTTTTTTTTTCAAATTTTGGTCCATTTTTTAAAATTTTAGGGTCATCTAGTCTGGAGTTGAAATGGGTTTCATTTCAAACTACATGGCGCTGACATAGCACATTGGTGAATACAATGGTGAACAATTGATATTGGTAGAAGGCATTTTCCAGGATGCAGTATTCAAAAACGGACATGACTGCAATATTTTAGGGTGATACAATAAAATATTAACAGCACTACTATTTAGAAAATGATAACCACTTTTAGCTCAATTCGGTTGGGTTAGGTTTGAAAGTCTAAGGGAAACGGAACCTTTTTTAATCCAGGCTTAATCGCATGACTGGAGTATGTTCAATGTACAAAATCGGTTAGCCCCAGACCTATTTTCTTCAACAAGGTGGCCAAGCAATCAGATCCTACCACTTCTTGCTTGTTCTAATGACCAAACTATGATTGTAAATAAATACTGCCTTGCTATATTGAAACTGCTTTTGGCCAATCAAACAATATTGAGACAATCAGGAGCATAGTTCTAAATCGCGGTATCGGGTAATGTAACGTATCGATCATGATATCGAGCCTCGTTTGGCAAGAGGCTAAAATAATGATGTAAAAAGTTACCTTTTAGCCAAAAGCCAACAACTCATACCAAAAGTCAAAGATTCCTTTTCTCTCTACTTTTTGCCGTCGTTTAATTAGCCAAAAAGTTGGCCCAAACATGAGTTTTTCTTACCAACCTTTTTAGCCAATTAGCCAAAAAGTTACTAAATTAGCCTTCCCCAAAGCGAGGGCTCGAGTATCGATTAGTATCGGCAGTGCGATGTCGATCGGGAATCAGTGTCATGACGTGAAATTTTAAAAATCATTAACAATCCCTCTAAAACTCAATTTTATGCATTTTTTTCTCTTTTAGCCTTAATTTGTCACATTTTAAACAAAATTTTGATATGTAGGTGCACTTTTGACTCATTTTCAATTAAATGATATGTATTTATTTTAGTCTCAATTATAACTTTCAATTATTTACAATACCAGTTTTCAATTGACAAATATTATAATTCTAATTTAGTTAGTAAGAATAATACATTTAACATAAAAATAAAAAACTGATTAGAATAAACCTCTTTAAAAAATAATAAATAAATAAAAAATCTAAATTTTAAGCATTTACACCAAACCAAGACACAAATAAATAAATAAAAATTTAAAAAACATAGTACAAAAACATAGCACAAAAATAAAAAAATAAAAAAACCTTTCCACTAATCCAAATAGACATATATATATATATATTAATATAAACAGGGGTGTAGTGTAGGTGTATAAACAAATAACAGAAAAAAATAAAATAAAATAAAATAAAATAAAAAAATAAAATAAACATTAGCACAGCAACCAAACAGAGCATAGTAGCTTCAGGTTGACCGAAAACAGAGCATAAGCATAAGGACAAATTATAACTTGCAACTCAGGAACAAATCTTCTTTGAAGAAGCTTGAAGATCGAAGTGAACTCCATAAGCCAAAGAAGCTTAGATCTTGCAGGTTTTCTGCGCGAATTTTCATCGGTATCGGCGACAACCAACGTGTATTGGACTGTATCGCCGTATTTATCGGATTCAGGCCGCCACGTACCGGGACTCAGACGTTACGGTTGCGAATTTCATTCTCACCGCTATATCGGTCTATATCTGAATCGGTGCTTCGATTTTCCGGGGTACGAATCGGCCGGTACGGATATTAAGAACTATGATCAGGAGTTAGAAACTTCAGATTCAAGTCACAAATTAAATTAAATGTAATAATTTTGTCCACTCTTAAACAACCCCAAAATTAGGGCCCTGGAGAAGCCTTGTGCAAAACAGTTCAAGCTGTTGCTTGCTACTCCAAATCGTTTCCACATTAGTCAGTTTAAAAAACAAAAACAAAATTTCAGAGCTAACATGCTTACCTCACGGAATGTCATTAGGCTTGGTTTGTTTCCTACTGGTGGCATTTGATTGCACACCATGTGAGCAACAGGCAACCTAGGAGAGGTACCATCTAGCGAAAATACACGACTTCGACCAACAACCTCATCCATCCAAGCACCTCCACGTTTTTCAGATGGACGAGAAAATGGATCAAAATAGAAGTATGCGATCGGACTGCTTGAAGAATCTTTCACACAGTAGAATCTCACATCCTTGTTCCAAACCTAGAAGGTAATACAATTATAAAATCAGAACACGAAACCATCTCCTATATTATAAGCACCAACAAAGATAAAGAAAGAAACTGAAACAAATTACCGGAGCTAACCCATCAGCCGGTTCGACAACAATCCCAAAAAGCATCTTTGCCAGGATGAAAAGGCCATCCATAACTTTTGGCAATGAGAAATACGGGCGTAATTCTTCCTGTATAATTTAACCAGAAAATCATAAGTTGCACTCAGAGCTCTTACAGATGCAAGGAGGAGGAAAAACATACACAACATTTACGCAAATAAAGCTAAAATTTCAAATCCAGTAACAAATTATAACAAGGCCATCCAATAGCTGCCATGACACAAAAGTCGAACATAGCAAAAAGTTACAAGTTAAAACCCACAAATAAAAGTAGTACACAAAGTTGAGATTCAAAATGAAAACTGCTACCAAAACGGAACATAAGAGAAACCGCATCTTCAAAAGGAACTAAGGAACAAAATGGAAGTCACGCACAGAAGAGCAACATGCTGGCATAGTGATATAGCATGGTCTTCACAGTTTATGAGGATTTCATCGAAGAACACGTGTTGGACCAAAAAATACAAAGATTTCTGTTCTCCTTTAATGTTGTATTAAAAGGAAAAAATAAATGAATTATAATAACACATCAAACTAGAGCATGTGTCACACATCAAAATTGTGCCTCAAATTTCAAAATAATATAGAATCTAAGAGATAGAGAGACCCAACCTCATTTATTTCAAACTTTGATTCACGAAGCCTCTCACTCCAAAAGTTGATGTCCCAATGGTTCAAATCATTAGATTCAGGGGCACCTTGAGTTTGGCAGAAGTGTTTGAGGTCTTCCATGTCTACAAAAACATATAGAAAAAGATCAGGCTCCAAAAGTGTCTACCCAACTTAATGAATTAATGCTTAAAAACAATTGTATCAGAAAAGAAGAATTACCAGCTATGTTCAAAAAATAAAAAATAAAACGCTTCAGATAAATTACAAAAAGGAAACTTTGAGTCCACTCCAGAACAATAGTAAACATAGCAGGGATAAACTAAGACAAGCTCTGTTTCCATGTTTGTACTCCCACAAGCACCGTGACTAAATGATTACAGTGTAAACCCTATTCTACAGTTTGCAATAACAAGAAATGCAACACAATTATGCATAAACTAGCAGTGAACTTAAAGAATGTTGAGTAAATTAGGTTTCATCACATATTTGAATATTTGACTCATTTAATAATTCGGGGAAGTTTGTGTTGTTCTTAAATGTTAAAATATTGAAGTATATTCTAAAAAAAAATCAAAATATTAGTTACTGGAGGAAATGAAATCCTACTAGAAAACACATTTTAAAGCTTCAAACATCATATGAGTGCCATTCAACTCTCTTTTTTTCTCTGGCCACTTATTAGGTTTATTTAGGAGGATGTGTTGGCACATAAATTTCAACTAAATTTATGACACGTATGGAGCCTATGACAGGAAGGTTATAGGTAATCACTTCCTAAAAAGATCAATATGATCCGTTGAAGTGCATAAATAAAACGACGTTGTATCTCAACAACATTATTCAAGATGCTCAAGTGACACGTGGAGCCTACGAAAGATGACACCTGTAGAGCCTACAGCAAGGACACCACACAGGATGAAACCCCAAAGATCAATCCGGTTAATCAGATAACGCTATTATTCAAAATTCAAATGGCGCTATCGTTCAGTTTGAAATTCAAATTGAGGATGAGGCATTCTTATCACCTGGATGACCCTTTATAAATACGAGGACCATCACACAAGATCGGGGATCAAAAAAAATCAAAAGTGAGAATATCAGAGAGAGAAAGAAATCAAGAGTTAGAAGAAAAGAAGCCTAGAGAACTCAAGAAACTAAGCTACAAACGCAGAATAGCAATGAATAGGTAAAGGGTTCCAAATCCAAGAATTGTACTTTGTATTTGAGGGTTCAAAACCCATAACAATTTCAATAAAATATTTATTTTTCTTAAATTGTCTTTTGTTATTTATTTTGTTCTTCATTAATCGGAGGTTTCATTTATATAAAATGTGTAATTAACGATCTGGAATACAGATCGAAAATAGGAACCTGCAATTCAAATAATCAACACTGTTTAGTTCAAAAACTAAATAGTGGACATTTGTAACATAAAATTTTGAAATGTGTTGAAACACTTCATGTTTTAAAATTTGTGTCTACAAATTCTGGCACGCCCAGTGGGACTTATTTCTCCTCCCATCTTTTGAAGAACAAAATATATATTTATATATATAGTTGAAACTTACTGACGTATTCTTTTTATGAATGCTGAAGCAATTGTCAAGAGACAAACTTACACTCCAGTGGTTTTGAAATCACCAAGGGTGGAGATAGCACCCATCACCCAAGGGGCTCTGAAGCGAATGTTCTTAGTTGTCCCAAAGGTAGAACTAGCGAAATCCTGGAAAGATACACTTCTTTCCCCTATTGCCCAAGGGGCTCCGGAGCAAAAGCACTTGGCTGTCCCGAAAGTAACTTGTGTGACGAAGAAAGTCACACTTCTCCAGAAAGCTGAAAGTTTGAGAAAGATTACTAAAGATTATGTGAAAGCGTCGAAACAGTATGCAATTGTGAGGGCTACAGCCCGAACAAAGAGCTTTCTAATGCAGGCAAAAGAGGCTAATCAGGTTGCAACTATGGCCTTTGTTGCAGCTTCAGCGGGTGCCACAAAAATTGTTGTGGCCTAGCTACTCACAAGGGTAGAAGATTTCATTAAAGTGGCGGAGTCTGCCCAGAAGAAAGCCTCTGCTAAAAACATGGCCATCATTAGGGCCATTGGAAGGAAGGTAATGACCCAAACTCCTGTTGATGGAAAAAAAGGCCCCTATTATTGAAAAAACAATTGCGGCCTCTGAGCAAGCGATTCTGTTCAGAGCACAAAATCGGTCAAACCAAATCTCACTCACGTCTCAGGAGCCAAAGGAACACTCGTTCGCACGACAGGGTTCGAATAAGACACCCCCGTTGGCCCGACAGGGTTCAAATAAGGCACACCCGTTGGCCCGACAAGGTTCGAATAAGGTAACACCGGTTGGCCCAATGGGGATCTGAATCAACATCAATTGATCCGCTCTAAAAATGTAGGAATTTTTTGAAAATTCATGGAATTTGCAAAAGCATAAGCAGTTCCTTCTATGCCCCTAGGGGCTCGACTTGATATGTCATCAGGTCCAATTTCGAAAAGACAAAGAAGAAGAAGAAGAAATAAGGCCTTAAAGAAACTGCAACTAAGAATAGTGGCAACAAATCTTATAGGAGCTATTGAAAGGGCTCTCTCGAAAGATGAACGCCAAAAACAAATTGAAAGTCTTGTCTTTGTTGGAAAGTCAAAGGTGGAGGAAGGTAAGCAACCCTTGGGAAATATTTCTACTTTGATTGAACTATCTATGGAGGAAATAAGAAAAGGGCCTGTGACAAGGTCCATAACCCGTGAGGCTCAAAACAAAGCATCGCAGTCAGATGCTTCAAATATGAGTAATGTTGTGGGGGTTGATAATCCTTTGTACGAACAAGATGATTCTATCTCGTTTGTTTCAACGAATATTGGAAACAATGAATTGAGAGATATCAACAAAGTCACAGTTATGATGACCGAGGTTGAGAAAGAAGGTGAAAATTCGTAGGTCCAACAAGAACAATGTCTTAAGGAAAAAGTGGTGGCCCTACAAGAACAACTCGAGAGAAGAGAACGGGAAATGGCTACTATGTTGGAGCAAATGCAACAATTGCAAACCCAAATGACAGGAACAGGAAGTGCACCCAAACAAATGGCACAACCTGTTGTGGGGACATCCGTAAGCATACAAAGCACACTAGCCCCAGGGAGCAATGGTCCTTATTATTCTGATCTAACCAATGGTGGTATGAATCCAATGCTCACGGCCATGATTGATGTTATGGTGAGGAGACAAGTAAAGAAAGTCAAGAAAAAAGATGATGAATAATTACAAAACCTTACCCAGCATGGGTAGATGCTGTTCCATTTCCTTCTGGTTTTTCCTAACCAGATTTCAAAATGTTTGATGGAATAGGAGATCCAAGACAACACGTGGCTCATTTTCTTTCAAGATGCGGGCCAATAGCCCAAAATGAGACTCTATGCCTGCAGCTATTTGTTCAATCACTTGAAAGTTGTGCATTTACTTGGTATGCTAACCTTCCTAAGGGATCAATCCTAAATTGGGATTCCATGGTGAAGGAGTTTCTTAAACAGTTCTGCAACACACAAAGGCGAATTGGAGTACCGGAATTGATTGAGACCAAGCAACGTGACAATGAGTCTGTTACAGATTTCATTGCAAGATGGCGAGCTTTGACATTTGCCTGTTCTCAAAAGTTTACGCAATTAGAGTTAATTCGGATGTACCTTAACAACTTCCGACATGAGCTCTCTACGGCTCTTATGGCTCAAACTTTTGAAGGATTCAACAATCTATGCACTAAAGCTCATGATATGGAGTTGCATCTAGCTAAATGAAGGAGGCCTAAGGCCGTTGAAAGGGTTGAGTCCTCGACTGCAGCTACAATTGAAACCAGAAAGAAGGGTCCCATTGTAGTAGGGGCTAAAAGGCCCAAGGAATTTAAAAAGGTGACTATGAAAGAGAGGTTGGAGAAGAAATATTCTTTCACGGATGATCTGGTCGAAGACCTATTTGAAGATCTGTTGGAGCAAAAGTTGATTGCTCTCCCTGAGGTGAAAAGACCATATGAGGTAGGAAAGACCAACGATCCAAAGTATTGCCCCTACCATCGTTTGATTAGCCATCCGATAAAAGAGTGCTTTGTTCTAAAAGATAAAATTCAAAAACTTCTGAACTCTAAGATTATCGAGCTCCCTCTTCAAGAGAAAGCATCTGCTAACCCAATCACTATTGACAATGATAATGAAGGTGAATGGGTTGTTTATCAGTCAAAAAGCATGAAGAAAAAACAAAATGTCACAATGAAAGCTAGAAATGTGGTTGCTTCAACAACACAAGGGCCAAAAGTTTCCAAAAAGCAAAAACCAAAAGTTTCCAAGAAATAGAAAAAATCCAAAGTAAGATAAAAGGAAAGAAGAACCCAAAGAAGGAAAAATGGGAGAAATTGGTCCTTGATGAGCAGTTAGAGCAATGTCCCCTTATCCCAATCACATTGGAGGAATTTCTACCTTCAAAATTTCAATCTGTGGAGTTACAAACATATTTTGATAAAAGGAGGGAGGAAAAGTTTACTTTAGCCCCTTGCCTAACCGTTATTGTTTTAAGTGATGACGAGGAAGATGAGGGTAAAGTTGGTTTAAAAGTTAGGGAAGGAGATCGCATTACATCTCCTATCTTCATACCTGACTCACCAGAATATACACCAACTTCTCCAGAATACACACCAGCCTCACCAGAGTATACATCAGCTTCTCCGGAGTACACACCAAAAGCCTTTTCTCCAGAATATTTGCCAGTACCACCAATGTACTATCAAAGCACTCCAGAATATGTAAAGGGAACAGAACAAGGAGACACTGGGTGTAGGTCCGACTCTGAGCTTGTGAAAAAGGCGAAAAAAAGACTACACTTCAAGGATGATGAGATGAATGGCAGGTGTAAGTCGGATAATGAAGTATAGAAGCATTCAAGTAAACAAGCAAAGTCATCTCAAGTTGAAGATCCTGATGAAGATTGGGAACTTGACTTTTCTCCTAATGGTTCACCATACATATCCCCAGCTAGGACGTATGATGGAGAAAGTGTATCAAGTGACCACTTTGACTTTCCTTGTAATGTCATCACTGTGGATGTAAATTTTGAAGAGTGAGAAATACATATCATTCGCAATCCAAGTGATAATGAGAAAGCAAAAATTGAAGCTAGAAGGGAAGCGGAACATCAGGCAAAAGTAACAGTTTCTTTGAAAGATGAGGGTTTTGAAGCCCATCAAAATTTGATTATTGAAAAAAATCAAATTTCTGGACACCCTTTTCCTAATTGGGTCGAATGGGTTCAGTTCTCCCGAGGATATGCATTACCTCATTTTCCTTTATATAATGAGACAGGTTGTCCAATGCGCCATTTTGTTCGTTTCCTTGCACAATGTGGAAACATAGTAAAAAGTCAGGTGTTACTTCTACGGTAATTCGTTCTCTCTTTGGAAGGATGGGCAACAGATTGGTACTTCAACCTGCCACCTAATTCAATCTCAGATTGGGACACTATGGCTGATCGATTCTATAGGACATTTGATAAACCATGGCCAATAGAAATTGAGATGTCAGAACATTTGGATGACGAAAGTACATTTTCTCAAACATATGATTTCATAGAAGGCACAATTGAGGAGAAGATTGAAACTACCCTCGATCTTCAAGAGATGGGCACTTATCACCCAAGGGATTTGTTCCCTTTATAGGTAGAGCAAACACCATTTCCTAAAGGATACGAACTTTCGAATTTTGTCCTATATGAGGGGTATGGAGATCCTCAAAAACATATTAGGCGTTTTTTGAAACAGTGTGGGGAAACAGCTCAAAATCAAGCACTCTAAAACAATTCTCCCTTTCTTTAGAGGGGATCGCCTTTTACTAGTATTGCTCCATCGAAGGGGTGGTGGACCCTAGTTGGAAGGCCATGAAGAACGGTTTTGTAGAATCCCAATGCTTTTATAGGCTTGACTCCCGGTACCTAAGAAATAGGAGAAGAATGTAGCTCCAGGAAGATGGAGAAGTGACTGATGCTGATGATGATCACCCCACAGTTGGACCAGTTAACATGGTCCAAATAGGTGAGGGAACAAAAGAAGTTGAGGTCAACGAAAAGGCGGTTGCTGAGGTATGCCAGACTTACTTGACCTATCGGAGGAAGTTACGAAATCCTCAGGACCCTCAAACGTCAGAAGTTCCACAGGTTTTGCCGGAGGAAGAGCAAGTGAAATATGATGTACTAGCTCATTTAAAGAAAATTCCAGCATTGTTGAGCATATATGATGCACTGAAAATGTCTCCAAAGCTTCAAAAGTCTTTAATATATGCCCTGTCCAAGTCAGAGGATTTCCACAAAGAAATCGAGGGTAGAAATCAAGAGAAGGCAACTACATGCATGGCTATAGTAACCTTTGGTGACAAAGACGTGTGCTGAAATGACAGACCATAATCGACCTTTATTTATCACTGGACTTATCCATGATGTGAAAATTTCTCGAATTCTAGTTAATGGAGGATCTGCGGTAAACCTCCTGCCTCGAAGGGCCTTAAACTTATTAGGGGTTCGAATTTCACAACTTCGCCCAAGTCGTTTGGTCATTCAAGGATTTAATCAGAATGAACAACGCCCAATGGGGAAGATTGAATTGCAGACCAAGTTTGGGGATATTGAAGTTGGTCATTGATGTAGACACCTCTTACAATGCTTTGCTTGGGAGACCATGGATGCATAATCATCATGCACTACCATCAACTTATCACCAATGTATCAAGTACCCGTTGCCTTCACCCAAAAAAGAAGGGACAATTGTGGCTGACAATGATCCATTTAGAGAAGTAGAGGCCTATTATGTTGATGCTCGCTTCTATACAAAGACTTCACAAAGAAAGAGAAAAGATGTGAAAAAGTCTGAAGATACTCCGAATGTCAAAGACGCTCTAGAGTCTACTCCAGTTTCAACAAAAAGAACTTTTCGATATGTGCCAAAGTCCGAAAGGAAACTGGGGGCAAAGGCTCTAGCCCTAATAAATCCAATTTTGGATCTCAAGGGCGAGTTCACGTTGCCATTAAGGAGGACAGAATGCACCTATGTGGAGAAATATAATAAGATTGTGATCCCTTCTAAAGGAAAAGGGTCGAAACCCATCATATTCCACTCACTTGAAAATGTTGAATAAAAAGTAAAAGTTGAACAAGTGCCAGAAGAAAACATCTGGAGTTTTGAGAAACCTACCTTCAGTGCAGAAATTACACAGATGTTGGTAAAAGTTGGTTTAGATCCTGAAAAAATACCAGGAACAATGACACCCTTTGACTTTGCATTAACACCTTTGCAAAGGCAAGCTATCCAGCAAGGGGGATAAGGAAAAATTTCCAGTAAACATAACTATCACTCAAGATGTGTTGGAAGATGTTGACCAAGATAAAGCTCAACCTGCACCAACAGAATTTGAAACAGGAGGCCAAGCCACCGTGGATGACCTGCATGAAGTAAATCTGGGTAATGAAAGAGAAAACAAACCAACCTTCATTAGTGAAAATTTAAAGGAAGAATAAGCTCGACAATATATTTCCTTCTTAAGGGAGTATTGTGACATATTCGCATGGAACTACAGTGAGATGCCTAGTCTTAATCCAGAGATTGCAATCCATAAGCTTGCAATTCACCCTGAGAAACGACCAATTAAACAACCTCAGAGGCGAACTCGACCAGAGCTTACAGCCCAAATTGAAGCTGAAGTTGACAAGCTTATCAATGCAGGATTTATCAGGGAAGTCAAATATCTAACCTGGCTAGCAAACATAGTGCCGGTCAAGAAAAAGAATGGTCAAATCAGGGTTTGTATTGATTTCCGTGATCTCAATGAGGCTTGTCCTAAAGATGACTTTCCCTTGCCCATCACTGAACTTCTTGTAGATGCAACTACTGTGCATGAAACCTTGTCTTTTATAGATGTATACTCAAGATACAATCAAATTCGAATGGCACCTGAAGATGAAGAAATGACTGCATTCAGGACTCCGAGAGAAGTCTTTTGCTATAACGTAATGCCTTTTGGCCTGAAAAATACTGGGGCCACGTAATCAAAGGGCGATGATTGTAATTTTCGGTGATATGCTCCATGACACCATTGAATGCTATGTTGATGAACTTGTAGTCAAGACAAAGGAGAAGGAAAACCATATGGAAGATTTGAGAAGAATCTTCGAACGTTTGAGGAGATACTAACTCAAGATGAACCCACTAAAATGTGCATTTGGAGTTTCCTCAGGAAAATTTCTAGGGTTTGTGGTTCGAAACAAAGGGATTGAAATTGACCCTACTAAGATTAAAGCCATTGCTGAAATGCCTCCTCCGCGAAATTTAAGGGAATTGAAGGGGCTACAAGGGAGATTGGTCTTTATCAGAAGATTTATTTCTAACTTGGCTAGTCGATGCTTAGCATTCTCAAGATTGATGAAAAAGGGTGTTCCATTTGAATGGGATCAGCAATGCCAAAATGCTTTTAATAGTATTAAGGAGTATTTTTTAAAGCCTCCAGTACTCATGAGCCCAATAAAAGGGAAACCACTCTTGTTATACATAATAGCCCTGGATGGTTCGTTAGGGGCACTGTTGGCACAACACAATGAGCATGGGAAAGAAAATGCCTTGTATCACTTGAGTCGTACTTTGGTTGGGACAGAAGTCAATTATTCTCCTATTGAAACGACATGTCTTGCCTTGGTGTTCGCCTTGCAAAAACTAAAGCACTATGTCCTGGAACACGAAGTCAAGTTGATATCAAGAGCAGACCCCTTGAAATATATACTTTCACAGCCTATACTTTCAGGGAAAATTGCAAAGTGGGCTGTAATTCTCTAACAATTTGCAATTAAATATGTTCCCCAAGGAGCTATAAAGGGGCAGGCTCTAGTAACTGATTTAATGACTCACCTCTAGTAATTGATTTACCAGATGAAGAGGTTATGCAAGTAGAAATCCAGAAAGGATGGGAGATATATTTTGATGGAGCTTCAAGGAGTCCAGATGGCAAGAAGCAAGAAAATCCTAAAAAAAATAAAGTTGGCATTGGAATTGTGTTTGTGACTCCAAACAATGCTATAATCACCCATTCTTTCGCCTTAAGTGAAGGATGCTCCAATAATGAGGCAGAATATGAAGCTGTAATTGCTAGATTAGAATTGACATTACAAATTCCTATTGAAGAACTCTCAATTTATGGAGATTCAAAACTGATGGTAAAGCAACTCCGTGGAGAATACATTGTTAAGAAAACAAGTCTCGTCCCGTATCATGAGAGGGCTGATCAATTGCTTTCGCAATTCAAGAAAACACATATTTTCCACCTGAAGAGAATAACAAATGCTCGAGCTGATTCGCTTGCAAGTTTGGCTGCATCATTGACCGTACCAGATAGCAAAACAATTACTATCACGGTAGGTGAAAGAAGGGTGTTACAACCTTTAAAAGAAGCTTCTGACTTGGTTCCAATCTTGGTCATCACCACAAAGGGAGAAAGCGAGGATTGGCGGGAACCATTCATAGCTTACCTTCAACATGGTAGGCTACCTGAAGATAAAGTAAAAAGAATTGAAGTGAGACGTAGGGCTACCAAATTTGTCCTGCGGAAAGATGGGTTATACAAAAGGTCTTTGGATGGAATGTACATGCGGTGTATAGCCAATGAGTGTATTCAAGAGGTAATGGCAGAAATACACGCAGGTGTATGTGGGGCACACCAAAGTGGTCCTAAATTACATATGCAGCTAAAATGGTTGGGATACTATTAACCGACTATGATTGCAGATTGCATAGATTATGCTCGAAGATGCCAAATTTGCCAATTCCATGGGAACTTTCTCCAGCAACCCCCGGAGCCTTTACATTTAACAACTTGTTCTTGGCCATTTGCAACATGGGGTATGGATATTATTGGTCCTTTTGTACCTCCATCTTCAGCAGGATATCGATACATCCTAGCTGCAACTGACTATTTCTCAAAATGGGCAGAGGCCGTGACTTTAAAGGATATAAAAAGCACAGTTGTCTCTGAGTTCATCCGAACCCATATCATTTACAAGTTCGGGATTCCAGAAAGTATCATCATGGATAATAGACAGCCATTCAAGAGTGATGCTTTGAACAAGTTATTTGCCAAGTGCAAAATCAAAAACAACCATTCATCAAGATATCATGCACCTGCCAATGGTTTGGCAGAAGCTTTCAACAAGGCATTGTGCAAAATTCTCAAGAAGATGGTGGATAAGAACAAAAGAGCTTGGCACGAAAAGTTACAAGAAGCTTTGTGGGCTCATCGAACTTCGTACAGAACTCCTACTCAAGCAACCCCTTATTCATTGGTTTTTAGAGGAGAAGCAGTGTTACCACTTAAGGTTCAAATATCATCATTGCGAGTGGCAATACAACAATCCTTAACAGAAGATGAAAGTGCAAGAGTGAGGTTGGCTGAGCTCGAGACCCTAGATGAAAGAAGGTTGTATGCTCAACAAAACTTGGAAATATACCAACAAATGATGGCAAATGCATTCTATAAAAAAATGAGGCTTCACTCCTTTAAAAAAAGAGACTTGGTACTAATGGTTAGAACACCCATAGTAGTCTCACGAAGAACCAAAGGAAAGCTAGAGCCTAAATGGGAAAGACCTTATGTGATTGAGAAGGTTTATTCTAATGGGGCCTATTTGTTGATAACGATAGATGGTGACAGAATCATTCCCCCAACCAATGCAAGGTTCTTGAAGAGATATTACCCTTAAGAAAGCCTACTAGGTTGAAAACCCGAAAGGGCGGCCTAGGCAAAAGTTAGGACGACAAAAAAAAAAAAAAAAACCACCAACGGTATTGTATGTGGTTACACTGCTAAAATACCCCACCGAAATCTAAGGTGGTAAAATATTGGATACTCCTGGCCCGTAAGAGTATAAACTGTGTATGGCCAAACATAAGTCAAAGACCACCAACGATATTGTATATGGTTAAACTGCTAAAATACCCCATCGAAATCTAAGGTGGTAAAACATTGGATACTCCTAGCCCGTAAGAGTATAAACTGTGTACATCCAAACATAAGTCAAAGACCACCAACGGTATTGTGTGTGGTCAAACTGCTAAAACACCCCACCAAAATCTAAGGTGGTAAAACATTAGATACTCCTGCCCTGCAAGAGTATAAACTGTGTACGGCCAAACGAAAAAAAAAAAAAAAAAAAAGAGGTCAATGGAGGCAAAATGTCATAATATAAAGAAATTAACGAAAGCCCCTTGCCAAGAAATCAAGCCGTTGGGGTAACGAACACAATCACTGCCAAGGAATCAAGCCGTTGGGGTGATGGACACAATCACTACCAAGGAATCAAGCCGTTGGGGTGACGGACATAATCACTGCCAAAGAATCAAGCCGTTGGCGTGAAGGACACAATCACTGCCAAAGAATCAAGCCGTTGGGGTGAAGGACACATTCACTGCCAAGGAATCAAGCCATTAGGGTGAAAGGACACAATCAACGCCAAAGATTCAAACTACTCATTGCCATTAGGTTGGAAAGGGCAATGATACCTGCAAACAAACTCTGACGCCTCGCGTGTTGCCTACAAAAGTGATAAAAAGACATAAAATAATTAGTCATCGTGATTCGTACAATTAAAATTCACGCTGATTCGATTTTTAAAAAAAAAAAAAAAGAGAGAGGAATTATACATTTCTCTAATAGCTTGGATGGCTTGTTCGAAGAAGGAGAAGAAAAACCTACATTTGCTGGGGGGCAATTTACTCATCTTAGTCGGTGTGCCGTCTAAAAGAGGGGTGTAGTAATAAAACTCATCTTCACTCTCGCTACTCCCATTGAGAGAACGATAAAAAGATTTGGTGGGAGAAGGAATTTCAACACTCTTAATGCGAATACAACCCAAGGCAGTTAATTCATACCCATCTCCCTCAAAGAGTTCTTGAATCATATTCTCATCTTTATCTTCAAGAAAAGAGTACAAGTATGTGCGAAATTGGTCTATTAGGGTTTTGGTCAATACTGTTGGTTGGGAAGTTCCTGTACAATCATTGATAGACATAGTCTCTGGAAAAAGCTTTGTTCAATTGGGCCAGTTGTACAAAAAAAATAAAAAAATTTGTTCAATTAGGCCAGTTGTACAAGGGGCTGCTACTTGTAAAAAAAAAAATTTAAAAAAAAGTTGCTGCTTAAAATCCTGCTAAAGTGAGTAAAACAAAAACCAAACAGATTGCTGCTTTAAAAAAAAATATATGGTAGCAATAGCAGAGAAGAAAAAAAAATGCTATGGATAAAAGGCATATTGCATAGGTTCACAAAAGAACTTGTTCTTTCTTGAAGAAAAGAAATCTTACACATTAAAAAATGCAGAAATAGAAGTCTTGTTAGGCCAAGGGATGCCACTGCATGCAAAATTTATGAGCATGACATCCATGAAGTTGGTATGGGTGTTAAAACTTTCTTCTGGCAGCAGTAAAAAAGGGTGAAAAGAAAGCAACAAATATTATGATGAAAGTATACCTGATTAAAAGGAATTTGAAGGAATTCTTTTGTGCCTTCTTTAAAGTGTAAGAAGAACAGCTTTTGCTGGGAAAAGAAGAAAGACAATGGCCAGACAACTTCTGAAGGATGAAGACCTAATATGCACTACAAAATTTGCAGAAGGGCAAAAAAGAGGCTGTTGGAAAATTGCTGGAAACAAAAAAAATTCTGCTAGAAGAACAAAGTTGCAGGAGGAAAAAATATCTATTGTCCACATGCATAGATAGGTGTTATATAAGCAAAAAATTATTGCTTAAGAGAGGAGGTAGTGGTCTCCTAAAATACTTTAAAGAAGCAAGAGTTTAGGTAGGATTTGAAATACTTATAGAAGTAAGAGTTTGTGTAGGATTAGAAATCCTACAAATGCCAATCCATCCTATTCCATTTAGACAAACTCCTAAAATATATATATATATATATCTGCGGTAAAAAAATTTGATCCTTAAAAAAAAAAATTTAAAAAAAAGAGAAAAAGCAGCAAGTAAGAGGCCCACAAAAGGAAAGATTCAATTAAATCTTGGACCTTACTATGACCCTTACGAAAAAAAAATCAAGTCCACAAAAAGGACCCATTCAACAAAAGTAAAAGGCCCATGAACTATAAAGGGCAATTAACCCTTTATTTTAAAAATAAAAAAAATAAAAAAAGGATCAAGTCCAAAAAGGACCCATGCAACAAAAGTAAAAGGGCCTATGAAAAAAAAAAGAGCCCATGAACTATAAGGAGCAGTCAACCCAAAAAAAAAAAGGCCAGGAACCAAAGCAAAAAAATAATCCCATCCAAGACATAAAAATCATCCAGATAAAAATGTCAAATCGTCGTGACTCGCACAGTTAAGAAAATTCACTTGTGCAAGTCACGAGGGACATTTGTTGGCACATAAATTTCAACTAAATTTATGACACGTATGGAGCCTATGATAGAAAGATTGTAGGTAATCACTTCCTAAAAAGATCAATATGATCCGTTGAAGTGCATAAATAAAACGACGTTGCATCTCAACGACGTTATTCAAGATACTCAAGTGACACGTGAAGCCTACGAAAGATGACACCTGTAGAGCCTACAACAAAGACACCACACAGGATGAAACCCCAAAGATCAATCCGGTTAATCAGATATACGATTAATCAGATAGCGCTATTATTCAAAATTCAAATGGCGCTATTGTTCAGTTTGAAATTCAAATTGAGGATGAGGCATTCTTATCACCTGGATGGCCGTCTATAAATACGAGGACCATCACACAAGATCGGGGATCAGAAAAAATCAAAAGTGAGAATATCAGAGAGAGAGAAAGAAATCAAGAGTTAGAAGAAAAGAAGCCTAGAGAACTCAAGAAACTACGCTACAAACGCAGAATGGCGATGAATAGATAAAGGGCTCCAAACCCAAGAATTGTACTTTGTATTTGAGGGTTCAAAACCCATAACAATTTCAATAAAATATTTATTTTTCTTAAATTGTCTTTTGTTATTTATTTTGTTCTTTATTAATCGGAGGTTTCATTTATATAAAATGTGTAATTAACGATCTGGAATACAGATCGAAAATAAGAACCTGCAATTCAAATAATCAACACTGTTTAGTCCAAAAACTAAACAGTGGACATTTGTAACATAAAATTTTGAAATGTGTTGAAACACTTCATGTTTTAAAATTTGTGTCTACAGGATTTACTAAGTAATTCATCATGAAATTCTACCGAACAACATACCTTGGACTCCATAATTCCAAGAAGCACTTCGAAGCTTTTCTAGGAGCTCTTCTGCTTTATCAACAGTTGCCATTTTGGTAGCCATGCTTACCTGATAATACCACAATAAGCCTATGAAAAAGAAGCATGTATTTGAAAATAATGAGTCATACCTCAGCATAATTATTGTAGCCAAGAAGCTTAGCTTTTTCCAACCTAAGCTTCAAAGTTTGGTCAATAATTGCAATATTGTCTAGATCTCCACTAGAAGCACGGGATACATAAGCACGATAGACTTCCTCACGCAAAGCTCGGTTTCGAGCATGTTGCATCACAGCCATGAAACTTGGAGCATCCAAAGTAATCACCCATGGCCCATTTTCAGCTGTAGCGTTTTCATGTCCCTAGAGTAGTTGATAGAGACACATGAAGAAATCATAGACAGGACAGAAAACCAAATGAACCAGAGCAGTAACAAGAAACATGTTGTTACATATCAATATCCAATACCTTCGATACAGCTGTTTGTGCAGCCAATCCTAGAGCAGAAGCTGGCATACCTTCGATCTCCTTCTTCTCTGTTATTAATTTTTCAAACTTCTTTGTGGCATCCAACACATTCTCCTCAAATTTTTGAGATAGTCTAGCCAAGTCCTGCAAATTAGCTCATGGTAAAAAGGCAAGTAAACATGCAGCCAAGAACTAGGAAGAAGACAAGATCGTATTGCCAACAACTTTTATTTTATCAAAGTAATTATTTGAAATCATAAGAGCTTATCCAAAAAACAATAGATATCATTTTCCTTGAAAGAGGAAGAACAAGAGAAAGAGAGATGCAGGTCTGGATTGCAAATTAATAATCATGTTTAACCCACACCCATCTGACCTCCCTTCTCTTAATAGGGTTTCCAAACATTCTATAGAAGATTGCATAATTTTGCAAAGAGTTGAACTGAAGGCCTCTATGATTTGACTGACAAATTACTTTGAAATACGACGCGTGTCACCATAGACATCCATGTGCTAGAGTATCCCATCCATCAATAAGCTAATAAAAATGAGGAATTCTTTGCTTAATCCCTAATTCCCTTTCTTTTTCCAATTAATAGTAAACACCCCACACACTTGCCAAGTTGCCGATGTGTTTTGTGATGGATTGCATGAGCAACAACTTCAATTATGTGAATATGTCATAGAAAATGTAAAAAAGGAAAAACCTAACATCACAGGAAATAAGTAATGCTATGGGGAATTTATTCTGAAAGTATGATAGACATAAAGAATGTTCAAATTAGAACATGCAATGCTTCCTCAATCATATTGCTGAGCAACATGAAAGCATACCTGTTTAAATTTGTTAAATTGGACTTTTTTATCATCTTCGAGAGAAACACCATTAAGAATCGCCTCTTTCAATTGAGCTGCACAGGTGCACAAGTCCATAGGTTGTCAAACTCAAGTATTCAACAAACAGTTCAGACACAAGTACTTGGGAATTGGGATATCAAACCCAAATATCAACTAAAGATTTCATGCAACATTAGTTAAAAATATAATCACACAATGCACAGGAATAACAGGATGTATCTTGCAAAAGGTGCAACTCCTTACTACAAGCTATGAAGCATGGGTACTTCGAAAAACATGTCGTACCCATACCGGGTAGTCACCGGCGTACCATACCTCGTATAGTACTTCTGTATACATACCGGGTACACGAAATACGTACCTAAATTTTTTCTTCTTAATTTTTGACGTACCCAGACGTATCTAGTATATATCTAAGCCGTACCGTACCGTACCGTACCTCAGTTGAAATAATATTTTCCTTCTACTATAGAGATAAAACTCATTTCACTAGATTTCTTTTTTAATTTTTGTTTTATGCTTAGCATGATTTTCAAATTAAATTATAGTTTGTAAGTTATTTAATATATTGACATTTAATTTTGATTTATACTTTTCCTTTTGGCATTAAATGTTAATTATAGGTTGGACCTTAACAAATTAAACCATTTAATTAATTTTTGCATTACTCTAAATTAAAAATAAATATGTTTTTACAAGTGTACCAAGCCGTACCCGTACCTATTTTTTTTGAATTTTACCGTATCAACGTACCCGTATCGTACCAGTACCAGTACTCGTACCCGTGCCTATGTTTCATAGACTACAAGAAGTAGCACAAGGGAGTTTAATTGCAATAAGAAGTCATTTCCTTATACTTCAATGAAAACTTTAGAAGTAAAGCTAGGAGGGGGAAGCTACCAACACACCAAAATATGTACAAGGAAAAGCTCTTTCCATTGATGCATGTGCAGAAGTTTCTATTCCAAAAATAAATAAATATAAGTTACAATTAAAAGCATTAAATGAGGTCCCTTCCCTCTCCCTCCTACTGTATTATACTTACAGAATACATAATATAATGCGGTTTCTACCAGAAGTCAAGAAGCAGCCAAAATCTTTTATTACAGCATCTCTCTCTCTCTCTCTCTCTCTCTCTCTCTCTCTCTCTCTCTCTCGTGTGTTATAGATGATCTGATATAGACCTTTTTTTAAAAAAATATAAAATGTTAAATTGATGAATGAAGTTCATGGGTTTGTCATACTTTCTCTTAGTTGCATGAAGCGGGAGCAGGGGCAGGGACGGGAGCCAGGAATCGTGAGCTGATAGAAGTTTCTTAGGTTGGGAGCGTCTTGGGGAGTGATAATATATATATATATATTTTAATGCACATTAGAAGTTTTTTTATAAATATTTTTATTTTAATATACATTAATTATTTTATTTATTATATTTTTTAAATAATGTATTATTGTTAATTTATTTTTTTATTTTTAATTGATATATATTATAAATAAAAAATTATAATAAATAAAGAATAATAAATTATGTCAAAATAAATAAAGAGAAAAATTAGATATTTTATTTTATAATTTTTTTTATTATATATGATTTAATTAGATTTCTTTTAAATAATTGGATGATTTATTTTATTTATTATATGTTAAAAAGTTAAGAAATAATAATTAAATATTTTATTATATATGGTAAAAATTATAATTTATAAATTTTATTACATATATAATATATGATAAATTATATTTATTACATATGATATATAATATATGTATACATATTATATATGATAAATTATATATATTATATATTATATATGATCAATTAAACATAGAGACGAAGAGAGAAAGTGAAGAGAACAACGAACAGAGATGAAGAGGGAGAGAAGCAAAGACGAAGAGAGAGATGAAGACAATCGAGAGAGTGACGAAGATGATCGAAGCCCTCAGAGACGAAGGCAATCGTGATCGATAGTGAGAGAAGAGAGTGACGAAGGCAATCAAAGCCCTAATCTCAACACTGGTCCACTATAAGTTCTCTCAACAACCCTTCTTCTTTCTCCTCTCATGTCGACGTCGAAGGCTAGGGTCTCTCTCTCTCTCTCTCTCTCCCCTTTACGATCCCATCTTGGCCTGAATCGCGTTTCTCTCTCCACAGAAACGCGATTCTTACACGTTTCTTTCTAGGAATCGCGGAATCGCGATTCTTACTCAGAATCACCACCTAGTTGCACGAATCCTGCAACTAAGTACTTTCTTGAGCTACATCTACACAAAAGCTTTACATGGCTATTAATTGCATTATCAACCAACATATCGAGCGCATTCATGAACATAAAATATACAGGATCCAGAAAAACCATACAGGCTAAATTGTTGTGCCTCTATAGATCTTCAAAAGTTGCACCCTTTATGAGCAAGAAACCAGTCTCTACGAAATATTTATCAATTGATTCACAAAACAATAACATATTGTGGAAAAATCCACAACCATTCAAACCATTCTTTTCAGGCCTGCAATTGCATTAGCATATTGAGGCAGAAAGAGACGCAAGGTGGTCATTCTACCACATCATTATCCATAAGATGGGTTACTATCACATTTTATTTAGAGGAACTTGGCAACTGGTACACAGGTGATCTTCATAAGCAGGACCCTTCCAGTTGTGGCCAATGGCAGCAATGAAGCTTATGATAAAATCAGAAAACAGAAAAGTATCATGGCTTTGTGAAACATGCTAAACAAGGTTTTTAAAACATTTATCATGACCGTGCTAATCACAAATTATCACTTGATCTGGCATGGACCAATAAGAAGGATAAAAACGAAAAAAATCAATTATCTCTTGAATTTTAACTTATAGTTCTTTTCTTCTCCTCACCTTTCTTTTGTGTCCCCCATCCCAGTGATTTACATGTGATTCCTATGGGACTTGCTAAAAATCCAGCACTCAAACCAGAGAATTGGTTTTTCCTTGTAAAAAGACTGAGTTTGGTTGAGGAATTTTGAAAAAAAAAATGATAGGTGTGTGAAATTAGGTAAAATGTAGGTACATTTTATTCACATTTCACCTACCTTTTCCCTTTATCTTTCTCAATCCCTTCCCAAATTCCCTAACCAAACAGTGTAAGAGCTGATGGTTTAATACCAAACCAAACACAATACAAACTAGGACAAAGAAAAGATTCAGATACATCAAAAGTATTGACTATATCCCATGTGTAATGATGCAGAAAGTTCGAAAATTAAAGATGTACATAAAAATAAAGGGAAAAGCATAATCTATACTATTATATGAAGCGTACAAGGTTCTTGGTATGAACCCTTTTGTCACAGATTTTCTTATTCCTAAATTACCCTTCTTCTGTAAGTGCTGAATTTAGACACATAGTAATTCATCAAACTAATAATTCAGAAAATTAAATTAAAAAAAAAAGTTAAAACTTAATCAAACACACTCATGGGTTATTTGTAGTTATTTGTAACTGTCAGTCAGTAACTGTAGATTTCAAGCACACGCACACCCCCAAAGGGTGTGCACACCTTCTAGTAATAATAATAATAACAAACAAGTACAGAATTTGATACTTACATTCAACTATACGTTTACGAGCATCACTCAGTGCTTCCCAGTCAGAAGATTCTCTTATTGCTTTAAATGCATTATAAAGTGGTTTACTCTGCCCCAATTTAAGTTCAAACTCAACTTTCTCCGGCTGCAAATCAAAATATTATAAGGCACCAAAATAATTTCCAAAAAAAATCAGCTTTTAATTGAAACAACAAAGGTTTGGAGAAGTTTGTTAAAAATTAGCTTTTTAATTGTTTTGCAAAAACGTATAAAAAAATAAAGAGGTTATATGACTCAAAATAGGTTAAAAAGTCGAAAACTAGCTTTCTGCCAAGTTCCCAAAACACCTAAAATGTAAATCTAAAAAGATCATTGTTTACTTCAATATTTAAGGGGTGTTTGGGAAGAAGCTTTCTGAACTTTTTGGCTAAAATAGCATTAAAAGACAAAATAAACTAAAATAAGCGTGAAGACAAAATATCATTTCAAATTCATAATTTTTTTTTTTTAACAAACATCATATTCAACTTAAAAAAATCCAACCTCTCCCTAAAAACGATTATTTTAACCTACTAAAATAGTTAAAAATTAAAACTACCTACTAAAATAAACTAACTTCCCAAACGAAGAACAGTACCTGAACTTCTTCAATGGCAGAACGGAGTTCAGGAGTATCTTTAACCGACTTGAGATGATTAACAGCCCCCCAAACCACAGTCAATCGATCAATAATCTTCTCCAGCGGATCAACCAGTTTCGGCCATGTCGGTTCCACAGTCTTCTCCAATTCAATCAATTCACTCTCCTACCAAAACAAAAATTAATCACCAAAAGACACCGAATCGATACACACAGAGATATATACATACGAGTTTCTTGAGCAAGGCGCGAATCCCGGGGCGAACGTGCTTGGCCTCGATGGCATCGAAGGGTGGGAAATAGAAGTCTTTTAAGAGAGGATTCTCTTGGAGATTGTCTTCGGCGGTGGTCGACGACATTTTTGCGGCGGTGATCGGAGGAAGAGAGGTTGATTGACTTGACGAGGGTTTGAAGAAGAAGAAGAAGAAGCACATAGATCGAGAGAGAGTCTGCCTTGAAGTGTAAACTTCAATTTGAAGCGGTTGTATTTTTTGATAGTGTTGTGTAATTATTAATACAGTATGAGCGTGTTTGATTGGGGGATCCACTATTTGGACTTGAGTTTAAATATGATTTTTTTTTAGTCCATCGCCGGATTTCATATCCCCGTATGGGAGACTATCCTGTCCTGGGGTGGGACAGAATGTGAGGGACTAATCACTGTTTGGATTAGATGATAAAATGATCATTTTGACTCTCTACTATTTAATTATGTATTATATTTAATAAAATTTAAATGTCTCAATTTAAAAATAAAATAATTTTATTTAATTTTTTATTGATGTTTTATTTATTTAATTTTTTAAAATAATTTTTTATAGATGTTTTATTGATATTTTATTTTAAAATTTTGTTTATAATTTATTTAATTTCATTATTTAAATTGTAATAGGTGTTTTATTTAAAATTTATTTAAAATTTTAACTAAAAAAATAATATAAATTTTTTATACAGGTTATACAGTATTTTATTAAATCAAATTTAGTGGTTATTTATTTATTTAATTGTGTATGTAAAAAAAAAAAATTTGTAAAGTTATGTATGTAAAAAAAATAAATTGGATTCACTAATGACTTGTATGTAAAGTTGGACCACACAGTAAAGTTTTGTATGTAAAAAAAATAATAATTTGTTATACAGTAATGATTTAAAACAAATTTTATTGATATTTTATTTATTTATTTATTTAATTTAAAAAAACAAATTTATTTAATTAAAAATAATTAAACGTTGGATTCATTTGTCCAAAAATAATTATCCTATCCAGTCCAAAAATAATCCGACCAAATAATTATCCTATCCAAAAATAATTTATTTAATAATTATCCTATTAAAAATAATTAATTGAAAAAGGGCAAAATAGTCTTTTGTTCATTTATCATATCCAGTCCGTCCAATCAAACGTTGGATTCACTGAAAATAGTCCTTTCCAGACATCTAATCTCATGAAAAAACAAACACAGGATACATATCCAATCCGACCAAATAGTCCGGGGGATTCACAGTCCCAGGACTCAAGTCCGATGGATTCTAATCCCCCATTTTCCAGTCCGTCCAATCAAACACACCCTATATGTTTTTGAAAATATACGTAAAAAAATAAAGGGTTAATTATAATTATGGGCAAATTACATATACCCTTGAGGTTTGGTTAAATTATAAATACCTCTTGAGATTTGAGAAATTATAAATTTTTTCCTGAATGCTATATTTACATAATAAATTATGAGGTAATTTGTTATGAAATTTAAACCTCATGGGGCAAATTGTCATGAAAATACAAACCTTTAGGGCGGGATGTAATTTTTGAAACCTCAGGGGTATCTTTAATTTAGCCAAACCTCAAGGGAGGTATATGTAATTTGTCCAAAAAATATTTATAAGTTCTATTAAGGAGACTTATGCTATATATGATCCTACTAAAAAATTTATGTTTCCATGAGTTTTGTGTAAAATTTGTTGACACATTTACTCTCAATATTAGTTGTTAATATCATAAATAATGATAAAATCATATATAGGAAATTGAATGTTACCATAGATTAAGTTTGCGAAACGTAACGTGACACTTACATAAACGTAACGTAACGTGACACCTACATAAAGGTAACGTAACATGACACCTACATAAACGTAACATAACATGACACCTACATAAACGTAACGTAACGTGCCACGTTACGTTTCGCAAACTTACTAAGTTTTTGATTTTTTAAATTGAATTACATAAACGTAACGTAACGTAACGTAACGTATCACATTACGTTTCGCAAACTTACTAGGTTTTTTATTTTCTAAATTGAATGTGAAAATGTTACTTATTCGTGTATTTTAAAATTCACATTTATATAGACATGATTTATGGTAACATTTAATTTCTTATAGTGTATAATAGTATATTAATACCATTTATTTACAACTCATGGGATCTTGTGGAATACATTCCTATCTAAATAAGAGTTGAAACTCTATAAGAAATTACACAACACTTAACACAGCATAAGTGTTTGAAATATGACTTATAAATAAGTCTCCCATTAATTTAATAAATTATAAATTATTCTTGTAGTTTTAGAAATTACATTATATCTCTTAAAATTTTTATTTTCATAATAAATAGATTATTTTATTAATAACTCATCAAGTTAATTAACAGTTTTTAATAATTTTACAATGTTATCTCAATTAATAATTCAGATAATTTTATTATTGTATAGGTAAACAATTAGAAATTTCACTTTTTCAATTAATTCTCTTAAATGAAAAAAATTTGACAGTGAGGTATTTGTAATTTTCTAAATCGTAGAGAATAATTCGTATTTTAAGCAAATCTTAATAAATGTATTTGTAATTTATCCTATTTAAAAATGTACATATAAATCTCTTGTGGTTTGGAGTGAAATGCAAAATTAATAGATTCTGTTAAAATTAACACGGTGTATTATTAAGGCCGGCCCTGGCCTAAGGTTAGTAAGGCCTATGCCTTAGACTCCAAAATTTTGGCCCAAAAATAGGACTCTCAAATTTAGTAAAATGTTATGAACCCAAATTTATATTTTTTTAGGACCAATTTAAAGAGTCCAAAAATATTTTATTGGTCCTTGTATAGTTTAGCCTATATTTATTTATAAGTGTAATTTGACCCATATTTATTAAAATGAAAATATATATTAAAAAAAATGTATTTGGGCCTAAGAAGAACAACTATGAGGTCTTTTGGGAAGTGGGTTATAATCTACTTCTCAGATTATAACTCACTTCCCTCTCTCACAAAAAGCAGCTTTTAATTAGCTTTTAACCAAAAAACAGCTCTTAATCATCTTTCCAAAATAACCCACAATATATGGGCCCTATTTTCATTTTATTTTTACATTCTTTATCTATTAGATTTTAGTGGAATAAATAATTTTGCCCTAATTTTTTTACCTAGGTCTTTATCAGTTTTAATTGAATAATTTTTTCCTAATTTTTTTGTCCTAATTTTGTTTCATTAAATTGTTTTGTTTATAATTTTAATAATTATATGTACAAGTAAATCTTTTTTTTTATTACAAACAAATAAAAAAGTTGTAACTTATCGTTTTATCCATGAACTGTTTTTTTTTTTCAATGTAAGAGGGACCCCATTTTCAAAATTTGCCTTAAGCCTCCTAAATCTCAGGGTCGGCCTGTGTATTATGCACGTAATAAATTGAGTGTGTGACAAAATTAAAATATTAAATGACATTTTTGCCATTTTTTCTTTTTGTTTATCTTTATGTTTATCAATATTTTTATCTTTATGTTTATTAATATTATTTAGTCATAATTGGTTAATATACAATTTATTTTGTAATTTTATAGCATAATTATTATAATTATTTAGGGTCAAAATACAATTAATAAAAGAAAAAGATATACTTTTCCTTTGTGAATATATCTCATCGGTGCAACGTGCATGAGAAAAAGAATGTGGCATTATGAAGAATGTGGTCATCTTATTTTATTATTTGAAAAGAAAATGAAACGGCTTTAAAAAAATTTATTAAATATTTGATTAAAAATTTCACACTCACACTTATATAAGATATTTAAAAAAATACTTTACAATAATTTTAATATCTTTAACATTATTTTATTTAAAAATTATAAATAAGATAATAATGTTTGATTATCTTATTATATTTCTTTCTTTTCATATTAAAAAAAAAAAAATAGTTTTACATATCTTGAATTTGATCTTATTTCAAATGACTCGAATTTTGTTTTGCCAGTCATTCGACCATTCGATCAGTCACCCGTTAAAAAAATTGATAGTCACAGTTGACAAGGTAACAATTACAGTAAACAATTACTTCACCCAATCATTTGACCGATCGACTAATAAATACAAATTCAAATCATTCGGGACAATTCAATTCGAGCACCAAGGATTTTCCTTAAAAAAAAAAAACAAAAAAACCTTCACACACGTCACATTTGCCGTGAGAATCAATTTAGGCATTGGTGTGAACCTTAGACCGTCGTACACGGCATACTTGGCGTGAGAATCGAGTTATGCGAAGGTTAACTTACCTTGATACTCCAATCCAATCCGTCGTTACTTTTTTTTTTTATTATTATTTTTTAATTTAAGTAATATATGAATGTTGCTAATTTATCCTTAATTTATCTTCTTTTTTTTTTTATATCAAATTTGATGAAAAAAAGATATCTGGTGCTTTATTTTTTAATTTTTTTTTTATTAAATTCAAGTTTGATAAATTCTCAATTTGATGAGAATAATCAGTGAGGTTGATTTCAATTTTTTGAAAATTAATTTTTTTATTTTTCGTATTTTTTTATTTTTAGTAAATATTTTAAAAATTATAAGCATTTTTTTTACTTTTTTAGATATATCTAAAAAGTAAAATATTTATAAAAAAAATATTTTAAAATTTTAATAAATATACAAGAATACGAAAATTGTATTAAATTTTTGTTTTTTTTTTAATTTTTTATATTTAGTGATTTTTTTAAAGATTTTTTTTTGCAAATATTATACTTTTTAATTGTATTTATATTAGGTTTATTTAAAAATTTAAAAAATAAAATAAAATTTACTTATAAATCCGATCTTGAGGAATGGTGATCCGATTAGTCTCAAGAACTTTCTTATAGATTAATTAGTCTCATTGATTTTGAAAATGTAGATTTAATATATTATTTAAAAATTAGATTCACAGTTATACCCCTATTTCTATTATGTTTTCTTCTTCTTTTGTGTTAGAAATGTAAGATACACAACCTATGATAATTAAATTTGGAATGAGTTTTTATATGAAAATCTTTTTTATTTGGAATGATTTAATATATGGAATTCTTCAAACATTCTAAAAGGACATGGAACTGTTCAAATATTTCAAAAGGAGTACAGAAACTTTTTAGTAAAGTTTTGAACAAATATATAATTTCAATTTATAATACTCCAATATAACACTCAAATGTAACACTCTAATATAGCACTCCAAAAAAACTCCTTATTCCAGATGTAACATTCTAATGTAACACTAAAAAAAAACTCTTTAGTGTAAAACTCTAATGTAATACACACAAAAATTTATTTAAGGTACTTTCTCTAAACGTAATATTTAAATGTAATACTCCAAAAAGAAAATGTTGGATTCTTCAAACCATTCTAAACGGGTGTGGGATTCTTCAAACCACTCTAAAATGAGTACAAAATTTCCTTAGTAAGTTTTGGATAAATGTATAATTTTCAAACTGAGAGTGTTATATTTGGAAAATGTACATTACGTTGTTTTTTAGTGTTTTTATATGTGTTACATTAGAGTGCTACGTTTGAGATTACGTTAATTAAAGTGTTACATTTGGAAAGAGTACATTAAGAAATTTTTTTTTTTTTTTTTTTTGCATGTTATATTGGAATGTTACGTTTGAAATTTTTTTAAAGTGTTATACTGTTACATTTGAAAAAAGTACAATAATGAGTTTTTTAGTATGTTACATTGAAATATTATGTTATTAGATAATTATATTAGAGTGTTACGTTCTTATTCGTAATGAGGATTTTGTTCCAGAAAGTGGGAAAACTTAAAACCTCTATAGTACGGATTGCCCAAATGTGTAATTTTATATTTGAAGAAACCTCCTTTTATACCTAACAAATTAAACCCAAACATGTAAGTGACTATCATTTTGTGTAATTTTCATTTTAATGTGATGTTTGAGTTCATAAGAAAAAATAAAGGACTAAACTATTCACAAGATTACATTTTGAGATTTATTAGTACTTCACCAATTACTTAGAGTATTTAAAAATTTCAGTAAAAATTAAAAAAAACGAAAAACAAAAAATTAAATTTTTTTAAAAGTGAATTTTAAAAATCTAAACCAAACAAGTTGAATATTTCTTCTTTGATTTGATAAATATTTGATGAAAGGATTGGAAATTATTTATGAACATTTTTTTTGTTAAATTAAATTCGATGAAACAAAAAAGGTTAAGAATTGAATATGCTCCGAGGAGAAAAATAATTCAACCAATCTATTTCTTTCACCTATGCGATTTTCATTTTCACCACACATATCTACTAGTATGCATTATATTTTTGTAATTTTTTTCATTTGCTCTTATTGATTAACTATTCTCCCTTTCAACTATCAACACATCTGTCAACCCAGGTCATATCGATTGAGGGGTTGTTTGAGATTGGCTTTTTTTAATTTTTTTTTTTTTTTTAGTAAACTTTCTAAAAAAAAGTCAAAAAAAATTAGATTTTTTATAATCTACTCGTCTAGACGAACCATAAAAGTAAAAAAATTAAAAAATAAAAAATTGGAAAAAGAGTAAAAAATTGTTGTTTTTTTGGCTTTTAAAAGTATTTTTTTATTTGCTTGCTTTTTTAGTTATCAATTTTTGAATTTGTTTCTACTTTCTATATTCTTCTACACTAGATAGACTAGAAAAGTAAAAAAATAATAAACACAAAAAAAATCAGGGAAAAAATTGAATTTTTTAGCTGGATGGCAAACGAAGCCTCAATGTTGCATATGCTGAAAGCAATTGATCAGGGAAGGAACTTTTATGGAAGTGTTTCCAAATTGTGAATCCAATCATGTCAATCACAACAGAGGAGAAAAATAAAGAAGCTCTTTTTATAAAATCAAGGCAAAGTGTATTGCTTTGCAAGGCCTCAATTCATATACATATACACTTCCATGGAGATGGAACACAAGATTCTATAGATAAAAGCTCTACTGTCACATCCTTGACAGTATTGACTACATGGAACTTTTATCATCTCCCTCCAACAACCAGTAAAATCATCTATTTTTCTGGTTTGGTGCCTGCATCACCAGAAAATTATAACAACCAACTAAAAAATAAATGGTGAATAAATATTCAGAACACATGGATTTAGCATACCAGAATAGAACAGAGTATCGGGAAAACCAACAAAAAAATAAATAAATTGGCCAACTGCTAAAAAGAAAAGACACAAAATTTCATACTAAGTCTTCTAAATGATCAATCCAAGTCATCAAAAATATAGTGTGCATGCATTTTCTACTCTTCACTCGCATCTAGATATGCCTCAGGCATATTATGAATTTTTCTTTTTTTAATTTTTGCGGAGCCAAATATGAAGGATTCACGTCCGTCATTATTTCATTATTTATGATGCCCTGGTGCCTGAGGGCTTGTCTTGTGTCCACAATATGATGAAGGAAAAGTCTACAGAACCAGAAAACTTACGACAAAAATCAAGAATTTTAGATCTATGGTGTACATTTGAAGTTCTTGTTGTGCATTTGATGTTCTTGTTGTGCGGCAACACCTTGAGTGAATCTTGGCCATAGATTTTAAATTATGGGTGCCTTTCTGATATATATATATATATATATATTCCTTGGATACGGATTTCTGTATGATGAAACACACATTTTCAGTTGACTATCATAGATAAAAATCTGTTTAATCAATGTTTTAATTCCAGGGGGTAGCCAGGCATTTTCTAAACATCGGTGGTCAAATGGTCTATAGCGATGATCTTTGAATAAAAAGTTGTTTTGAAGTTAAGCAAAAAATTACCGTGTACGAAAATTGAGACAATAATCCAAAGGAAGCCATTTACCTGATGCTTTCTCAGTTTTTGTATTTCATGGTTTCTTTCTCAAATCCAACTGTTGGGAATTGTTTTGCATATTCCTCAACCTCATGTCGGAGCTTTGCAATCTCAGATTGAATCGGAGCACTGGACTGCATTGTCGCCAAAAAGTCTTTCAACTTTGTCCCTGCACCACAAAAAACAGCATACGATACAATCCCCTAGTTAGCACACTCTAGGACAAGGGTATGATTGCAACTAACCATAAATACGCATACATGTCACACATCGCGAGCATATATGAATAAAGTGGTGATCACTCTACTTCTACACGCAAATGGACACTATTGACGATAATATTTAAGAATTGAGATATAGTCAGTTTAGGAACCTTTAGTTTCAGCCTTTATCTTCACAGCCACCTTTACAGCAGCGTCAAAGAAGTCAGCAACTTTGGCAAAATCCTCCTCAACAAATCCCCTGGAAGTGAGAGCAGGGGTTCCTGAAAGCACGAGAATTCATCAACTTTCTGTAATTTAAATAAGATAACTGAGGTACAATATGATTAAGAGGCCTATACCCATCCTGATGCCACCGGGAACCATAGCAGATACATCGCCGGGAACAGTGTTTTTGTTGGCTGCAATGTGAACAGATTCCAACACCTTCTCAACTCTGGAACCATCAATACCCTGTTGGAAAGAAATCAAATGCAAAGGAAACACATAATAGCTATAGCTAAACAGAATTGGATAATTTCTAAACAGAATTTTAAAAAAAAATAAAATCTCCTAACTAGTGAAAGATTGAATCCGTTTTCTCCTTTACCATATTTTTTAAATTCACCAAAACTAAGTGGTTCTCAGTCCCACCAGAAACAAGTTCATAGCCATTCTCAGTTAAAGTCTGCAAATTTGAAAGATCAGTTAGGCATTTTCTACACCAACGGAGCACCATATTGGTTAAAACTTATTAAGTATAACAAGAACAAGACAGGTGTAACAATGAGAACTTGCTGTAACTAGTTCTGACATGTCATTGGGCCATACCTGTGCAAATTTTGAGCAATTGCTGAGAACTTGCTCTTGATAGGCTTTGTATTCTGGAGTCATAGCCTGCATTTACAAGAATATGAGAACACAAATATAGAGGTTCGAACAATTCATCTTTGTGTCTATAGGTTCTGAGTCCCAAAACAAATTAGCATGCTATGCTTGGTAATCCTCTATGGGCCAACGGTTTTTTTTGGCAGCCTTCGAGTTTTATCCAACTGCACACTTAGAACCTACTATTCATACTTTTTTGTTTAGACTATTTGAATATGTTTACATGATATCACTGTAGTGTGATACATATAAAAACATCTCGAAAAGCATGTCGCATACTATTAAACAGCATGTCCATTGAACAGCATTGTATAGATCAAAAACTACAACTACAGAATTACTTATTTTTGTATTTTTAAGACCATTATGGCATTACGGATCTGAATGGTTTGCAATCTAGAGAAAGCCTCATGCTGACAACCATTGGGCCAATGGCAAGAATCTTTTTTTTTTCTTTTTCTTTATCATACATGGTTGCATTCAATGGTCATATATTCACACCAGGTTGCATATAAGTTCTGGGAAGTCTCAATGAATATTATCCTGTCAGAAACTAACCTGTTTCAATGCAACCGCTAAGCCAGTAATTGTGTGGTTATGTGGACCACCTTGAAGTCCCGGAAAGACAGCTTGATTGATTTTGTCTTCATAGTCATACAACACCTTCAAGAAGAGCTCAAAGTATTAATATATGCACTTATTTTTTCTGTTCTTTTTTTTATTTCAAACCATGAAATTGAAATTTTATTAATTATAACTAGAGGGCTACAGAATGCAAAAAATGAAACAGTTAAAATGCTTTAAACAACAACTCACCTCTTTTCCTTGTTTATTAATCTCCTTTACCCCCTTCCTGAAGAAAATCATTGCACCACGTGGACCACGAAGGGACTTGTGGGTTGTGGTGGTCACAACATCAGCATAGTCAAATGGTGATGGGATGACACCGGCTGCAACCAAACCACTGATGTGTGCCATATCTGCCAACAGAATAGCTTTCTGCTTGTCACAGACCTGCGGAATACATGGAAAATATGAACTTGAAGCTATAGAGAATCCAAATGAAATAAGTTAAATTCTGATGTCTGATTATATTAACTGAAATAAAGTAAATCAATCAAGTGGATTTACCTTGCGAATTCGTGCATAATCATATAGGCGTGCATAAGCACTAGCACCAGCAACTATCAGTTTTGGCCTGAAGAGTGTGGCACTTTTCTCCATCTGCCATTTAACAGTTTCAAAGTCTCATGAGCCTAACTCTAATAACCAGATAGAGCTACACAATTTACACTGGCAATGATGAAGCTGAAAAAAATATGGGGTGAAGTAGCAAGGAAAGATTCACAATAATAAGTGAAGAAGAAGGCTACCTGATCGTAGTCGATATAGCCAGTGCTCTCATTTAATCTGTATGGCATTGTCTCAAAAAATATTGAAACTGCAGATATCTTCTTTGTGTCAGTCTGCTCAATACGAAAAGGGAGAAATTTAGATTACTTTCATATTATGTAACCAATGGAAATTCTTATATTTACCAAAAAGACAAGATCATAATCAGGAGATAAAAACGATGTAATGTACAATGAAGTTCCTAAGAACTATTATCCAGATTCAATTAAGTCAATTCTGTTTGGCTTTAGTAAGTTACTCCCGGCAAGCCCAGGGAAAAAACTTTTCTAAATTTACAAATATGTATGCAGAGAATCATCAAAGAGTAATCTTTTCTTGTTATGAGTCGTGGAAGTACAAGCTTTTCAATAAGTGTGTTCTTCATGGCCCAGACGTTCTATAAAATCCCAGATTTTCCACAGGCAGTTTTTTTTTTTTTTCCTGTTTATACCTTCCACACAGAAGTTGGTGTTAGAATATAAGTTTCAGCTTGCAGTGGTTTCTGATTATTTAGTTTTATTTTTATTTTTTGATAAGTAACAGCAGTTGTTTCAGATGATTGATAATTCAAAAAACCAGTGAAGAGTGCTTAAATTGATAATTCAAAAAACCAGTGAACCTATAACAGACAAACAAGTAGTAAAAACATTTCCTTGACAGAATTTATTTAGTCCGCCCAATATGTCAGTTTCCAGTTTCCAACAAGAACATTGGGGCTGGGGCATAAAAATGCATGCAATTGACAGTTTAAACCACCAGTGAAGATAAAAACAGACATAACACATTTCACAAGTGCAGATGAATTATCATTCACTGATAATCGTGTAATTTCAATTGAACTAATTAAGAATAGAACAAAATGATCCTTTCTACAATCTTTTAAGGTGAAAAAGGTTTAAAACAGACTTACATTTAATTTATCACAGACTACCACAACCTAAAAACAGGAACTAGTTATTTAGCAGAAAATAAATAAATAATGGAAGTTGTAATCACCTGATAGCCATGCGAAAGATGTCCACCATGAGGAAGATCAAGAGCCATGATTCTTTCATGAGGTTTTAGTAATGCAGTGTAAACTTGAAAATTAGCTGGAGACCCAGACAAAGACTGCACATTCACTGCATCATAACAGGTCATTAGAATTCTTCTTCTTCTTCTTCTTCTTCTTTTTTTTTCATAAACATGTATGGAATTATGGTCTTGTCTTTTAGTAAAATCTCAAAAGGCAAGAAAAAGCACATGAGTGTACATTGTTTACATCCCAAACAAGTCTACGTTTTTGCTGTGCATAGATTACACACCTCCCCATTTTGAAGGGTCCAACCGAAATGCTTCTAGAGCACGCTTCTGGCATAAGGATTCGGCCATATCAATATACCTGAAAGAAAAAATTCTCATACTATCAGAATTATTGTTAACCAGTAAGTTAAAGACTATAAGAAATGAGTCAACTACGCATATGGACTTATGCTAATTGATATCAGCAGCCATTAGATATTTACAGATATCACGAGAAACATAAGAAACAAAAAATAATAAAAATAGATGAAGCGATCCCCGTACTCATTTCCTCCATAGTATCTAGCACCCGGGTATCCTTCACTATATTTGTTGGTCATTACCGACCCAACTGCTTGCATCACAGAGACAGAAGTGAAATTCTCTGAGGGTATCAGTTCAAGTCCCTTCACAAACATAAATTGAATTCCATGAGATATCAAATTCAAAATGAAATTGTATCTTGTAACCACATTGTGAAAGTTTTCTATGTGACAGTGTATTTGTTTGCTCAGAAAATGCAGTACAAAGTAACCAAAATTTTGAACCTTAGATTATCTTTCATTTGGCACCCAAGAAAATAACACCTTTAGTCAACTGACCTTAGCAAAACTATTTCACTCATGCTCTATTATGCTCTATTTGTTTCGGCAGAAAACATTTTTCATTTTTTGGCTTTTGGTACGACGGAAAATGAAAGTCAAATGGAAAACGTTTCTTGTGAAAAACAAGTTTATTTCGGCAAAAAATATTTTTCACTTTTGAAAAATGAAACAAGTTTTGCAGACTAACATTTTATCTTTACCACCACACTACCACTAGCAGCTCGACCTCCGCCACCATCACTACCACCACCACCACCACCACCACCATCTCCACCTCACAACCAACACCACCACCAATACAACCACTTTAAAGGTCAGAGTCAAATATAAGAAAACAATCTTTTTCATTGAAACTGTTTTCTGTCAAAACAAACATAATTATGGTAAAATTCTAATCTTCTAGACAAATTAACCAAAACAATAAATACTAAGATTCAAAATTTTGCACTCTTAATTTTCCTATCTACCAAACTCTGGTAAAAATAAGTATATATCGATAGGGAGAGAGAGACAGAGAGAGAGTATATACCTTCCATTGTCTAGCTTTTTCAAGCTCGATAATATTAGCAATCTCAGGATCGACAACTTCAAGAGGAGAATTCAATTGCTTTGGCCACTGTAATGTGATTTTCGATTTAAATCATTGACATGTTCATATCAAATGAGATCAAATCCATATTAAGAATCACATAAAGAAGCCGAAACAATAAATCAAACAGTTCACGTGCTTAACTGAGACCCGACATTTCTCCTTCTCATACACAGCTTCGTTCGGCAAAGACGACTACCAAAAAAAAAAAATCAAATTCGTTAATACAAAATCGAAAAATGTTTTCTCTGTTTTTAGAAAACAAAACAAAAAGACAAAAAAAAAAAACCATGTAATAGAGGGATCCGCCATTGATGAGGCGCTGAATTGGCTTCTCCGCTGAAGATGAGAGTCTGCGAAGCGCCAATGCCATTGCCATCTCTCTCTCTCTCTCTCTCTCTCTCTCTCTCTCTCTTCTTCAGTCTCTCTTTTTGTGCTCTGTTTCGTTCGCTTTGGGTGAGCTTTTGGTGGTTGGAGAATTTTATTTATTTTTATTTTATTTTTAATTTCTGGTTTTGTCGTTAACTAACGAAAGGTTTATCTTTTTCCGATTTGTTATCCCACTCCGATAAGATCTCAATTCAATGTGTCCCAACACATTCACTTTTTTAACATATATTTTTTATTTTTTAACAAGAGGATGTTAATAAAAATATCAAGAGGATGTTAATAAAAATATATAATGTGTTGTTGATTTTTTAATTTTTTTAATCAATTGATCTGATCATGGTTTGATAGCTTTCAATTTAAATAATAAAATCAATAATTAGGCTGGCAAGAAATTTAAAAGTTTGAATTCAAGTTTGATTTGGCCAGTGTCACTGAGCAATTCAAATAATCTAAAATCTAAACTATATATAAATTAATATTTCAATTGAATAATGTTAAAATTATGTGAACTTTTAGATTATATTAATTATATATAATATACACAAGTAATAAAACATAAAAATCTTATCCTTTTTTTTTCTCATTAAAAAATGACAGAAATATTGATTTCTCATTTTTTTTTAAAATTATTTATTTTGATAAAATTAATGATTTTATAAAGAAAAAATGTCAATTGGGTCTAACTTTAAAAAGATTAATTAGCCTAGTTAAAATATTTATTAAAAAAAAAAAAAAAAAAAAAAAAAAACACTAGACTTCGTGGGCAATTTGCCTGAGTTCAATTTATTATGTTGAGCTAAATTTAGATTACAAGTTAAACTCAAATTAATTTTAAAAAAAAATTCATCTCAATCGAATCGGTTTGAATTGTGCCCTTAAAAAACCTGGATAGTTGCACACCTACCAAAAACCAACCATGGAAGCCCTATCTTAAGCGTACATTTCTCAGCCACAAAGTGAGTGTCTATCAGAGAGATATGCTTGATAGGGCCATGACTTGTTTGAGATGGAAAGTTGGCCACCTAGGCCATATGTTTGAATGAACTGTTTCTATTTCAGCTCCAGGTTTTTCTTTTGTGTCACTTTCACGAATTATTAATAGAAAGTAATATTGGGCTCAGGGCTTTAGGTCCATTCTTTGGTTGCAGATTACTCAAAAATGGGCCAACCTTGGGCCTTTAAAAATGGGCTCATTAGAACATAGACTTGTTTTTCTTAGTACTCTCTATTAAATTATTTAAGATTATAATTTATTTTCAATACATTCTATATTTTTTCACAAGATAAATTCATAATTTGTAGTACACCCAACTCTATTGGTTTGTAAGGGTTGAATTCGGAGGGGTTGTGCCTTTTGGAGTTCAAGAAAAGCATCCAAGATGAATTTAATCATTTGGGAAAGAAAAATGTTTTGGACCTCGAATCTGGGATGCCCCGAATGCCCCTAAGCCCAAAACGACGTCGTTTTGGGCTTAGGCTTTTTTTTTTTCCTTTCTTTTTTCTGCCATTTTCGACGCAGAGGAAGAAGAGGGAGAGGGAGAGAGAGAGAGAGAGGCGTTGTCTCGCCGCCCGATCGTCGCCCGCCGACGCTCGTCGCAGTCACCCGATCGTCGCCCGTCGTCCGTCAGCCTCCGACTCGCCCGCCCGCCTCATCCGCCTCATCCCCGAGTTTATTGGCCCCCTCCCCTCCTCTCCCCTCCCCTCCCCCTCATTCTCTTCCTCCCTTCCTCCTCTCCCTCCCCTGTCTTCGTCTTCTGCTGAAAAAAATAAAAAAATAAAACCATGAAACGACGTCGTTTCATGGTTTCGGGGCACTTGGAGCCCCCGAATTCAAGGTCCGAATCACAGCTCTTTTGGGAAATTGTAATTCCAATTACCAAACACCATATGCTTGGAAGGGTGTGAATTGCACATTGGATTATAATAATCTAATGGTGGTGTGTTGATTTGAATTCGATGAACCTTTCTAGGATTCTAGGTCCTAGTACTTGCAGTTTGGTTAATCTTAACAATCTTGATGTTTTTTACAATGGGTTCACAAGAAATATTCCCAAGGAGATTGAAAATTACTCGAGGTTAAAAAGTCTTTGAACAATAATCAGAATATGGAGACTTGCTTTGTATCAGAACAACTTTATTGATAAAATTCCTGTTGAGATTGGGAATACCAAGATCTTGAAGAAGCTATACTTGTATATGAACAAGTTGATGATAATAGTAAATTTTGGTGGGGTAAATTGAAATTTTGGAATGAAGAAAAGGATGAAGATAAAATAATTAAAATTTGAAAAAGAAGATGAAGAAACTTGAATATGAAAAATATGTATAAATTATTAGGGTTTAGGGTGTACCATGATAAAAAAAATTATATTTTATTTTAAAATTTAATGTGCATTATCTTTATTAATAAAATTACTTATAATATAATAAAAACTAAAATTACTATTTGGGTACCCCTTACTCTGTGGGACTTATTTAAAAGGTTGGAGGCCTTACCTTACTGGACTTATCAGGGATGGACAAAAAGTTATCAATAATACTAAGGACTGTACTATTTGATGTATTGCCAATGTATATATTACTAGTAATATAATGTAAGATTTACTGGACTTATCAGGGATGGACAAAAAGTTATCAATAATACTAAGGACTGTACTATTTGATGTATTGCCAATATATATATTACTAGTAATATAATGTAAGATATAAAAATAAGCCAAAAACAGAAAGTAAAAAAATCTAGCTTATTTTAATCACACGCTCGCAAAAAAGGGTTAAACAAACTTAGCTTCATTCGGTTATTATTTTTGGACAAAATAGGCTAAGCCTCCGTATGGCAAGAGAAGTTTGGGTTATTTTAGCTACTACTGGACAAAAAAGACTAAATTAGCCAAATGGAGACAAAAGCTTGTCACGTGCTTGGCAACAACTCATGCCACGGTAAATTAACCAAACTACTCTCACATGAACTTGATTGAAATCGCCTCAACACACACAAAGTAAAAAAAAAAAACCTTTTCTAAAAAAAACAAAGAAAGTAAAAAAAAAAATTAAAAATTAAAAACAGAAATTAACAGTTGCCACGTAATTTAAAAATAAATAAAACACATGAAAAATCATTTTTGAAAAATAAAAACAAATTAATGTATGCAAATAAAAATAAAAATGACAAAAACGTAAATTAAAAAAAAAAGAACCACAAAAATACGCCTCATCCAAAAAAAATAACTAAAAAAATTAAGAACAGAAATTAACATTTGCCACGTAATTTAAAAATAAATAAAACACATAAAAAACCATTTTTGAAAAATAAAAACAAATTAGTGTATACAAATAAAAATAAAATGACAAAAACGTAAATTAAAAAAAAAAGAATCACAAAAATATGCTTCATCCAAAAAAAAAAAAAACATAAATTGGCATTTGCCACGTAATTTAAAAATAAATAAAACACATGACAAATCATTTTTGAAAAATAAAATAAAATAAATGCATACAAATAAAAATAAAAATGAAAAAAACGTAAATTTTAAAAAAAGAACCACAAAAATACGCCTCATCCAAAAAAAAGAAAAAGAAAAAAGAAATTGACATTTGCTGCGCAATTTAAAAATAAATAAAACACATGAAAAACCATTTTTGAAAAATAAAAACAAATTAATGTATACAAATAAAAATAAAAATGACAAAAATGTAAATTAAAAAAAAAGAACCACAAAAATACGCCTCATCCAAAAAAATTAAAATAAATAAAAACAGAAATTGGCATTTGCCACATAATTTAAAAATAAATAAAACACATGAAAAACGATTTTTGAAAAATAAAAACAAATTAATGTATACAAATAAAAAATGACAAAAACATAAATTAAAAAAAAAAGAACCACAAAAATACTCCTCATCCCAAAAAAAAAGAAAAAAAAATTAAAAACAGAAATTAATATTTGCCACATAATTTAAAAATATATAAAACACATGAAAAACCGTTTTTGAAAAATAAAAACAAATTAATGTGTAAAATAAAAATAAAAATGACAAAAACATAAATTAAAAAAAAAAAAGAATTCCAATTTAATATGCCTCATCCAAAAAAATTTTAAAAAAAATAAATAAAAGATACAATGACGCTGATGTGGAAGAAGGAGCCGGTTAGGAGTGGAAAAGGTATTACCAAGGGCAGTTCGGTCATAACGTGTGGACACCTTACCAAAATGTCAAAAAAGTCAAAAAAATCATTTCCAAAAATATCTAAAAAATTCAAAAAGTCAAAAAACCAACTCACTTCTCAAATAACACCTAAATAAGTTAATAAGATAAAATATCATATTAAAACTATAATCATTATATTTTTTTTCTCATAAAAGTTAAAAAAATAAAAAAAATTAAACCAAACGAAACTGAAAAAGCTATATTAAAAAAGGTCCCAACACAAAAAACCAGCTTAAAAAGCTAATGCCAAACAAAATTTAACAGGGCTATTTTGTTCCCCCCCCGGCCCCCCCCCCCCCCCCAAAAAAAAAAAAAACGAACAGGGCTAATAACATGAAGATGACTTGATAAAAAAAATTAAGAAAAAAAAGGTATGGCAAACGTGATGACTTATTTATTCGTTTATAAAAGACTTTGGGTTCGTTTGGTTTGAATTTCTCAAAAATTTTTGGAAAAATTTTTCTACAAATGAGTTTTCAGAAAAACTCAAACCAAACAAATTTTTCCAAATTTTTTTTTCAAAACTTGTAAACCAAACAAGTTTTCCAAACAAATCTCTCTCTCATACACATCAAATCAATCACTTTTTCCAAAACTCTCTCTCAAAATAATTTTTCAAAACATCTTTCCAAAAAAACCAAACCAAATAACTTTTCGTACTTTATATCTCCCAAACTCATCTCCCAAACTCAAACCAAACATACCCTTTGCCTCCGTTTGGAAAGTGGATTGGTTTTTTAGCTTTTTAATTTTTTAAGCTATTTTAACCTGAGCTAAAAAGCTTGATTTGGGAATGATTTTTTGATTTTTTGAATTTTTTTGTGAGAGAATAGTGTAATGATTATGGGTTGGATGTGATGTTTTGTTTGTTGTAGCTAAAATAGTTTATTTTGTCTTTTGTGACTATTTTAGCCACAAACCAACTTGCCAAACAATACATTTGTTTAGCCGTGGTTAAAAAGCTAATTTATTATTTAAAAAAACTATTGTAAATATTTTTTCAATTTATTCTAAAAATTAATTTATATTTAAAATTAGATTAAAAATGATATATTGATAGACACGTGATATAAACATATTTGTATATAACTTACACCTCTAATACAAATTTAAATCCTAATATAATAATATATTTTTTATATCGTATAGATGTTAATATGATATTTTTTGTTTAATTTTAAACAAAAATTAATTTTAAAAATAAATTGAGAAAAACTTGAAACAAGAAAGATAAGAGTGAAAAAAAAAAAAAGAATTGAGGGAAAAACTAAAAAAATAACCCAAATATAAAGGGATATAAATTTACTATTAGTTGATACAACAATGATTCATCCCACTAAAAACACCACCACTAATGGCACTAATGGATTAAAAAAGTAAAAAAAAAAAAAAAATACAACTCCAAGACCAAAACATCACATCATAACTAGCGGGACCCACTACCACCTAATTAGTGGGAGTACTAATTAGTGCTCCCAAGCATTTTTCTAGTTGATAATACTACAAACATATAGGGCATGTTTGGTTTGTTTATCAAAATATGTTTTTGGAAAAAAAAAAAATCTAAAAACATGTTTGGTTGAAAATTTATTTTAAAAAAATTTCAAAATCACATTTCTCTCTATTACATATTAATTAATTACTTTTTTTTCTCAGTTTTTTCATTTTCAATCACTTTTTCTCTTACATCCATTTATTCAACTATAAAAAAATTATAAATCATCCCAAACTCTAAAATTATTTTTAAAATATACAACGAAATAAATTTTTAAAATTTTTAAATTCTCTCTAAAAAAATTATTTTTGAAATAATATTTCAAAAGGCAAACCAAATCAGGCCATATTCTCTGTGGTCTGTCCTATTGAGTCATGTAATTGGTTTCTCTTTATCTTTTAGTGTCCTTTCATTATAAGATGGCCATATTGATTACCTGGAAAGCCTGATGTACTAAATAACTTGTCATGATACTGTGGGAAGAACCTAAAAAAGTTAATTTTTAGACTTTTTAATTTTTTTAAATAAAAAATGTCATTTTTTTAATAAAAAAAGTCATCAAAAAAGTTAAAAAATTAAAAAGTCAATTTTTTACTAATTTTTTAAAGTGATATTTTGAAAAATTGTTAAAAAATTAATTTTTTGACTTTTTTAATAATTTTTTTGACAAAAAACTAGATTATTTTAGATAAAAAAATTGACCTTTTTTGATTAAAAAAACTGAAAAACCAAAAAATTAACTTTTTTGACAACTTTTCAAAAGACCCCAAAATATGACTGTGTATTAATGATGATTTTTTATTTGCACAGATTATTAGATAGTATTACGACCTCACGTAATATTACTTTCACGGATACTGTTATGGTGTGCAACTTACGTTTTACACTTACGTCTTTTCTGTTTGCAATCCTGCTTTTATTTTCACCTTCCATTTATATTTTTTGTGTAAATGACACATAATATACAACCTTAAAAATTACACACTTAAAAAAAGTCATACTTTCACGAATCATCAAGTATCATGTCCCGTGTCAATCTACTAATATTTGATGTCCTGTGTCAATCTACTAAGCACAATAACCATGCCCTAAGACTCTGAAAAGTAACTTGTATAGCGGGAAAGTTCGTGGTGGGTCCATTCACGCATATATTGTTTTTCGAAATTTCGTTGATCCTAGGACAATTATGGGGTGATAAACAAATCATATTAAGCTTTAAGTTTTCTTAAATGGAGTGGACTATTTCTTTACTTGACTCTATCTAAAGTTGTTTCGTTATATCTTTATTTATTACATTTATTCACTTTAATCTAAGTCTGTCCCTTCTCTTAATATTATCATCTACTGTTATTATGTCACATTTTTTTACTACTATCTCAGTGAGTCTTTGTTGTAAATGATCAAACTATCTCAATTTATTTTTTTTCAACTTATTTTTTATTAATATTATTCATACTCATTCTCAAATATACTCTTTTTTGTCTAATTTTACCACACATCTATCTCACATTCTCAAGTGAGCGATAATTTTGTAAGGAAGCAGAGGACAAAATGAAAGGAATCCAAAGAGG
Source organism: Camellia lanceoleosa (assembly GCA_025200525.1). NCBI lineage: Eukaryota > Viridiplantae > Streptophyta > Magnoliopsida > Ericales > Theaceae > Camellia > Camellia lanceoleosa. Next base: position 187,820,700 of record CM045759.1, read on the forward strand.
TCCGCAACGCACAGTACACTAGTAAGTGGAAGATAATAAGAGTAGTAGTAGTACGGACACACAAATCCTGCTTAATTATGGAGTAGTCTCAGAAATATGTTGTGATTGATAAAAAAAAATATATATATATATTATACTAAGCAATTGAAAAATATAAAAATAAAGTATTATAATTAATAATTAATAAAAAAAATATAACTACATAATATTTTTAGATTATTATATAATTTTTTGAATTTGCAAACGTTTCTATGCGGCGTGGAATACTACATTTGCAATCAATCGGAGAAGAAGACAAAGAACCCCAATGTCCCCCACAAGAAGTTTAGGTGGGTTAGGCTGTCAACGGGGTTTCCTTGTACCAAAATCACATGCTTTCTCTCTCTCATTATTATAATTATTTTTTTTTCATTTTTTAATTTTCTTAAGTCTCACTATCATTAAATAGAAAATTTAATAAAACTTTTTGGGATATCTAATATTATTCTCATTTAAATCCAAATGACAAATGCGTAAAATTACCTTCATAATTTCATTAACTTAGATTAATTCAATTGATAATAATCTCTGCAATATAATATGCGTTTTAGTTTGGCTATCTAGCATTTAAAAATAGTTTTTAAATTTTTAATTCATATTTTTTTTATTTTTAGTAAATTTTTAAAATATTTTAATTAATGTTTTTAATTTTTCAGATATACTTAATCTAAATTCACTTTAAAATTTATGAAAAAATATCTAAAAAATCCACTAAATACTATAAAATTAAAAAAATACAAAAAAAGTAGTATATTTTTGTATACAAAAAATATGAATTAAAAACTCAAAATTTGATTTTAAAAACTCAAAACCAAATAAAATTTTAAGTTTTGGCACAATCAATTACCTTGATAATTTATAAGGATTAGAGGAATAATACTCGTTAGCTTTAAATAAGTTAGAAAAAAGATTAAGAGTTCTAATTTATGAGCTTTAGAGAGCTCTAATTTGTAGTGAGCTCTATGTGACGTGATGTGATGTTTTGATTTTCTTTTTTTTTGAATTTCCACATCACTGGAGTTGGGTTTAGAGTCCCAATTCTAGAGCTCTCTATCATTTCTGATACAAGTTATACGTAGTTGAGAGAAAGAGATAAAATATAAAAGAAAAGTAAGCGATCTGACTATTTTATTGAAGGGATGAACTTTTCTCTAATTTGACATTTAAATAGGATGACTACTGTAACAACCCTCATACTGTTTACCAATTGATGACTGATTGATTACCGATTATTGCTAAATTAACTACTGATTACTGCTAAACAGAGACTAATTCTGATTGGTATGTAATTATTGGAATCTTGAATCGATCGATTGAGACACAAACTGAATTGATTGCTAGTATCTGTTTGAATTGCATTTTATCTGTTTGACTATTTAATTATCTGTTTAGTTTTTATGTTTAAACTGTTAATTAAAGGCCTTATCGGCAGCCGAATCAAAAATTGATTGATGTTCCATGATCAATAGAATTTATGTAATTTTATGGTATAATTATCCGAAAACTGATTAGGTATGATTCAATTAGATTAAATATTGATAAATTGCATAGTTGACTTTATTTACCAAACTAGCCCTTAGTGGGCCACTACGTCACACACATTTGAGCATTGTTATACACTTGTACAACATTTCATCAGCCACATATTGAGCACACAACCGACCTTAGAGAGAGAGGAATTAAGAGAAGTGAGTTCATCTTGTGTTATTGCTTAGAAATCTAGAAGATTAGAAGAGTTCTTGCTTGTTTGAGCTTCTACACTTGTAATTGAGGACCTAGGTAAGGATTTCACCTTCTCATTGTTGTGTTTAAGCTTGTTCATGCATGGTTTTGGGCAAAGTTGAAGTCTAGAGCCAATTTATGGCTCAAATTATTGGTTTGGGACTTAATTGTTGCATGCATGCACATATACGCAAGTTTTGAGGTGGTAATTCATCATTCCTCACATGCATGTTGGTAATATGGTTTTAATTCATGTTGTCATCATGTTTTTAGAAGAGTTGAGCTCATTAGAGCTAGCATTTGAAGTGTTAAATTGGTTTGAATGCATGCATGTCATGTTTGAATATTGTTTATGCATGTTCATGAAATTGGGTTTGATAATGAGTTTAATTGAAACACCCTTGGGCCTTGATTTCTCAAATTGACCTTTGTAACATGTTGTTCTATGAGTTTACTTATGTTTTCCAGAAAATTAGCCCAAGAGGATCGAAATTTACGCATCAAAACTTGATTTTGAGCTTGGGACTCGAATATGGAATTTCCAGATTTTAGTCGTCCGCTCGAGCGGGGGAAGTACTGCTCGAGCGGGAAAATCGAGCTCACAGCATCTTGCACTGTGCATCAGTCAGCTCGAGTGGAGGATTGAGCGCTCGAGCGGAGGATTGGGTGACACGCTCGAGCGGGCGTCAAGTGGAGATTTCACCCATCCAGTACTTTTTGGTCCGTTCGAGCGAGAAAGTTTACGCTCGAGCGAGGACCTTTATTGCATGTCCGCTCGAGCGGGGATCTGTTTCACTGAAAATTCTGAAAATGTTTTCTGAACACATCCTTACATCCTCGTCCCATCCTAGGCATTCTTAGGCCTAGTTTAAGACATCTTGACGAGGGTTTAGATGTAGAACACACCAAAGCAAATTATGGATTAAGTTATGATCTTTCCCAACTGTATAGCTTAGTATGTGTTCAATCTGTTACTGTGTAGGGTTGGCGACTGAGGAAACAGACTCTAGCTTATTATAGCCCAGAACTCTGTGAGTAACAATTGTGTAAAGATATGTTCAACTGTGAATATTTTCCCACTGTTAAATTGAACTGTTTGTTGAACTGATACTGTTTACTGAATGAATGTATGTCCTATTTATGAATCAGACAGGCATCCTTAGTAACTCACATTTCTTTATTCTTGCTACCGTTTGAGAAATCTCTGTCATCGACAGTCTGTGAACGGATGGCCCCACCGACGGTCTATGAATGGATGGATTCGTCTAATCGATTCGGTTTCCATGTTGGAACCACTACTGTTTACTGATTGATGGCCATCATTTACTATTTGGTCTGTTAAGACCTGGTCTTCTGGGACCTACCGTTTACTGTACGGTTACGCTAAAGGATGTACCACATATCACTGTAAGACTGAATGATTGGATTACTGAACGACTGAAATACTGATTTAATGAACTGTTTCATTTCCGTAAGGACACTCATTCTAAACCTCTTTACGCATTATGTTATTCACTGGGCTTTAGCTCACTGTTTATATATATATATGTAGGTGCTCAGCCACCAGACCGGAGCTACGAGCGTGGGTTAAACTCCAGTTTTGTCAAGCCAGCCTATGTGCCTCCCCGCAAGGTTCCGAGTTTGCCATGCTATGGCTCTGGGGTGTTATATTCTCCCCTGCTTTCCGATCTTTATTACGTATCCCGTTTAGATCATATCATCTTGTATTGTTATCAAGGATTAGGTCCGTCTTGAATATCAGAAATGTTTGTATAGATTGTACTGTTCTGAATGTGTGAATGCATGAAAAGTCTTTACTGTATTGGCTTCCGCCAAGCCCTGTACTCTGTTTTACTGTATTACTATTAAGCAGGCCTTCGGTAATCTCGGATTACTAGCCGGTTACGGTGCCAAACCCGTAGGGCCGGGTTTGGGTCGTGACAGAGTGGTATCAGAGCGATACCTACCACGAGTTATACCACACACACGTGTCCAAATGAGCTATAGGGCGTCCTAGAAGGTGATTAGGCATTGCATGAGCATGATAAGTGTGTGGTGACTGAATATATAACTGTTTATGTGATAAACCGTTAAGTATGTAATTGCTTATGATTGAAACTGTTATAACTGTTTATAGAAAATAGATAATGCAAGCACTGCAAATGAAACTAAATCCTCATCCTCTGAGGCCAGAATGGCCAGACTAGAACGGATGATGGAACTGATAACCGCAAGACTGGACCAACAACTGAATCAATAGCCCCCACCTCCTCCTCATGTGCGAGCGAGTAATGTAAATGTACAAAATGTGAATGCTAATGATGGGGATATTATTGCTCTCACCCATAAGTTCAGCAAGTTGAAACCGCCATCCTTTCAGGGAGGCCTTGAACCGTTAAAAGCTGAAGCATGGGTTCTAGAGACTGAAAAATTATTTGAAGTCTTTCCGTGCTCTGAAGCACACAAGGTACTGTTGGCCACCTTTACTCTCCAAGAAGAGGCCAAAAGGTGGTGTATGCTCATCCGTGATGAAACTACCGTAATGACTTGGGCTCAATTCAAAGGAGCCTTCTTTGAAAAGTATTTCCCGCAATGTGTCAGAGACAGGAAAGTAACTGAGTTTGAACAACTGAAACAAGGCACCATGTCAGTAGCAGAATATGAGACAAAATCTATTGAACTTGCCCGTTATGCACTGCATATGGTGGACACCGATTACAAGAAGGCCAGAAATTTCGAAGGTGGCCTGAATGTTGCAATCCTTGACAGAATAAATGTCTTGAAATTACCGAGCTATGTGAATGTTCTTGACCAGGCTTTGATGGCTGAGGCAAATATCGAAGCATTGAAAACTGAAACACCAACGTCTGAATGGTGTGGTAAGAGGCAGGGTTTCAAGTTTAAGAAGGGCAAGCATAATCCAGTAAGCAAGAAATAGAATACGGGGTCAACAACTAGCCCCAGTCAAGGGGGTGGTTTCATCCCATCTTGTTCTGAATGTGGCAGGAAGCACAAAGAGGTTTGTTACAAAATATCTGGAGCCTGTTACAGGTGTGGCAAGGTAGGCCACATGGTTAAAGACTGCCCCTCTACTCCGCAGGCCAGTAGCAAAGCTGCACCAAGCGCAGCGGCATCAACTGTAGCACCAAAGCCTAACCCTAGAGCTACCGGGAAAGAGCCTATGAGGCAGGGCCGAGTGTTCGCCCTAGTACCGGGAGACGTGCAAAATACTGAGGCCGTTGTATCAGGTATCCTCTCTATTTGTGCTCAAAATGCATATGTACTGATTGATTCGGGGTCTACACATTCTTATGTGTCGCATGCTTTCTCACGAAAATTGAATAGACCCTTAGAACCCATGAATTACTTGTTAGCTGTATCATCACCTGTTGGGGGATCCATGACATGTGCATATATGTACCTTACTTGTGAAATCATTGTTGGGGATATGCATCTGTTTATTGATTTACTGTCATTGAACATCGATCATTTTGATGTAATATTGGGGATAGACTGGTTACAAAAATATCATGCTACCATTGATTGTGTAACAAAGCAAGTTGTTTTCCATCCACCGGGTTTACCTGAATTTGTGTTTAACGGAAGTGGAGTAGTACCTCCTCCATATTTGATTTCTTCGGTGAAAGCCGTTAAGTTGATTAGAAAGGGTTGTAAAGGATATCTGTGTTCTGTGTTGACTGTGCCTACTAATGTTAAAACTGATGTGAACTGTATTCCTATAGTCAGAGAATTCCCAGATGTTTTTCCAGATGATCTGCCAGGGGATTTGATTGACAGGGAAATTGAGTTCGCTGTGGATGTGATTCCGGGTACACAGCCTATATCGAAAGCTCTTTACAGAATGGCTCCAACTGAACTGAAAGAACTGAAAGTGCAACTGCAAAAATTGTTAGACAAGAAGTTCATCAGGCCTAGTACATCACCGTGGGGTGCACCTGTTTTGTTTATGAAGAAGAAGGATGGCTCACTGAGACTGTGCATTGATTACCGTGAACTGAACAAGGTAACTGTGAAAAATAAATATCCATTACGCGTATCGATGACTTATTCGATCAGTTACAGGGTGCTCAAGTGTTTTCCAAGATTGATCTCAGATCTGGATATCACCAACTGAAGGTTAAAACAGGAGACATTGATAAAACTGCTTTTAGAACGAGGTATGGCCATTACGAATTTTTAGTTATGCCTTTCGGAGTTACCAATGCACCTGCAGCATTTATGGACCTCATGAATAGAATCTTTAAACCATAACTCGATGAGTTTATTGTTGTATTCATTGATGACATACTGATTTACTCCAAAAGTATAGAGGAACATGAACATCATCTGAGACTTACCCTGCAGACCCTAAGAGAACAGAAACTGTATGCTAAACTGTCTAAATGTGAGTTTTGGCTTGATCATGTTATGTTTTTGGGGCATGTTGTTAGCAAAGATGGAATTTCTATTGACCCGTAGAAAATTGAAGCTGTAGTGAACTGACCTAGACCAACAAATGTGACAGAAGTCCGAAGCTTTTTGGGATTGGCTGGATATTACAGACGATTTGTCAAAGATTTCTCCAAAATTGCTTTACCATTGACTCAACTGGCACAGAAGGGAACATCATTTGACTGGACTGACCAGAGGGAATCAGCATTTCAAGAGTTGAAAACTCGACTTGTGACTGCACCTGTTCTTGCCTTACCTTCAGGTACGGATAGTTATACTGTTTTTAGTGATGCTTCTTATAAGGGTTTGGGATGTGTTTTAATGCAGAGTGGGAGAGTTATTGCTTATGCTTCCCGACAACTGAGATCACATGAAAAGAACTATCCGACCCATGATCTGGAACTTGCTGCAGTAGTGTTTGCACGAAAAATCTGGCGTCACTACCTCTATGGGGTGACATGTGAAGTATACACTGACCACAAGAGTTTAAAATATTTCTTCACCCAGAAAGAACTGAATATGAGGCAACGAAGATGGCTAGAACTGATTAAAGATTATGACCTACAGATTTTGTACCATCCGGGAAAAGCCAATACTGTTGCCGATGTACTGAATTGGAAATCGATTGCAAATTTAGCTTGTTTACTCACTGGACAGAAAGAGTTGCTTAGTGATCTTGAAAATTTGAAATTGAAGTTGTTTTGAAAGAACAAGGTGGAACAATAGCTGTTATTTCTGCTCAACCGGCACTGATTGAAGAAATTAAAGAGAAATAGCAACAGGATGATTTCTTGAAAAAGATCATCGAATAGAGGGAATCTAAATCGAGACCAGGGTTCAAATTTGAAAACCATGTACTGAAATTTCAAGAAAGACTGTGTATACCGAATGATCCTGAATGGAAAGGAATAGTTCTGCAAGAAGGCCACAATTCAAAATTTTCTATCCATCCGGGGAATACGAAAATGTACCAAGATCTGAAACAGAACTTTTGGTGGCCAGGAATGAAGAAAGAAATTGCCTGCTTTGTGTCAAAATGTCTTCATTGCCAACAAGTCAAAGCGGAACATCAGCGACCCGCAGGCTTACTGCAACCCTTACCTATACCGGAGTGGAAATGGGAGCATATCACGATGGATTTTATCGTTGGACTGCCTCACTCTAGAAAAGGTATGGATTCAATTTGGGTTATTGTTGATAGACTGACCAAATCTGCTCACTTCTTACCTGTCAAGACAATTTATAATGCGGACAAATTGGCTATACTCTATATTGATGAAATCGTTAGATTGCATGGAGTGCCTGTGTCTATTGTTTCAGACAGGGATTTGAAGTTCACATTGAGGTTTTGGCAAAGCCTACAGACTGCATTGGGTACTGAATTGAGGCTGAGTAGTGCCTATCATCCTCAGACAGACGGACAGTCAGAAAGGACCATCCAGACTCTGGAGGATTTATTGAGAATATGTGTCCTTGATTTCTAGGGAGATTGGGAAAGCCATTTGCCGTTGGCTAAATTCGCCTACAACAACAGTTACCATTCAAGTATTGGTATGACGCCTTTTGAGGCATTGTACGGCAGAAAATGTAGATCTCCGATCTGCTGGGCAGAAGTTGGAGATGGGCCTTTGCTTGGGCCCGAGATTGTTTATGAAACAATTGAGAAAGTGAAATTGATACAACAGAGACTGAGAACTGCACAGAGCAGACAGAAAAGTTATGCAAATGTCAGAAGACGGGACAGAGAATATGAAGTGGGTGATCGCGTTTTTGTGAAGGTGACACCAATGAAAGGCCAGACTCGTTTTGAAGTCAAAGGCAAGTTAGCGCCGAGATATGTCGGACCGTATGAGATTATTGAGAAAATCAATCCGGTAGCGTATCAAGTTGCGCTTCCTCCTGAAATGGAGCATATGCACAACGTCTTCCACATCTCTATGTTGAAAGATTATCTCCGGGATCCTTTCCATGTGATTGAGCCTACTCGGGTAGTGTTGAGTGACGACTACACTTACGAGGAACGGCCTATACAGATTGTAAACAGACGGATCAAGAAACTGAGGAACAAAGAGATCCCGTTAGCGAAAGTTGACTGGCAAAACCATGGTGGCGTGTATGCCACTTGGGAGAGGGAAGATGACATGGCAAAAAGATATCCAGACCTGTTTCCACTGAATCCTGTTTTCTTCCAGAATGAAGGTAACTCGAGTTTAGAGAACTAAACTCTTTATAAGGAGGAAGCGTAACAACCCTCATCTTGTTCTGATTGATGGTGATTGATTACCGAATTCGCTAAATTAACTCTTGATTCTTGCAAAAGCAGTGATTCGATTGGTATGAAATTATTGGAATCTTGAATCGACCGAGACACGAAACTAAATTGATTGCCAGTATCTGTTTGAATTTCATTTTATCTGTTTGACTGTTTAATTATCTGTTTAGTTTTTATGTTTAAACTGTTAATTGAAGGCCTTATCGGCGGCCGAATCCAAAATTGATTGATGTTCCATGATCAATAGAATTTATATAATTTTATGGTATAATTATTCGAAAACTGATTAGGTATGATTAAATTAGATTAAATATTGATAAATTGCATAGTTGGCCTTATTTACCAAACTAGCCCTTAGTGGGCCACTACCTCACACATATTTGAGCATTGTTATACACTTGCACAACATTTCATCAGCCACATATTGAGCACACAACCGACCTTAGAGAGAGAGGAATTAAGAGAAGTGAGTTCATCTTGTGTTATTGCTTGGAAATCTAGAAGATTAGAAGAGTTCTTGCTTGTTTGAGCTTCTACACTTGTAATTGAGGACCTAGGTAAGGATTTCACCTTCTCATTGTTGTGTTTAAGCTTGTTCATGCATGGTTTTGGGCAAAGTTGAAGTCTAGAGCCAATTTATGGCTCAAATTGTTGGTTTGGGGCTTAATTGTTGCATGCATGTACATATAGGCAAGTTTTGAGGTAGTAATTCATCATTCCTCACATGCATGTTGGTAATATGGTTTTAATTCGTGTTGTCATCATGTTTTTGGAAGAGTTGAGCTCATTAAAGCTAGCATTTGAAGTGTTAAATTGGTTTGAATGCATGCATGTCATGTTTGAATATTGTTCATGCATGTTCATGAAATTGGGTTTGATAATGAGTTTAATTGAAACACCCTTGGGCTTTGATTTCTCAAATTGACCTTTGTAATATGTTGTTCAATGAGTTTACTTATGTTTTCCAAAAAATTAGCCCAAGAGGATCGAAATTTATGCATCAAAACTTGATTTTGAGCTTGGGACTTGAATCTGGAATTTCCAGATTTTAGTTATCCGCTCGAGCGGGGGAAGTGCCACTCGAGCGGGAAAATCGAGCTCCCAGCATCTTGCACTGTGCATCAGTCAGCTCGAGCGGAGGATTGAGTGCTCGAGTGGAGGATTGGGTGACACGCTCGAGCGGGCGTCGAGCGGAGATTTCACCAATCCAGTACTTTTTGGTCCACTCGAGCGAGAAAGTTTACGCTCGAGCGGGGACCTTTATTGCATGTCCGCTCGAGCGGTGAAACCTGCGCTCGAGTGGGGATCTGTTTCACTGAAAATTTTGAAAATGTTTTCTGAACACATCATTGCATCCTCGTCCCATCCTAGGCATTCTTAGGCCTAGTTTAAGACATCTTGACGAGGGTTTAGATGTAGAACACACCAAAGCAAATTATGGATTAAGTTATGATCTTTCCCAACTATATAGCTTAGTGTGTGTTCAATTTGTTACTGTGTAGGGTTGGCGACTGAGGAAACACGCTCTAGCTTATTGTAGCCCAGAACTCTGTGAGTAACAATTGTGTAAAGATATGTTCAAATGTGAATATTTTCTCACTGTTAAATTGAACTGTTTGCTGAACTGATACTGTTTACTGAATGAATGTATGTCCTATTTATGAATTGTATTGTGGCATCCTTAGCAACTACTGTTTACTGTTACTGCTACCGTTTGAGAAATCTCTGCCATCGACGGTCTGTGAACGGATGGCCCCACCGACGGTCTATGAACGGGTGGATTCGTCTAATCGATTCGGTTCCCATGTTGGAACCACTACTGTTTACTGATTGATGGCCATCATTTACTGTTTGGTCTGTTAAGACCTAGTCTTCTGGGACCTACTGTTTACTGTACGGTTACGCTAAAGGATGTACCACATATCACTGTAAGACTGAATGACTGGATTACTGAACGACTGAAATACTGATTTAATGAACTGTTTCATTTCCGTAAGGACATTCATTCTAAACTACGCATTATGTTATTCACTAGGCTTTAACTCACTGTTTATATATATATATATATAGGTGCTCAGCCACCAGACCGGAGCTAGGAACGTGGATTAGACTCTAGTTTTGTCAAGCCAGCCTATGTGCCTTCCCGCGAGGTTCCGAGTTTGCCATGCTATGGCTCTGGGGTGTTTTATTCTTCCCCGTCTGTCTCATCGTCTTTGATTACGTATCCTTTATTTAAGTATTCATCTCTTTATCAAGGGATTAGGTCCCCGTACTGAATGATTGTAAATGTTTGTATAGACTATACTGTTCTGAATGTGTGAATGCATAAAAAGTCTTTTTGCATCTGTATCCACGACTCATTGGACATTATTTATTTCTTGTATTGGGCTTCCGCCAGACTGCTTTTTGCTTGACATCATTCTCTGTTTTCTTGAATTCTTTGACCGTAATCTCGGATTCTTGGCGATTCTGATGCCAAACCCGTAGGGCTGGGTTTGGGTCGTGACAACTAGTCTGAGCACTTGATGTTCCAGGGCAACATGTTGATATTTTTTTTTTTTTGTAAATTAATGGTTAATAGATTTTATCGACTTGCTTACAAACCAATATTAGATCCAAATAAAAAATTTAACCCAATGTTTAATAGGTTAATGAGTAGATAAAATGTGCTGTTTTGGCAACTTCCCAAAAACGCCACGTTTTGAGCAATTTTCCCAAAACGCCACCCTTGCAAAAACGCCACTATACCATTTGGAAAGACCCAAAAAAGCTACTTACAAATTTACCAAACTACCCTCTAGAACATTATAATTAATTAATTCAAAAAAATGTTGGCATGCAAAAAGTAAGGATATTTTGGTCATTTTAGAGTGATGTGACACTTTTAAAAAATATTAAACCAAAAAGTAAAAAAGTCAGTTTTTTACCAACTTTTCAAATCACTTCCAAAAAAGTCAAAAAACTTGATAAAAAGTCAAAAGTCAACTTTTTACTAACTTTCCAAAACATTCCAATGTAAACATTTGATTAAGAAAAAGTGCCATCTCGTCACGATGAGTTTTAGATCACCACTTTCTAACCTAGATTTGAGAAAAAAATTTCAATTTTTAAAATGAGTAACCAATAATTGGTGACTTTAATTTTAATTAATTGAATAAAAGCCTTTATAATAGGGTAAATTACACTCATCTCTCTAAAAGTTGGCAAAAAAATACAATTAGCCTCATATTCTATATATAATTACATTGACCTCCATTTATCCATCATCTGCATTAATTTGAGTTGATTAACCTTACCTAAAAGGAATCATTGTAATTATGTCAAAAGTATGGGGCTATCTATATTTTTTTTCTAAACCTTAAACCAATGCAATTTACCCTTTTATAATAACATAACATATTTTTTAATTTTGAAATACTAAAGATCTCTTAAACATAATACTTAAATTCACTTTTATTGATATGATGACAAAGAAATGGGGTAATTACACCTCAGTGGAAGTAAAATATATATATATATATATTCATGAAAAAATTATAATTTATAATTATAATTATTAATATTTATAAAATTTCTCACTATTTATAATTATTTTTTCAAAACTGTTGATGTGATGTTTCTCCTAAAAAAATTAAGTCTTATATAATTAATTTTTAAACTAATCAATAATTAACCTGAAGTAGTTGATGTCATTATAATTTAAGAATGTCAAACCTTTTCCAATGAAGTTAATTATTTGTTGTTTGGATTCTATTCTATAATTATAGGATGGAAGAAGCTTATCTCTAGTTTGCCTTTTGCTATTGCCTCATTCACAACCTTCAAAGGATTGTTTATGTCATTTTCTAACTTGGATTCAAGCTTACAATCACTACGATATGACTCCAACGAATTGCTCACTACTTGTCATTCTCTCATCAAAAAGATGTCATTATTTTAGGATTACATTTGAAATTTGAATTTGAGAAAGAAAAAAGAAAAAAATAATAATAAAAACGAAGTAGAAGCTATTTTTTTCTTATTTTTTAATTTCTTCTTAAGTTTGAAGAAAATATATTGAATTTTACAAATTTGGCATAATTAAATGATTTCATTACGGTATTAATTCAATTAAGATTTCTCCTCATTTTCATCAGTATTAATCTAAAATATAATAAAGCATGACTGTTTTGAAAATGTGTTATAGACATTTGTCCTATGTAGACATTTGTCCTATGTAGACATTTGGATGGCTGAGATCAGGTCTAATGAGAAGATCCAACAGTTATTTGTGAAATCATACGATTAAGATTTAGTGTCTTTCTATTTCAAATTTTGAAATTTTGATAGTTAGTTTAAATTGGATTAGATTGTAGTGGGGAGTGCCTTTAAGCATGAGTTATTCAGTATGGATAGAGACATGACATTGTCATATTTTTTGTATTGAAATATGCATTTTATTTTGTTGATTTTTGTGTCTTCACACAATTGATATTAATTTTGAACATTTAGCCTTTATCAAAAAAGAAGTTTGAGGTTATTATGCTAAACTTTTGAGCTTATTATTGTATTGTTTTAAATCTTAGGGATAATCAATGTAGTTAATCCTTTTTCCATGAAAAGAAAATTTTATTTATAAAAACAACAATTCTAGATACCTAGAATTTTATTCAGAAAAATCATGTGATACAAATCCATTTATTTTTCTATATAAAATCCTAAAATTATTGCATAAAAATGATTATGCAATATAATTAATTCTATTTTCTTTTTATTTTATTTTATCATGACAAATCGCGGACCAATTCATTTCCACTTTGTGAACAATGTTGTTAGTTCGTTAGTACCAAAAGATGCCAATCACTTTTTATTCAACTACTACCATTATTTTTCTCCAACAACCAAACTTATCATTCAACAACATTATTGCCAAAAGTTTAGGCTTTTGGGTTTAAACCAAGTCAGTATTCTTATCTTGTCATTATAAAAATCACAAAAATAGAAAAGGATAGAGTAGAGGATATCATCACTGTTTTCAGTAAGATATCATCCAAGTGTGATGAGTAATCAGAATCCCTAATACTATTTTAATTTGGTTAGAAGGTATGCAACAAATCGTAGTCTCTGGCCTAACAGTTGTGTAGCATTTTTTGTAGTGTGATATCGCGAGTTTCATTTTTTTGAATATCAGTTTGAAATTTTATATTTATTAGTAGTTAAATTTAATTATCATTGATGTAATGCTTTTCATATTTAAAATGTAATTGTTTGTTTCTTCTCAAGTTTAGATTAGTTAGTTACTTTTTGTTAGAATTTAATTATCTTTATATTTGTAATACCATTGTTTATTTCTTGTCAAATTTGGACTTAGTGACTACTTGTCGGACTTTATTATCCTTGATGTAACACTTTTCATATTTATAATTACTTTGTTACTGATTTAAAAAAATGATTGCATGCAGCAACTAATTTTGGTCCATTAAAGCACAAAATTGATATATTGCACAATCTTTTGTAACCCTATTTCAAATTTATACTCCATTTAAATCTGTATAATTAATGATCTAGAGCTTAATTAGATCGAGTATAGAAATTGTTAACCAACATGCTAACTTAGCCAATAGGACAATCCTCTTTTAAAATCACGCAAAAAATCTCTCCTCCTCGACCATAAGCTACAAGATTGGCAAAATACTAAAATTAAAGAATTATGCCGCCTAACTAATGGAATTCACACTTTGTTTGATTCTGATTTTCAGAAAATTTTAGTTTTTTTTTTTTCCGTATTTTAATGTTTTCAATAATTTTTTAAAATATTTTAAGCAATTTTTTTTAAAATTTTTTTGGACATACCTAATATAAATACATTTAAAAAGTATACTATTTGTGAATTTTTTTTAAAAAAATACAAAAAAATGAAAATTCAGTACATTTTTCTTATTTTTGTGTATTTATTAATTTTTTAAAATATTTTTCACGAAAATTTTACTATTTAGATACATCTAAGTAAGATACATCTAAAAAAAATAAAAAATTGCTTAAAATTTTAAAAATATTTATTAAAAATAAAAAAATACAAAAAATAAAAAAATTTAATTTTCAATGAATTTAAAAAATTAAAATCAAATACAATGATTGTTCTTATAAAGGAGCTTTAAAAAATTCATATATATGTATATATATATATATAAAGATATATAATTTCAAGCAATAAATTTGGATATCAAAATTCAAAAGAATCTTAGTCGGCACTATACCGTTGTCAAGTCTCTGGTGTCCATGTGTCATGTGCTAGTGTCAAGTCTCTGGTGTCCACGTATCATCAAGCTCGAAATTTGCTACATAGACGACTTGAGTTTCTTAACATTTTAAGATTAAGAGATTAAGGCCTCGTTTGGGAATAGGTTATTTTAGTAATTTTTTAATTTTTTACGAAAAGATATACAGAAAAGTAGAGAGGTAGTGTGACTAGTTTTAGTTAACTTTTTGACTTTTTAACTAAAATAGCCACTCCCCAAACGAGGCCTAAGGGGTGGTTTGACATCTTCAAATAATTTATTTTTTTATTTTTTTTATTATATTATTTTTTTATTTTTTTGTATATTATTTTATGAAAAGATAAAAAGTGCATTTATTTAGATCATTCTAAACAATTTCTAAATTAAATAATTCACCAAAACCTTAGGTAATCATTTATTTTTAACCATGCAACTTGTGAGGAATATTATATATACCTCTTTGCGTATAATACAAATAAGTACCAAAGACAGCAATTTTGACAACGAACATACAATGAATTAAAAAGGCAGGCCCACTTGGAATACAAGTCTTTTTGCTCTTGTTTTTAAACAGCACTGGAGACAATTACAAATCAGTGAAAATATGGTAAAAATCTGTAAAATTATAAAGGTGAGTGTGACTCAAGTATAGCGACACAACTTTTGTTTGCATCAGATTACAAATTCATTGCAATTTCATCATTTTATAAAATATTTGTCTCATTTCCCACTAATTTATAAGAAAAATTCTACTCTATATATTACTATTTTTTGTCATATCAATCATCTACATAGATACCTCTTGTTGTTGTTGTTGTTGGCTTTTTTTTTTTTATTATTATTTTTATTTTTAAATTTGAAAATAATTATTAAGGAATTAATGATAACAAATGGGTAGGAGTTTTCTTCAAATCTACTGTTGAACTGGAGGGATATTGTTGGGCATGTGAAGCCTAATATAAGGTCATATTTCGATAATTTGAATAGTTTATTTTGTCAAACACTGTGTGTAAATCATCCATGAAAAATTTGACGGATTTGATATTCATAAATTTATAATTTTATTATATTTGTTTTAAATTTGTTTTATCTATTTTTAAAATAATATGTTATCCAATTTTTGAATATACATATAAAATCATGAATATCAAATCAATTTGAACTTTTTGATGAACAATTTGCATATAAAATTCTATAACACGAACAATTTAAATCATAAAAATTAAATTCATGATAGGCCTCACGAGCCCCAACAATAATACAGAGAAGGATAATGATATAGTATACTCTCAAAAGGTGTACCATATACAAATTATGACATTTGTGGGCTTAATTACCACATAACTTAAAAAAAAATGAATTATAACCAAATAACATTTAAGATATAATCTAAACAATTTTTGGATCATAACTAAAATAATATGATAATCAACATCCAATCATAACTAATACCACAACATAATCCACAAAAATCGTAACAAAAAATGCATATAATACACGCAGAGAATTTTCGTAAAGAGAATCCATTCCCTAACAAATAATATCTTGCTATATAACCTAGCAATATAAAACAATTAAAAAAAAAAAAAAAACAGTATATTGCAGTCCTCAATTTATAATTCCCCATAAAAAAATTTCCAACATGATTGATAATAATACACCAAGGGCTACAATATAAAAGGAAGAGTGCAACATAACATCATCATCCTCTCATTCCTCATATCATTATTATTGAGGAAACCCTCTTCAACATTTTTCATCACAACCCACCGTCTGAAGTTGGAAGAAGACCCCTACCACCACCGCCGCCGCCACCACCACATGGGTGATCTGACGGCTGCCGGCTGCCACCGGCGATCCACGTACTTTTCCGGCTGCATGTCGCCCTCGCGTGTTCCGGTACACGAAGAAAATTCCCGCATTCGTCTCCTCCCATCGGCGGCGACGACAACCACCGGAACCGGAGATGGGGAAAGATCATCAAGAAGTTGGTGAAAGAAAGTAAAAACATTTACGGATCTAACAAACCTCCCACGTTTCAGTACGATGCTATTAGCTACTCCCAGAATTTCGATGAAGGGAGTCATAAGGAAGAGTTAAATCGTTGTCCTCAGGGGATTAGAGAAATTAGATTATATGTACGTAAGTGATTATTATCTTGTTTTTTTTCTTTCTTTCTTTCTTTTTTTTTTTTTTTTTTTTTTTAAAATTATTATTATTTGTTTTAATGTAAGTTTAGGTAATTGTTTTTGAACTTTTAGAACATGTATTGAGTATTTTGAAGATCCTATTTTTCTTTTTGTGGATGAGATTGATCTGCACATTTTTGTTGAAATGTGAGGTGATTATTATAATTTGTAGATCTATTAAAGATCATGTCATTGACCCGAGTGAATTTTGTCTCTGATACACCTATGTGATACTTTTCGATTGATGGGTGAAAAGTAATGAAGTAAAATAGAGTCATATTATTGAGTGTTTAAAGAATACTAAGGTTAAGTTTGGTATTTTTAAAAAAATTTAAAAAGTCAAAAAATTATTATCTTATTTAAGTCACATCATCTTATTTAAGTCACATCACTTCTCTAACACATCACTTTAAACCTAACTCAAATCTAACCCATATTTCATAAAAAGTCAAAAAGTACACTTATTTAATCTTTTTAAATTTGACCTAAATATATATATGTATATATGTGTGTGTTTAAAGAATACTAAAAATATATATATATATATATTTATTATTTATGATTAATGAAAGAGTAATACCACTTGATACTCCATCGGACTTGGATGAATATTTGCTTCGTGGCCCCAACACGAGGCCATCTCGATAAGCCTGCCCTCTTTGCTTTCAATATTGATACATTTTGATTTATTGGTGATTGGGGATCTACATTGCACGTGACGCATGATTTTTTATTATTTGTTAGTATTATAATTATGCGTGTCTTTTAAATTGATGTGTGATATATATATATATATATATATAAAGTATGGTGATATATATATAAAGTATGAAGATTTGTATAAATAAATTAATTTATATTCAAAATACAATTATTGACTTTTTTGGCTTTCGAAGGTTGTTATTGTAATTATGAAGGATCAATCACCCTTACAGAGAATTAATTTCCAACTAATTATCCAACAATTGTGTTTTAGTTCTTTCGGTCACCATGAAAAGGGCTTTTACTGGTAACTTGAATTAGGAGAATTTAAGCAATATAACAATTAAATGAAGAACAGTTGAAGTATCTCATAAAAATGAAAAATTTACAATGATCCAAACTCAAATTGTAGAGGTTTACAAGAATAATCACTTGAAACTACTTATAAACGAAGTACAGGAATTTAAAGTATAGGAAATGTAAGACTAGAAATATAAATCTGGAAAGGAAAATAAGTATAAAAGACTGGTTTTTTAGATCTAAGTCTGGGGGTTTTTTCTGGGGCCTTCCCTGCTATTTATACTGCTCGAGGATGACCATCGAACTGCACTTCTAACTGTCGAATTGCTCCTCCATGATTGCTGATCATGTTGCCTTAAGATTAGCTCCATCACGCCATTACTTGCAGTTAGGCTTCCCCCCTAAATTTGAATTTAAATGTGAGTAACCGTTGATGCCACATCACGTTGTATCTCTTTGTTGATCCACTGCTACTTAGATCTCGTAATAACCGATACTAACTGCCACGTGTACGATTAGGATCAAAGACTTGAATAATCTTCTTATATTATTCTTATTTTGCCACGCGTCGAATTGTAATTGGCTTGCACAAAATATGTAACCAACATTACCCCCCACACTAATATACCCAGTACTTTGTGATATTAGTGGATCAAGGTCTTTTCCCCACATCTTAGAACGTGCATGGGTTTCACATTCTCCTAGAAATGCAATTAGCATTCATCATTTGTATTAAACTCTCTTTCAATCTTTTGAATGCCCCCACCACCTTAGTATTCGAACAGACTGATGCATTTTTTATGGCCGAATCAATTTTCCCCTCTATTGATCGAGCACGCAAAGAGTCATATGACAGTGCTGTTTTTTCTCGAAAGAACCTCCATGCATTAATTAGCCACCTTTACCCACCTTCTATATTCAAGTCATGGATGCCTTTGCAAATTATCAACCCTTGGACTTCGAACATATTGCCCTTAATCCTTCGATTCAGAAACTTACAAGTATGGACATGGGAAGTTCTTCTTCTGACTTACCCTTGGACTACGAACAAACTGTTCTCAATCCTTTGATTCAGAAAGTCACAAATATGGACACGAGAAGTTCTTCTTCACAATCCTCTGCATGGGATAAGGCTGAAACTTCTTCCTCTTCTGGGGCTTCTGGCTGGACAAGCTGGTCAAAACCTAATGCCTGTGACTTTAGGAACGAATCAACCATCACTTCGTTGAGTTTACTGACCCTTTAGAGTTCCCTTCTTATGCTCGAGCTCAGTGGTCTATCCCTACGTGCCCATTGACCATTGACGCAGTTTGGAGGAGAATCTGCTTGTGGCATGGTATACATCCTTCATGCCTACAAAGATAGTGCACGCTACCTGACGCCTAAAAGAAGCACAAGGGTACAACCCATCATTCTTAGCTCAGAAGGCAAAGATTTGTTCTTCTGACTGGCTCGATTATATTAATGCCCTTGTTCCTTCTGCTCTTGCTTCTCTTTCTAAAATAGAAGCATCCACACCTTTTCCTCCGCTGAATCCTTGCTGAATAGAGAGGCTGAGGCTTGCCCTCTCCGTGGATAAGGTCTTTCCACCTTACAAGCCTCCACCTTCCCCTAATCTAGCTGAGCGGAAACAAGCTCAACTTCTGCTCGCGGCTTTCTCTCACTTACCCTTCAATGTTCTTGAGGACGAAGTTCCTCTCAAGAACTTTGGATGGGCTTGTGAAATTCTGACTCGGGGTCATGTCCTCAATCCCCTCGCCCAAGCAGAGCTTCACATGTTTTTGGACCAACTCCCATTGTTTCTCCACTGGCATCGGGCCTCTATGGCCACCACACAGTCTTTAGACCAACTCTCGTCCCTTCGAGTTCATGTCCAGTACGAAGCAGAGAACTTCATTGAAGAATTTGATGATTTCAAGAATAAAGATTCTGTGTACTGGGATGACTTGGAGATAGATGAATTGGAATAAGGATTGAGAGAAACAGCATTCGAAATAAAGGCTGAAGAGCTCTTTTACGAAGTGAGAGCACATCAACTCATGCAGCCAATGTTAGAAGAAATAGAGGATAGAATAAAGAAAGAACAGAAATTCATTGATTATTGTTGAACTAAATTTCATGATCTTATTATTTATTCTATTCCCTATTTTTATGAGCTTGAGTTTGTACCCAAATAGGGCCATTCGATGCAATTGTTTTTGCTTTAATACCATTAAGACCTTTTCTTTGTTTGGTATGTTTTGATCTTGTCCTCATTTGTCTTTAGAGCAAAGCAAATTCAGGACTTCGAACTGAACAATCTTATTCTTCGAATCTAGATTCAATTGTTTAAAATGAAACACTAAATACCAACGTGAACTTTTTCAATTTATGGAATAATAGTTGACATTTTTTGCTGATCTTCATTTAGAATCAGTGTTTCGAATTTGACAGTCCTACCCTTAAAGTTTATTTCGATCATAACCAACATATGGTCATGGCCAGTATGATCAATCAGTTTTAAATTGACCAATTTTTCTCCTAAAATAACAGTCTATACTTTCAAAATAAGAAAGTTCCTTTCTAGGGTCTGACTGCTTTTAGTCTAGAAAGAGAATCTTTTTAAACATATATAATTCAATTATTGGTTTTGATGTTTCAACAACAATTCCCATCCTTAAGGGATCTCAAGTTTTGCTTTCAAGGACATTACTTTCATTGAGAAACCTAAAACATGCCTTTAATCCCTTCGAAGTAAACGAATACTTGAGCATTCTTACATCCATAAGTATAAAATGTACTCAAGTCGGCTTTTTAGTTTCAAGCCGCTTATTATTTTACTTTTGGCGCCAAAATATTCAAGCCAACTTCAACACTGATGTGTTTTTCCTCCAAAAGTATCAACATTGAAGGAAGCTCACCAATTATTGGTTTTGATGTTTCAATGTTAATTCTCATCCTTAAGGGATCTCAAGTTTTGCTTCAAAGACATTACTTTCATTGAGAAACCTAAAACAGGTCTTTAATCCCTTCAAAGTAAATGAATACTTGAGCATTCTTACATCCATAAGTGTGAAATGTACTTCGAAGCTGGCTTATTAGTTTTGAAGCTGTTTATTATTTGACTTTTGGTGCCAAAATCTAGTTTCGAAGCCAAATACTATACTTCGAAGCTGGCTTCAAAATGTGGGATGTGTTTTTCCCTCCAAAAGTATCATGATTGAAGGAAACTCTTCGTATTCGTACTTTTAGTACTTAACAAATTACGCAATATATCTTTCGGATACAAAGGCTTTTAAAACCCTTTTATTTCGTGCTCTGAAATCATTTGCTCGCTCAACACACAAACCCTTTATCTCTATCGATCTTCTACTTCTTTCTACTTCCTTTTTTCCAAATTCATATGAGAAAGCGTTTTATCAATGGCTTTCTCTTCATTGAAAGTGCCAGTTGTAGAGCGTGTGAGCCCGTCTGTAGCCCTGAAAAGACTCATTGATGTAGAATGTGAAAAGTACAAGGCTGGAGAGAAAAGTGCCATCGACGGACACATCTTCATCCTTCGTCGTCATATGCAACAAGACTATTTGCTTAGACCCATATTCAAGGAGATTCCTATTGAGCTTCCAGCTCTATATTCTCATTTGGAAGACCACTGACTTCTTCTTGAAGGCAACCTTGATCGGAGGAGCCGAGGACGAACCGCCCCCACCGATGCTGGCCCACGGTGAGACTGGAGTGGCAAGAATGGTATGATCAAGTTGTCCCTAGTAGGACCCTGGACCTTCAAGAACTCTACCTTCTCGACGCCCTCCAACTATCCAGGTTATCCATCTCAAAGGACTCTTTTTTAATCCCTGCTGCTCTGTGCTTTTGGAATTCTACTTTTAACTTCTTTCAATTTAGATGTGGGATAATGGCCCCTACTGTTCTTAACATTTGCCACCTATTAGGATTATTTCCCATTGAAACCCCCATCGAACCAGATTATCTTGACCTAGCAGTCCCTTTTTCCCTCCATTCTCTTAAATCATCCTATAGTGACTTTGTCAAGGCTGAGAATAGAAGGGGGGATCCTGTGACTGATAGGGAATTCTTCTCTTTCTCATTATATTGGATATGCAAGTTCCTTTTCTGCAGCTCCTCTCAAAAAATTATGCCTAAATTTGCCCCTCTTGCCAAAGCCCTTGTTTTACAAAAGAGGGTGGCTTTAGCTCCATATGTTCTAGGTCACGTATATAGAGCCTGCTCTCTTTTCTGTGAGAAGCCCTTAGATGCCAATCAAGGGAGGCCATTTTGGATTCTTCAACTTTGGCTTTTTGCTTATGTCACTGAGTTACAGTCCAAATGCCTTAAATTTTTTGAGCCAAACCCTCCTACTCATGACATGAGGCTAACCAATTGTAGACACCCCAATTTTGACCGACCTTAAGACTTAGACGTCACCGATTGAGCGCTCGGTGATGTTGCATATTGTGCTCGTTCAGAAGTCTCAGAGTCACGGCCATGAGCCCTACCTCCGGACTTCCGAACCCTCTTCTGTACCTTGTCTCTTTGCCATAACTAGATTCGGTTTTCTCTGCTTTTTCTGAAGGAAGGAGAGGTCCTCAGAGACCATCTCTCAAGGGTCAGACTACATTTCGTGGGTCAGAGGCCATTTTGCCCATTTCGAGTCTTGCCCCCGATTTTCGGTTGCCAGTGCCTCGGTTCGACTGCCTAACCATCTCCGATTCCTCCGATTTTTGGCATACATCTTATTTACTCCCTTTGAGGGACACTGAGGTTCTGAGAGACTCCACTTCGTGGTCGAATGCCACTTTCTTGCTTAATACTGCTTCGGGACCTCGAATGCGTGTTTTGGCCCCCGAGCATCTGCTTTTGCATCTGCTGTTCATTTTGGCAGTACCTCTGCTTTTATCACCAGAAGGTCATCAAGGGTGGGAGGCCAGCAATTGTCTCAAAGAACCAGTTATATTCTCCCAAGGCGCTCGACGCCTGCTTTTCTCACTTCCGAGCCAATGTTGACCACCCTAGGCCATTTTCTTCAACTCCAAAACACATATTTGTGTTGTACACACATGGAGGACCCTAAAAGTCTATGGCCGCCAAGAATTGTTGTTGAACCTTGAACCCCTCCTAAAAGTGGCTTGTTGTCTCCCTGCTTTACAGCTAATTTCCAACCAGAGGGTCTTGTTGAGGACACATGGAGGACACCTTTGTGGTGGCCGCCAAAATTCCTCGACCATTTTGCCCCTTGGCCGCCAGCCATAAGGGGTGATCGGCCTACCACCGCAACAAAAAATAGCAGTCGCCATGTTCCTTGGGATGTGTGCTTTGCAGCTGTATAGCTTTTTCCCCCAAAATATCTGATTTCGGGGGACTTTTGTAGAAGAGGGAAACTTAATCCCATTTCTCTACACATTTTTCTCTCCCTTTCTCCTCCATCCTTGCATACATACAGCAGCCCTAGCTCTCCCTCATGTTTTTGGAAAATTGCTCTTAAGCTCATACACACATATCTCTCTCTCATTTCCTCTCAAAATCTCTAAGTTTTGCACCATTTCTCCATCACTACCAAGCACCACCACCACCACTTCATTTCCAGCAGCTTGGGGAGCTTTCCAGAAGCTAGGAAGCAACATTCCTTGGTCCAAGAGGTAGCAAAGAAGTGGTCTTCAAGGGTAAGTGCCAATCTCCCTCTTTTGTAGCACTTTTTTGCACCATTCTTCTAGCCTATTTGCTTACTGTTTTGGGCTCCGACCCGAACTGAAAGAGTCATTATTTTGAGCCATTCTTCATGTTTGTTTAAGGGCTCAACCCTGTTTGAGCCCCCCAGTTGGTACTTGCTTCAATACCTCTTTGTATGCCATTATTTTGCATGGTATTTCTAGCCTATGTTTGATCTGTTTTTGAGCATGATATAAACTGTGAGTTGGATTATTTTGAGTCGTTCTACAACATTGTAGAAGGGCTCAACACTGTTGGGGGCCTCCATGCTGTACTTACCATTATACCCCTCTTTGGCCCCCATTTTTGCATGCTTTGTTGGCTTGTCTTGCTTCTATTTTTAGGCCATCATCAGAACCAAAAATGGCCATATTTTGACCTTCTTGGCATATCTCACTAAGGGTCTTTGGCTGTTTGATTTATATTTGGCCTACTTCATGTTATACGCTCTTGTGACCTTAATCTTGCATTGCATTTTGAGCATGTTTGCATACTGATTTGAGGTTTGTCATCTACTGTAAATGTTCATATTTTTAGTCCCTCTTCAGTGTTTTAGAAGGGTATTTTTCTGTTTGGGCTTTTCATCTACCACTTGCTTCATAGCCTCCCTTACGGAGCCATTTTTGTATGCCATCTTGGCCCTACTTGTGATTGCTGTTTGACCATGTTTTGTACTGTAAAAATGTGATTTTTGGGGCTGCCTTGCTTCTGCCTTTTCATGTCATGTATCAATTATGCATGTATTGTATAGCTGTAGGCCATTTTATGCATTGAAATCCATGTTTCGGGATCATTTCATGCATCGGGTATTATTTCGCCTCATTTCGGGGCTGTTTTGCCCTTCATTTTGCCACTGATTTTTGCATGTTTGCATATCATATTCCATGTCTTTGCCATGTCTCATTAGAGTGGCATTTCGGTGCCTGAGGGTCCGTTCTCGGCACGCACTTCGAGGTATCTTGTTTTCATCTGATGGCCTCCTATGTGAGTGTGGCTGAGGCTCTCTCATGTAGGTGTAAGCCCATTATTGCATTGCGTATGCCATTTCATCCATAGCATTGTGTATGCCCGGTTGTGTATTACCTCGTACAGCGTGTATGCCATTCCATGACATTGTGTATGTTAGGATTGCATATTAGCTGCATTTCATACATATCATGTATATTGCATCGTGTTCGGGATAGGAGTTAGTCTTGACACGGAACGAGGCGCTGCTTTCAGACCGAGTGATGGAACGGTCTCAATTCCCAAGTCACCCATTAATTCGGATTATCCATGATGGAGTTAGGTTTTGTTGTGGCATTCATATGCATTCACCCTATATTGAGTTGCAATTCAAATTTCCTACCATTGTGCGTCGATATGCGTGATTGATGGCATGAGGATCGAGGCATGTATATATTTGTGAAATACATTGCTATGCCCCTTTCCTGCTCTCTGTTGCAGCAAAATGAAGAATCAGCAACTTTTCGGAGTCTGGCACGCATTTCAAGAAAAGGTGTAAACAGAGGCTAATTGGGACATCCCAGTGGATTTTCTTGCAAGGCAGCCCAAACATGCAGCATTCATCAGAATCAAGGAAGCCCTTGGCTTGCACGCCAGTTTACAGTTTTTTTCTTACTTAATTTGTTAATTAATTAGGAATTTGTATATTATTCGGACTGTAATATTTCGGACTGTATTATTCTTTCATTTGGGACTGTATTATTTATTCGGACCCTCTGTGCGAGGGCATAATTGTAATAAGTGTGGGTGAGTGTGATGTATGTCTTCCAACCCCACGTCTTTCTTCCCTTTTATTTACCTGCTTATGATGGTTAGATATAGGGCATATTTCAATTAGCATACAGTATGATAGCATGTTTGCATCATTCATCTGTTTTGCACACATCGAGCTCGGCGCATCATACAAACTGCATTTGTATTTCAATTCCAAATTGAATACGTGTTAGTTGTAGCATCCCATATGCCATGTTTAGAATAGCCGAGCCTGCTATAATTCGCATCTTTGCATGTATTGCATCAGGCAATTCTGTGTATCTAGGATCATGCATGGATTTCTAACGAGCTTCTGTTTTGGCTTGGAGTACTCGGTGAGTTTTATGCTTTAGCATCTTTGTATGTGTGTGAGTGATTGTCATGAATAGCATGCTTACTATGAGGCTATGTGCTTATGTAATATAACTGCCTTGAATGCCTGTGGGTGGAGGTTAAGGTACTTGGATTGGAATAGTTCATCAAATATTTGTTTTAATCCCACTAGATAGTGGCAAAATCACGTTTTCTAAGCCCACCCGAGGGTGGCAAATCCACGTCTTAGCCTACCTGCGGGTAGCACCATCAAACCATTTTTCAAACAAACAAATATGAAATGTTTTGTTCCAATTCAAAGCACCCAATTTATACTTGTATGTCAGGCGATCACATAGTAACCTAGGCTAATAACCTAATAAGAACATACAACGCTTTCAAAAACAGATATCATGGTTAGTAGAGACCGGTCTTGATCGGGCGAAGCGGGGTGCTCACGGCGACCTTTCCCTAATCGTATCCAAGTTCCCGAGCCGAGGCAACTTTGGTGATGACGCGACACGTGGCATTTGGCACCGAGTCGTGGTTTCTAAATTTCCCATTTTAAAAAACATTTAGGTGGCGACTCAGATTCCGCAAAGCACCATGTTTGGCACTTCTTTCAAAAAATCTGCTTTCAAAAACCATTTGCTTGGATGGACTCTTTGGCTCAAGATTGAGAACCGTGACATTTGAGTCCATCGAATCAGTAGTGACCCAATATCGAACCGTAACGGGGGACTCGTGACTCCTTTCCCCGGATGCTCGGGACGCCTACACCAATGCTTCACTTTATCCTCTACTTTTGCTTTTTACTTTCTTTTCTTCCACCAACTTCCAAATTTCTCCTCCTTCCTATCGTCATTCCTTCGAACCCATGACCATTGGCCTAACTTGGTTGAAGAATTTCCTAAGTGATAGGATCTGTGCTTCACCTGCTCACAAAGACATATGTGCCTCTATTTTAATCCCCAGAGAGCTATTCATTGGGACCCTGAACCCCAGAGCTTCCAAATGCATTGCTGAGCCTTACTGTCCTGCTCAATTTGCTAGACAATTTGGCTTCTCACAAAGGGTCCCAATACCCCTCTACAGTAATACCAATCTAAGCCTTACCACCAGGGATTTGAAAGTTCGACGGTCCAGACTAGAAGAGGCAACTTCTAAGTTTATACAGGACTTGATCGATTTTGAGTATACTCATTTTCTTCCTCAAGATAACATGTTGAAGAGGTATCACAACTGGTGGGTGACCAATATGGAAGTACGCCTGGCCATTTCTCCTCAAGACCTATTGATGGTGTTGGATGTGCCTAAGCCCAAAGGAGCTGGAGTTGTTACTTCTTCTAGTGTCCTTACCACTTCAGCCTCCTATACCGCTAACAAATGGCTCCGTCAGCTCAACTCCTCCTAGAGTTACCCGAGCAGCCTCAAAGAAAGGTATATACCCTTGTCTCTTCTTCTTTTGTCTTGATAATGCTTCTAGCCTTATCTTTAGTTCTTCTTTTGTTGAAGGTGGTGTGGGTGCCTCACAGGGAGATTCTCCTCAGAAGACTTAAGCTCTAAATCTTCTCAAAAGCAAATAGCAACAAAAGAAAAGGAGACTTTTACTTGAGCCTGAAAAAGAAATTCTTGAGGTTCAAGCGGAAGAAGAAGAAGAAGGAGAAGAAGAAGTAACTCAAGAGCAAGAGTCTCCCCTGAAAAGAAGGAAAAGAGTGACCGTCCCTTCTTCTGCCTTGGTTCAAGATCCCACACATGATACAACTGCCAGAATAGTGGAAGAGGAACTCACTTCTGCAGAATCCGAATCCCACATTTGAGAGAAAGAGATTGAGAAGGAACATGCAATACCAGTACAAAGAACAAAGAGGAGGAAGATGACTGTCTCTTCTTCCGACGGTTGAAGACCCCGATCATGAAGCAATTGTAAAGCAAAGAGAACAAGAGCATTCTAAGGCCATAATTGTCTTTAAAGGAGCTAAGAAGAGAAAGCAAAGAATTTAAGGGATGAAGCATGGCCGATGCAATTCAATTCAAAGGGAAACTGCAAGAAGGCAACATATTGCTGAGCACTATTCCCTTCGGAGTTCTCCTATTGCTGCTATCACTTCTGAAACAAGTAATTTCTTCCATGCCTCTATTGTTTCTCTCTTGTCAAATTTTTAGTATTGAAACTTGACATTACTTTACATCTCTTCTTTTGCAGTAACAATTATCGAGCTAATCCTTCCAATACGGACTCCTCTTTCAGCTTGAAGTTGATCGATGCAAAATGTGAGGACTATTCAGATAATACTTCCACTTCCTAGGCCTACATTCAATGTACCTCCTTGATGCCAAGCATCCTCGCCTCTTTCTTTGGATTAAATCCAGATTCTTTACTTATCTTTGGATCTACCTCAATTCAATTCTCCTTCGAGCCTTGCTCTTTCTCCTTCTTCTAAGGAACTTCTAACTGCTGCTCCATCTCTGATGGTAGCTGGTTCCCCTATAGAGGGTGCTGGCAACTCTCCAACCCATGGTTTGTTACCTTTACCTATTTCCAGCCCTTCTTCCCTTGACCTATTGGTGGCCAAGACCATAGAGACTGCTGAAGATGCTCCACCTATTTCTCCTATCCCTATGCTATCCTCTGTGCCTTCCACCACTACTCTTTCTGCACCCTCATGTCTACGGATGAGGTAGATATCTTTGAAGCAAGACTAGCCAGTCTTTTCGATATGCCCTCTACCTCTCCAATAGCCAATGATGAAGCTGAGCCATTAGTTTTGGCTGACTCTTTACTAGAAATTTTTCAGAGTCCTTCTTCTAGTAGTAAGCCTTCTACACCTCTGATGAATTTGGACAACTGCCTGGAACTATTGATATCTTTTTCAAGGATTTCTTTTGAGGCCCTAGAGAGACCTATAATAAAGAATGGCTTCCTTTAGTGCTGCCAAATTGTTAAGCAATCCGGCATGTCTGTCTCAAGTCACCTATCTCAGGCAGCAGCTACTATTGACTTCTACATCAATATTTGTTGTGCTGCCAAGGCAACTTTGGTGATGACGGACACATGGCCTTTGGCACCGAGTCAGGGTTTCCTAAATTTCCCATTTTAAAAAACATTTAGGTGGCGACTCGGTATTTGACGAAGCAGTCCATGTTTGGCACTTCTTTTAAAAAATCTGTTTTCAAAAACGATTTGCCAGATTTGGACTCTTTGGCTCAAGATTGAGAACCGTGACATTTGGGTCCATCGAACTGTAGTGACCCAATATCGAACCGTAACGGGGGACTCGCTCTTTCCCCGGGATGCGTTCGGGGACGTCTACAGTTTCTGGCGACTCTGCTGGGGACTTAGAGAACTTGACTCGAACTCATGATATTTGGTTTTGACTGCACTTGTGTGTTTCTTTGCATTGCATTTGCATTGGTGCGCCCAGGACACCGTGTTTGCCATATGCCATTCCCGAACGATTTGCCGAAGGCTTGTCTTGTCAAGGCATATCCATAAGCCTGATCGGCTCTGGGCTCTGATAGCATAGGAACACAAACCCCGGTTTTACCGGGGCACTCTTTTTGACCATTCGACCTAGTATATATTCGGATCCATAGTGACCATTCCAAACTAGGACAGGTTGCTTACCGGTTTATAGGTTGTTTGAAACCACTGTGTGCGCAGTGAAACCCTAGCTCCTGACAAAATAGGACAGGGAAACCCTACTCCAACATAGGGGTGTTTTGGCTCTCACTTATCTGCTATGTGCTTGTTAGAGTGTGTCTCTACAGGGAATGCATGTATCAGTCTATGAGTTTGGGCATCAGTTCATGCGGCATCAACAAGATCCGAGAATCGCTTGTCTCATGGATATCGGATTCAGCTTTTGGGGAACAAAGATACAGAACAAAGGATCGTTGATTGAGGATGTTGTATTTTCAAATTTTATCAACGTGTGTTGTATGCCCGATCGTGTTGTGTATATTTAATTTAAGTTGTTATGCTGCCCGCTTATCTCGGTTATTTATTTCCTTTTCGCTTTATTATCTTTTTTGCTAGGGCGCTTTTAGCACGATTGCTTCCAACCAAGAGATACTCTCCAAGCACTTTGGACACGAGGTCGCCGACTCAATCGATCCGAGGATCCGTTGATGGACATCTAGTGTTCCACTCTACCCCGCTTATCAAAAGAAGGTCAAGAGGCGTTAGGTGTCGAACAGGATTACCGGACAGAGGACTACTTTGACAAGAACAACAAAGTTGAGATTTCTGTGTCTGCCATAGAGATACATTTACTGGCCATTCAGATGGAACAAAGAATACATCGTGGATGGAGGCGATGATGCGCCAAATGCACGAGAGCATGAAACAGATGCGGGGATGCCATCCGCCAAGCGGAATTTTCTAAACAACAAGTCGCAATATGGCCCAAGAAAGTCGAGCCGACATTCTACCGCAAGAACAGAATGTAAGGCTCGCTTCACATCAGCTCCTCCTCCACCAAAGGCTCCACTACCCGAAAGCAGCATCTATCGCCAGAATACCCGCCAAATCCTCGAATACCCTCCAACACCCGTAACACCCTACCCAATGTCCGAATATCCAAGAGGACATCAACCTTCCAACTGGCCCGCCGCTTCGTCAAGAATCGCCCAAGAATCTACACCCAACCACGGACTTCCATTCGAAGTTCGAGGTAGATCATACAAATCTAAACCGAGTAAGTTGGAGAAGCTTTTCAAGAAATCGCAGGGGTGAAGGCCTATCCCGACATCGAAGATGGGTACATCGACGCGGGCCGTAATATTGCCGCATGATTGAAGATGCCACAGATTGATCGGTTTGATGGGTCAGGGGATCCTATGGTCCATCTCCGGTTATTTTCAGACATCCTGAGGCCAATGGGCCTAACCCGACCACAAAGCTTCGCTTGGCCCAACTTTGCCGGTGTGGCGGCCATCTGGTACGGGAAGTTAGAAGATGACGTGAATAGAAGCCGATGAGATGGTCGAGGCCTTCGCTGCACAATACTGCACAATACACGATCGAGATTACAACCCGTGATCTCAAACGACGAGGCAGGAACCCAAGGAGTCTTTCTCCGATTTTGTAACTAGATGGAGGGCAAAGGTGTTGATGATGACCTTGAGGCCTACTGTCAAAGATCAAATCCGGTTGATTGTGCGCAATCTCCAACCGCAACTCATGCAGAAGATGATCGCATTCTTTTCCCACCTTCTCGATTTACACTAAATGGGGGTACAGACGAGGATGCGCGAAGCAAGGTTTGATCGACCAGACCGGAGCACCTGGCGACATTCAACCGCATAACAACGCAGTTCGAGTGGCGCTGCAAACACAAGGATTTCGGAGGTCAGTATGGTCACCACCACTCCCCCTCCCCATCCAAGGCCCGCGGCGGCCACACCCTTTTCTAGTACATCCGGGAGCAGTACCCAAGCCCCGAGATATCAGTCCAGAGGCCAAAGAACCTTCACTCCACTATACATGCCTTTGTCCAAGGCTCTTGGGGTTCTAATCAAAAAGGGACATCTGAAACCCCTAGAGCCGAGGCCATTACCAAATCCACTCCTCTTTCCCACAACCCTGGCATCAAGTGCACATTCACCAAAGAAGATGGCCATGATACGCACTAATGTTTGGGTCACCACGAGATTCAGACCTCGCTGACAAAAACATTATTCTCGCCTCCGAAAGACCCAACGTCACAACCAACCCACTCCTCAAGACATAACCAAGATCCACCACCCAAAAGAGTCAACCTCATCCAAACCGGGTCGTGTCCCACGATCCTAGTATCTATATTACTCCCTCTCACCTACCCAAGCCGAGGTGATCCTTCCCGATCGCACCAACTTGTGCATGTTAGACGCCTTCACAACCCAACTGAGCCAAAGTGGTGACCATCGAAGATGGAATGGGGCAGGTTTCAGAGGAAGGAAGAATTATTGAGTCTGGGACGGAACAGTCTGGAAATCTAGCTAGAAGAGCCTATGATCCGAGCGGATACATTCTACCAGTGGGCCAGTCGGAGTTGAGTGTGGGGCTACCAAAGAAAGCTGAGCTGTGCATGATTCGGGGGGACAGACTTGAACAAGGAGCATATGATCTGACAACAGTGGAAGAAGATTTTGCCAACCTCCAATTCTTCAACGATCGGGAATCAGGGGATGTAACAGTCAACTGGTTTGGATATGAGGAGTCGGCGGAAGTTATCGGATGGTTAGATGATCAGCCAGATGTCGTAGAACTTCAGCCAGAGCAAGGCCCGGCAGGGGTAAGGGTATCAATGATGGCCGGAAGGGCCGAGAGTCAGAATGGATTGCCGGAGAGCGCCGGTACAAAGAATTTCGCTCGGGATCAAGATATTATGAAAACTGAACAACAAACCATACTAACACAGGAGGAGCAAGGGAAGAATTGGGATTCTGAGAGAATCTGGAAAGCCAAGAACCATGAAGAGATTGAAAGTGCTGCGAGCACGAAAGCAGGATATGCTGTGAGCATATGGGATGAAAATACCGAGAGTACAAACTTGCCAGAACCAGATAGGTGTCTTTTTAACGCTAGCGGGATGTGGTGGGAAGACGATGACTTATGTCTTGCCCACACGGATAAAGATTGGGCAGGCGCTCAACCAGATGATACTTGGTACCTCGATGAGGTGGACCACATGACCAGGAGCGGGCGGTACTTCAAGCCCCAACACCTAGACCAACCCGAAACATCTGGAAAAGATAAAGAGGCTGAGGAACAGAGAGAGAAGCAAATTGAAGAAGAAGCTGTACTGAGACAGTTAAAGAGGATACAAGCAGACATCTCCATCTGGGGACTGCTTATGGCGTTAAGGGTACATAGGCAGGCCGTCCTATCTGCTATGGACAAGGCCAAACTCTCCATTGATACTACACCAGAGCAGCTGGTTGGGCTGATTTTTCCGGGAGGAGGTTCCCTGGTATTAACCTTTTCAGACAAAGAATTGCCGCCTGAGGGCGTAAATCATAACAAACCCCTCTACATCTCTGTGGAATATAGAGATAAGTGGATACCGGTGGTACTTGTTGATACCGGGTCATATCAACGCTCGCCCAAATGTATCAAAGATATGCAATCGGGTTGAAACCCGCGAACTTCATACCAACCACTCAGTGATCAAAGCTACGATAATACCAGGAAGTGATGGGATGACCGCAAGGTTCGACCTGTGTTGGTCCAGACAACACAACATTGAATTTCATGTCTTGGACGCTCTCGCAACCTTTAACTTACTCTTGGGGCGGCCGTGGTTGCACCAAGTAAAGCGCTTTCTTCCACTATACACCAGATAAGTTGAAATACCCTCACGGAAGGGGTTGCAATTGTTTTGAACTCATCCATCCATCCGCCGGAAGTGTCTACACCATGGAAATCGAGCACTATGACGGAGGATCTGTTTATCGGGGTTCACTTTGGCAGAGGCCCGTGTAGTGCGTAATATTATGGTCAGGGAATGAAGGTGTACGCTGCTGCTCAATCCGCTTACCTCATGAACAAGCTACAACACATCCCCGGATGGGATTAGGACGGAGCGGCAGAAAGGAGTCGCCACGCTGGCCGGTGCCACACAACCCGCATACCTTGGATCGGGTTATCGCCCACCAAAGAGGATCAGTGAGGAAAGGAAAAGAAATGGCCTAGAGCGTGAGCTACAGCCGGAAGCCTTTTGAATTAATGCACAAGGTCACGACCCAAACCCGCCCTATGGGTTTAGCATCAGAATCGCCAAGAATCCGAGATTATCAAGGCCCAACAAGAATACACCAATCGAGTATGTATTCAAGTGGAAGCCAAAACAAGAAGTAACTAGTGTCCACCGAAATGTGAAAATCAGATGTCAAAAACATTTTATGCATTCATACAGCAAAAACAAGACAATCCATATACAATCTATACAATCGCATAAACAACAAGACGGACTTAATCCTCGATAACAAGACAACAAACAAATATACAAAAGGTACAATACAAGAGGGAGACAGTGGGGAAACAAAACACCCCAAGCCATGGCATGGCCCTGAACCTCGCAGTGAGGCACATAGGCCGGCTTGACAAAATCGGGGACCAATCCCACGCCCTAGCTTCTGGCTCGTGGCCGAGCACCTACATATATATATAAACAATGAGCTAAAGCCCAATGAATAACATAACGCTGAAAGAGGTTATGAATGAATGTCCTTCACAAGAATGAAATCAATTCATTATACAAGATTTCAATCTTTCAAGATTTCACCAATCAAGATTTCAATCAATCACCATATGTGGTACATCCATTAGCCTATAAACAAGAGGGTCCAAAAGGACCAGCCTTAACAGATCAACAATAATGATGGCCATCAATCAAGATGGTTCCACAAGGAAACCGACAGAGCTCAGAATACCAATAACAAGGGTGCTAAGGATGCCACAATACAGCTTCAAATACAGACATACATTCATTCAATAAGCAATATCGCTCAATAAACAGCTTCAAGATTCAAAATATAACCATTTGAACATATCTTTACACAACTGTTACTCACAAAGTGATTGGGCTATCAAGAGCTAGAGCGGCCCCCCGAGAGCCAACCCTAAACAGCTAACAAATAGAACACACACTAAGTTCACAATGGAAGGATGATAATTAAATCCCTAAATTCCTCGGTGTGGTTCTATGTCTAAATCCTCATTAAGATGCCTTAAACTAGGCCTAAGAATGCCTAGGATGGAATGAGGATGCAAAATGCGACAAAAATCGGCCATTTTTAAAACAGGCCTCCGGCCGAGCGTAAACTTCCCAACCGAGCGACAAGCCAACAAAGGTCCTCGCCGAAGGTTAACTTTCCCGCCGAGCGTGACACAATCCTCCGCCGAAGGCCAAGATTCTTCGCCGAGCGGATCGATGAACAAGTAAGATGCCGGATGCGCGATTTTCCCGCTGAAGGCAAAACTCCGCCGAGCGATCAGAAACAATGCGAAGAAATGGAAGCATGAATTTCGCCGAGCAGAACTTCCTCGGCCGAGCGACGGCCAAATTTCGAAAATTCAAATTCGACTCGAAGTTTCAAACCAAGTTTCAATTTTCCAAATTCGATCCTCTTGGGCCCATTTTCTGGAAAACTCTTTCAAACACATAGAATAACAAGTTTTAAAGCTCAATTTAAAAAATCAAGGCCCAAGGGTGTTTCAATCAAACTCAATTTCAAACCATTTTCAAGAACACACCCAAAACATGCAATGCATGAGTTTTAATCCAAAATCAACCTTCAAATCTTGCTCTAAAGAGCTCAATAGTTGGAAAATGAAGTGAAAACATGGACTATGATAAAAACATGGACATGCATGTGTGATTCTTCAAGAATTCAACTTCAAAATGTGTCAAAAGACCATGCATGCAACATTCAAGCTCTAATTCAACAATTTATGAGCAAATTCATGACTTACTCTCTAATTAAACATGGAGCATGCAAGAATAAACCTTAAGGACAACAATGAGAGGTCCAATTACCTTACTAAGTCTTCAATTGAGAGTCTAGGAGGTCAATCTAGCAATCTATGCCTCAAATCTTCAAGTTCTTCTAGCAAATCCTCAAAATGAACTCAATTCTCTCCTATTTCCTCTCTTGGTCGGCTAGAGCTCAAGAATAGGGGCTGATGATATGTTTTGATTAAGTGTAAACAAGGCTCAAGTGATGGAAGTAGACAAAGTCCACTCAAAATGGCAATTCGTAATTAACTCAAACTCTTTAATTGACTTAATTTAATCTAATTTAATTATTCCTAATCAATTTTCGATAAATATATCATTAAATCGTAAATATTCTACGAGTCTAAAACTTCAAACGGTTTCTAAATCGTCACGATAAAGCCTTCAATTAGCACTTTAACCACATAAATGCAAACAGATAATCATTCAATCAAACAGATACAATATGCAATATAATGCATAACTTATTCAATTTCGCCCAGCTTAATCTGGCCTATTCAAGATTTCCGCTTAATTCGATTATCACCATTATCTGCTCAGCTTTAGCATTAATCAAGATATAATTCATGGTTATACGGTAATCAAGACGAGGGTTGTTACACACGTGCCCATCCAGTACCCTAAACGACGCTTTGTCCTGAGGGGAGGATTTTCCATTTTGCGCTTCCCAGAGCCATGGTTAAACGCGAGAGGAAGCTGCACTGTGTTTCGAGATCTTCTTCGACGGTAACTACCCGGATGACGCCGCCACAGAGCGCATGCACTCCAACAATGAGGTTGAACAAATAAGAAGGCAAGGATCCCGAGGGCATAGAATTTGAAATGGGGTAGCATCGCATGTCTCTCTCTCGATCCTCCGATCGACTAAGAGTGCTTGGGGATAACATCGTGGTTTCCATGATTGGGGATGGAACTACCAGGCCTACCAATGCCTATCTTGGACGATTAATTGCACCTCTCTCACTTGGCAAGACGAGGAGGATTTTTGTCCAAAGAAGATCGGAAGTCAGTAGCCTAATCGATTCCACCGAGTCCCGTGAGTCGGAATCGTTCCACCGATCGAGTCTCAACTGGTACTCGAAAGTTAACCCGATGCCACACTCCGTTTAGGTCAGTTTTTTCCTTTTCATTTGAGTCTCTCAGAACCAATGAATCGGACGATTTGGATGTGCCTGATGAGAATGAACTATCTGTGGTTTCCGAGTATTTTTCTGTCCCCTTGATTTATTGTATTAATTCAGACTTTCAAAACTTTGATGAAAACGACGAGGACGAAGTTCCTCCGGTTTTACAACGTTTAATTGAACAAGGGCAAGAGAGATTTGTTAAACCATTAATGGACGAAATCATTACCGTGAATATTGGTACTGAAGAGGACCCGCGGCTGGTCCAGATCGGGTCCACGTTGTCTTTCGGAGGAACGCGAGCGCTTAGTCGCTGCATTAAAAGATTTCAAAGATGGTTTCGCGTGGTCCTACGAAGACATGCCTGGAATCGATCCTAAGATTGTACAACATCGGATCCCCCTTGACCCCGAGGCCCGACTTCGCAAGGTAAACTCGTATGATCCGTCCGGATTGGGCTCTTAAGATTAAGGAAGAGGTCACTACAAATCAACGCAGCTTCCTCGTATCAGAATATCCCACTTGGTGGGCCAACATTGTTCCGGTGACGAAGAAAGATGGCAGGATCCACGTGTGTGTAGACTTCAAGGATTTGAACAGAGCTAGTCCGGCGACGACTTTCCTTACCGCACATCGATGAGTTGGTAGACTTCACAAATAGGCATGCATTGCTCTCATTCATGGATGGCTTCTCGTGATACAACCAGATAGTGATGGCACCGTAAGATAGGAAAAGTTTGCATTCACCACCCCGGGGACATATCGCTATCGTAATGCCGCTTAGTCAAGAACGCCGGTTACTTATCAACGCCGCCACCACAATACTACATGATATGATCCACAAAGAGGTTGAGGTGTATGGATCTACATGATTGTCAAGTCCAAGGAAAGAGAGGGCCACTACACCGCCTTGCATAAGTTTTTCCAAAGGATTAGGGAATTCCGGTTGCGGCTAAATCCTCAGAAATGTACATTTGGTGTTACAGCGGGAAAAATGCTGGGGTTTCTAATTACACAAAGAGGCATCGAGGTCGATCCTTCTAAAATCAAGGCCATCTTAGAAATGCCACCACCAAGGACTGAAAAGGAGGTGCGAGGCTTTCTGGGTAAAGTGCAATTCATAAGACGGTTTATTTCAAAATTAACCTTGACTTAGAACCATTTTTGGCCTCATGAAGAAAGGAAAGAAGTTCCAATGGGACGGCCGATGTCAAGTCAAGATTTGAACAGATCAAAGAATATCTACGTAACCCACCCGCTTTATCGCCACCGTAATGGAAACCGCTTGATTTTGTATCCGCTGCTGATCAAACTACAATGGGCTGCATGCTTGCGCAAGAATTAGAAGATAAGGTGGAGAAAGCCATCTACTATTTGAGCAAAAAGATGCTGGAGTATGAGACCCGATATACACCGTTGGAAAAGGCTTGCTTAGCTCTAGTATGGGCTACCAGAAGTCGCACTACCTCGTTAGCTCACTCAGTAATGTTGGTTTCACGACTTGATCCCATCAAATATCCTTCGAGAAACCAAGGCCACGTAAGCTAGCTTGTTGGTTGCTGTTGCTCTCCGAATTTGATCTCACGTACGTGACACGCAAATCAGTGAAAGGAAGAGCAGTGGCAGAGTTCCTTGCCGACCACCCGGTTGGGGGGGATGAAGCAGTTGAGTACCTGTTCCCAGATGAATCAATCTTGCATATCGACGATAAGACTTGGACGATGTACTTTGACGGAGCGTCAAATCAACACGGGTATGGGATAGGAGTGTTGCTGATAGACCCGACACCTCAGATCCTCTAGCCTTCAAACTCCGATTCAAAGTCTCGAACAATGAAGGTAATACGAGGTGTGTATTGTTGGTCTAGAAGCGACTCGAACTAGGGCAAGACTTGGACGCCATTGGATTCGAACCTTGTTGTGACTCAAGCTAAAGGAGACTGGAAAGTGAAAGAGAAAAAGATGATGATGTATCACCAAACCTTGAATTTGCTGATTCCTCGGTTTGAGAAGCTAAGTTTTACTCATCTACTAAGAGAGAACAACAGGGTCGCAGATTCTTTAGCAACTCTATCATTTATGATAGACATTCCGTGTGGAGTCCGAATGCGTCCAGTCATCATTGACCAGAAATTTGCACCTACCTATGAGTCAATTGCAGCCATAGATGAAGTTTACGACATCTGAAACTTCTTGGAGAAAGAAACATACCCGCCAGGGGTAAATGCCAAAGACAAAAGGGCAATCAGAGAATGGTAGTTCGCCATCATCTCGCGATAAACCATATAAACGGGTCATCGGGAATGCATAAACCGGCGTTGATGCCAAGAGTCAAAGCGTCGATGGAAGCCATCCACGGGGAGAATGTGGTGCACACATGAATGGGGTAATGTTGGCACGGAAGATTCTCGATTGTGGTTATTATCGTCCACCATGGAGGAGGATTGTATTAGTTTCGCTTAGCGATGTCACAGTGTCAAATTCATGCAAATCGATGAACATCCCGCCACAAATCAGACAACATGACTTCGCCATGGCCGTTTTCTGGGGAATTGATGTAATCGAGTCATTACCAAGGGGTCGAATGGGCATGAGTTCATCTTGGTAGCGATAGATTATTTCACAAAGTGGGTCGAGG
Organism: Camellia lanceoleosa; assembly: GCA_025200525.1. Lineage (NCBI taxonomy): Eukaryota > Viridiplantae > Streptophyta > Magnoliopsida > Ericales > Theaceae > Camellia > Camellia lanceoleosa. The sequence goes on from CM045759.1 coordinate 187,859,670, forward strand.
CCCAATCTTATGCGGCGCTGAAGGCTTCAGATGTAGCAAAATTCATCGTAAACAACATCATCTCGTCGCTACGGGGTCCCAAATGAAATCAAGCTGCATAATGGTTCCCACTTCAAGAAAGAGGTGATTGATTTGTTGAGAAATACAATGTGGCTTTTCATAAGTCATCTACCTACCGCCCAGAACTAATGGAGCAATGGAGGCCGCCAACAAGAATATCAAGCGATACTACGTAAGATGGTAGAAACCCACGATCGCCGATAAGTTGCCGCTTGCCTGGGGCTACAGGACTTCAATCGTAACTTCATCGGGCCGACTGCACTTATTGGTTTATGGATGGAGGCCGCTCGCTTATCGAGATTGAGGTCTCGCTATTACGAGTATTGGCCGAAAGTGCCGATAGTCAAGCGGATTGACAGCAGAGCGTATTCGAGGAACTCGTGCTTTTCACGAAAGAAGGTCAAGGCACTGCATCACGCCCAAAGTTATCAACGCAAAATCGCCGGGCTTTTAACAAGAAGGTTAAGTCCAGAATTTGAAAGAAGGAGATTTGGTACTCAAAGACAACCGAAGCTCCCATTCACGCACCCAAGCAAGTTCGCACTCCAATTGACCGGGTCCCTACATTATCAAGTCAACTGTCCGTGGAGCTGTGGTTCTGATGGATTTAGATGGCTTAGAGTTTTCTCAACCGATCAACATGGACAAGTTGAAGAAATACTACCCCTTAGAGGCTCGCTAGGCCGAAAACCCGAAAGGGCGACTTAAGGCAAAACTCAGAGCACAGAAAATTTGAAATTATAAAAACTGAGCTCGCAAGGTTGAAAACCCGCAAAGGGCGGCCTTGGCAAAAGTTAGAGCGCAAAAGGAGAGTAAAAATACCCGAGCGAACCTGAGCCTGAACTACGTAAGGCTTGATTCCCATCTTTGGGATACGTAGGCAGCTTCATCCTGAAGTTCAGCCACAATCTTTTCCCCGATCAACTTTGTCCATTTGATCATCTCAGTCATCTCTATCCATCAGCATTTATCGTGATCTCCCAGACAAGATTATTCAGACTAGGGCAACTTTCCGCTGTAATGAAGTGTTGCAAAGACCATCTGCACTAGGGGCAACTTTCCATTGCCACACAATGCCGCCAGATTATTCAGATTAGGGCAACTTTCCAGCTAGGATCCGTGGTTGTGCATCTCAAAGGATGTATCTCAGCGGTCCAGCTCTAATCCGTGACGAAAATAGTTTTGAAAAGTTTTAATAAAGTTGACTTTGCTCAAAATTAATCTTTTTATAATGAAGACCATTTTTGGACCAAAGCGAGAATTTTCAAGACCACAACCTTCAATTTCATTGATTTCAAAATGGTTCTCTTGCTCTTGCATACAATTGAGGTTGCTTTTTATTACACTCAGAAGAAAACTTGAAAGTACTAGTAAAGCAATAAACCCGGCATAGTCAAGTCAAGTGTCCTCGCTACCGCCAGAGCTAGTTGAAGCTTCTAATGCCAACCTAGGCCCAACTCAGGCTTGCTGAGCCAATCCCAAAGACTCGCCGACAAAGTGCAACTAAAAGTGAGCAGGGCCAGAGCTTCTATTTCCCATGCCGCGTTCCGAGCTAGCGGCGCCAACCGAATGTAGCCGATACTCTATCCTCCGTGGGCAAGTCTGATCATGGCCAAACTGGCGTAGAATACGGAATGGGAAGTAGAATACGCAGTGAGTCAAGCCGATCAATCGAATCCGGACCTGCCGAGACATGCTGTAGCTCATTACCGGGAGATTGAGCCAAGGGCAGCGCCACGCAATGCGATCTGCCGACAAATTGCACATCCATTCAAACCACCATCCCTCATCAACGGCGTCGACTAGGCGTTGTCGAAAGAAATAGCCGCGGGCTGAGTAAGTAGGGCAAGAGTCCACAACTTGCAGTTTATCCATCAACCATACCTGGAGAGGGATGAAAAATGAGAGAATAAAGAATAGAGAGATATACGATGAGAGAAAAGTAAGATGAGAGTTTTGTGAGAAAAAAAAACCGAGCCTGAGGGCCAAGTGATGTGAGCAAATACATATGTGAGATCGGGTGGGAAACATTACCTGCAGCAGTAGTGGACTCCCTGCAAACCTGGTTGTCTCCCGACGGTAGAAAGCATCCAAGCCCATTAGTGTCTCAGCCAATGTCATGGCGATGCAACTCTTTCCTTCTTTCAAGCCTTGGGCCACTTCAATCAGACGGACGCTGGATCCTCCAAAGCTCGAGGCAAACAGAAAATGAGATAACATGAATAAACAGAGGGCGTGTCGCCGGAAGCCTTGCCAATGATGGTCGCTGCGTCACCAAAGATCGAGAACCGTAGAATCGTGCTTGGGATATCCAACATTCCGCTATAAATCGTGATCGAGCATCATGTGCTGAGTCCGCACACCCGCCTAAGGTTTGGGCATAGCCAAAATTGAGTTAAAGAAGATTCCTCACCTCGCCGGATTCTATCAAAACTTGAAAATCTTCAAAAGTGGGACATACCTCTTGCCCTCCGGTCAAGACGGCGGCCATCGGGTTCCAAAATCTCACCGCGATATGGAGGAAAGGAAGATGCAAAGGAAGTCCTACCGCGTGAATAGTGCATTCAACCCGAAACCCCGGAAGTTCAACTTTTCCGAGCCATCTAAAGAAGAGATCCAAGATGTGAGATTTTCTACGAGAAATGCCTCCATTTTTGTGCAAAGCAGTGATGAAATGAAAGAGTTCCAAAGTTGGAGCTTTATAGGGGGGTAAAACACTATTCGAGGACAAGTATCAGAATTCTAGGAGTTGCAGGAAAGGTGGCCGCCGCCACCTAGTCTAGCAGTCGCCATCTTTGTTTCAAAACCGCCGCCGCCACCTTTCACTCCCTAGATGCAAAATGTGGCCATGCATTGGTCCTGCTTTTGCCCTCCTGAAGGAAGTTTGAGGCATTTCTATGCATCGGGATGTCAAGGCCTCCATTTTCTCGGCTTTGGATGCTGCTCCATCATCCAGATTGTCCGTCCAAAGTACGCTTTGTTGTGTTTTGCTTATCGAGTTGTTGTTTTGTTTATCGAGTTGTAAGTTTTGTCGAGCTGTCGCATTTTGTTTTTCGAGTCGTTACTCTTTGTTTACGCAATTCTTGTTAAGTCTTATTTATTGAGTCGCTAACATTGTTGCATTTTTGCTTATCGAGTTGTAAACTTGCTAAGATTCTGTTATTTCTTAGTGAGTCAAGTTGTATGATTTGTTGCGCTTGCTCATTACTTGACCCGCAGAATACACTGCACATTCCCATTCAATTCCATTTTTGTGCAGAATGATGCGATGCGATGCTAAGAGTTTCAAATACAAAAACCTTTTCAAAAGCTGTTTCATCCCATCATGTTTTACAACAAAATAAAGGTACAAGTTTTATAGAAAATAAAACTGTCTAATAATATGCAAAGTGCTACAAACTACTAGCAAAAAGTAAAATAAAGTAGGAAATAGCATCAATATCCTCGGGAGCAGGAATGAGGAGGCCCCCTCATCCTCTTCTGCGGGACAACCTTCGACCATCATCACCATCCTGCCTGAGTCACATCCTCAAGATCCCCTCACCTCGCCTCCACTCCCGAACCAAGGCCGAGCTCCCCATCCTCAACAGATGTCTCGACCACGATCCGCGACCTCCTCCTCCTTCTCATCGCTCGCCTCTATAACACGTGCCCCACGCCCAGAGAGACAACCCCGCCCTCGAGCTCCTGGAAAGGCCTAGATGGCCCCGCCCCGAGAAGGCCCGATGGCCCAGCCTCGAAGGGCCCAGATGGCCCAAAGACTCGACCTCTCGAGAAGGCTCGTGTGGCCCTACATGCAAGGCATAGACACGAGGCATCCGAAAGTGAAGAGTTCAATACATCGCTCAAATATGAAAAGGATGCAAGTACAATATGCGAGTGAGGTGTGTGTCGATGTGCTCTACACAAACCCTATCAATACACAGAATGTTCAAAACCAAAGATGTCATCGTAAATATGCTAAATACAGAAAGATGGACAAGACTGACGCCTATAATGGCCATCTCAGGCCTCCTCCGTAGGATCATGCCCTCGAATGTGGCCAAGATCCCAAGCATTTCATCCTTGTACTCAACGAGGCTACAGATACAAATGCAAAACTATCACTGAGGGAATGAATGTCCAAGTATCTCGATCGATAAATCAAAGTCAGAACATACCGGTGAATCAGATCTTTGACATATTTGTGGTCGAAGAGGAGGCTCCAATGAGACCGTAAGGAGTCCCAAATCGCTAACTCGCTAACCCTGGCTTGCATGTCTGCCACCCAGATGATGAAGAGTTTGAGGATCGGGAATCGACCCACCCCACCTCGAGACGCATCACTACCGCTAAAGGAGGGATATCCGAAGACGAGCCCGACTCAAGATGGTACATCAACAGTTCAAAGTGAGCACGCACTTCGCCAAGGAAGGCATCGATATGTATGACGATAAGTGGCGAGTCCTCGTCCGAAGGTGCAAAGAAAGCATCGGTTCTCAGATAGCACTAACGACCTCGGTAGAGAGTCTATCGACCGCATAGTGGCCGGAGATACCGCAGAGGGTCTTGAGAATTGTACCTCATACCGACGCAGAAAGCGTTCCCCAGAACTATGTTCTACCAACCGTCCTTCAAGCAGAACAGATTAGGAGTTACCCGCCCTCCGGATACTCAAATCGGAGACCATCGCCAAGATCGCCAGTATCGCCATTTAATTTACGGATAACCAAAGGTATAAATCAATAAGAAATCGAATATACAAGGCAAATCAAAGATGAAAACTAAGAGAGCCGAGAGTTCGAATACCGCCGTCCTAACAAAGGTCAAAATATCGCGCAGATAGAAAAGAGCCTCTCGGGGTTTCTACCGGTGCTCGCCTCTAATACCAAATGAGTATGGGTCATGAGGAGCCCTGCCACCACCAACTTTGGGGCTAACGTCAGAAAATATACGTAGACCCATAGTTGAGAAAAGCAGTGCGGAATGTAAATACAAAGTGCTGAGGGCAAAACACAGAATGTAAAGTGCGCCGTGTGTGCAATGAACAAGTAATGAGGAGCAGAAATGTAAATCAAGAGGACAGAACGTACCTACCAGGCTCTCCAATAGCCGTCGAGTAAGTCTCCCCGCCCGCGAGAGGCCGCGCTCATATAGCAATAGAGGGTAGCCAGGCCGGCGCCACCCTAGTCGTACCGACTGACCTGTGATTGGTCCACTAGGGCACTCAAAAGATACAACCCGACAAGTTGTTCCCCTATCGCAAGAAACAGAGTGGTGCCAAAGAGGAACATAAGGAAATCGGGCGATCGCTTCAATCTCCTCAGAGACTCCTGCCCATCTCCGGCCTCAAAACGGAAGAGAACCAGTGTACCGACTCTCCCAAGTTTCTCACAAAGCGGCAGTTCTCAACAGATGTACCCACGCCGCTTCCATTCGCCCATATCCTCGCTATAAGGAATGGGCCAACCTCCTATGTCCGCACCGGCACGGCTAAATCTAGCGGGTTATGGTCAAATCCCGGCGAAAAATGGAAGGAATTGGTGGTGTCCCACCATCTTCCAATTAAAGCGTAAAGGTCCTCGCCGGGCAGACAATGTGATAACCCCACGCAAGGCCGAACCCCGCTAAATCAACCAAATCCTGACAGCCTCCGGAAGTTTCAAGATATCACTTCGCAGAAGGGAGCCAGATTCAAGACGGCAAGAGAGCCAACCCGCATTCAATGAATGCATGTGTCGTAATGAAATGAATAAGCCATGTGCAAATGAAATGAATAAGCATGTGTCGTAATGAAATGAATAAGCCGGTGCAAATGAAATGAATAAGCCGCAGCAAATGAAATGAATAAGCCGTGCAAATGAAATGAATGAGCCGCTCGCGAACGCAAGTAAATGAACCGCGGTTCAAAAAAAATCAAAATATGGGTCGCGGTTCATCTCAAATGTCCGGCCGTGTTCAAAATCAAGTTTTGGGTCATGTTCAAATCTTAATCAATGGGCGGTGGTGTTTAACTGGCTATGCTCGTAAAATCGTTCTTGAACTGTGTGTTCAGAAAATCAAAGTGTGGGCCATGTGTTCACCATCAACTAGAACTGTGTGTTCAGGAAATCAGAGTTAGGGCTATGTGTTCTACTCTCAATCAGTGTGGGCGGTGTGTTCACCATCAACTAGAACTGTGTGTTCAGAAAATCAAAGTTGGGGCTGTGTGTTCTACTTTCAATCAGTGTGGGCTGTGTGTTCACCATTAACTAGAACTGTGTTCGTAAAATCGAGCGGGCCGTGGTGTTCACTATCAACTAGAACTGTGTTTAGAAAATCGAGTTAGGGCCGTGTGTTCTACTCTCAATCAAGGTGTGGTGTTCACCATTAACTAGAACCGTGGTGTTCAAAATCGAGCGCGGGCCGTGTGTTCACCATCAACTAGAACCGTGGTGTTCTCAAAAATTGGAGTTTGGGGTCAGGTGTTTCTACTCTCAATCAAGCAGGGTGGTGTTCACCATTAACTAGAACTGTGTGTTCAGAAAATCAGAGTGTGGGCCGTGTGTTCACCATTAACTAGAACTGTGTGTTCAGAAAATCAGAGTTTGGGACTGTGTGTTCTACTCTTAGTCAGTGTGTGCTGTGTGTTCACCTTCAAATTCGGGCTGTGTGTTCGACAAATCAGTGTTTGAGCCGTGTGTTCAATTCTTAACTAGTGTGTACCGTGCGTTCACAATCAATCGATGAGCCTAGTGTTCAGAAATTCGAGTGTTTAAACCACATGTTCAGGATGCAAGCAAAATACTATGTCATAGGCTAAACTGTGTGTTCAAGCATGGCAAATGTATGAAATACACGGAAAATACAGAAAATGAAGTAAAATACCTCTCGTGCCTCGTAAGAAAGGTGATGCTCCGGCTCTCGCAGAAGTAGATCTCCGGGTGCCCGATCATTGAAGTCAGTAAAATGACGAAAAATGGCCCGCGGAAGAATGTATACCGACGGACGATCTCTAGAATAAAGGCAGACTTCTGGGCAGCGTCATGATATCGAAATCATCCCCGGCACCTAGAGGACCTCCACCATGAGGGAAATTACCCGCCATTTCGAAAAATCTACAAAAGGAGCAAAAATGAGCCAAAATTGGAAAAAGTCAACAAAAGTCAACTCTCGGGAATTGGAAAAAGTCAACAAAAGTCAACTCCCGAGAAAATCTTCCAAATATTGAGACAAACTTACCTCAAGTGGTGAAAATGAGAAAAGAAGCCCCGAAATCAAAATTTAATCGGTCCAAAGTGCTTAAAATCGATTTTTTTGCGAAAACAACTTATGGAAGGTCAAAAAGCGCCAGATAAAGTGCAGATTCAAGGAGAAAATGGTTTGGGCGGCAAGAGGAGAAGTTTTCGCAGCTGTGGGTGTGAGCTCGAAGTGAATGAATGAGAGAATATAAAGAAAATGAGGCGAAAAGACCAACCGCCTCGTAGGTGGCCTACCACTTTTTCCGGGCCGCCATTTCTTTTTGAAACTGCGGTGGCCTCCTTGGGGAACCAACTGGCCGGCCATGTCCCCACATGCTCACCTAGCTCTCGCAAATTTTGAGGAAGATCGGAGTCCCCGGGACCTGAAAAAGTCCAAGAAAAGTGCACTTTCTGGCGCGAAATTGCTCCGCCGGAACTTCAGCTGCAATTTCTAACATGTGTCACATCATTACTCATCAAAATCAGAGTGTCTCCTTTTTAAGCATGTTGTAACCTCTCCGGGAGGTGAACCAGGTCATAGCTTGAGTCAGCTTGAAATGCGCTGCTTTCTTACTCGTTGTTTCAAGAACAAACTGCACTCGATTTATGCTCGTTTGCATTGTTGTGCACATAACTTGCATTCTCATGAGCATTTTGCATTGTCATGCATGTTTTCTTAATATTGCCATACTGCGTTTGAGCATGCGTTGTCACGACGCTCCTTTTCGTGATTGCGATGCATTCACTCACCGATTAATCGTGTGTGTCAAACTTTTGGGATCACAGAATCACATTGAATATATGTTGTTAGCATATTGTTCTTGTTGAATTTCTTTTTAGCACGTATATTGTATGTACGGTTCATTTGAGGTCATGCACTGCATTTAATCGCAGGTATCGATCTTCTCCGTGTGAGACGCGACGAGAATTGAATAATTCTTCAGATTCTAACCGCATGAAATGCGCTTGTTGCTTTGCATTCTGCTTAAAACTGCTGTAACTATTTGCTAATACTTGTTTATTATGCCTTGTCGCACTTGCATGATCATTAAGTTACATCCGCCCACAGATATCGCTTTGCATTTGCCCCTTTGCTCATGGGCACGCCTCATGCACATATCTCTGCTCATCTTGTATGATTGTCTAAGTTTTCTACTTTGTCAAAATGGGTCGCCTCGGCTTTGACATTCACTCCCACTTAGACTTCCAAGTTCACAAAGAGGGGCAATCAGAGACACCCCATTTTTGACCGACCTTAAGATTCGACGCCACCGATTGAGCGCCTGATGTTGCATATTGTGCTCGCTCAAGTCTCAGAGTCACTACCAGGAGCCCTACCTCCCGACTTCAACCTCTTTTGTACCTTGTCTTGCCATAACCAGATTCGATTTTCTCTGCTTTTTCCTCGAAGGGAGAGGTCCCAGAGACCATCTCTCAAGGTCAGAGGTTACATTTCGGGTCAGAGGCCATTTTGCCCATTTCGAGTCTTGCCCTGCTGAGTCGCCAGGTGCCTCGGTTCGGGACTGCCTAACCATCTCCGATTCCTCCGATTTTGGCATACATCTTATTTAATCCCTTTGAGGGACACTGAGGTCTGAGAGACTCCACTGCGGGTCGAATGCCACTTTGCATAACATTGCTGGACCCCGAATCATGTTTTGGCCCCCGAGCATTCGCTTTTGCATCCTGCTGCTCATTTTTGTGTACTTCGCTTTTATCACCAGGAAGGTCACTGAAGGGTGGGAGGCCAGCAATTGTCTCAGCAACCAGTTATATTCCTCCGGCGCTCTCCGACGCCCGTTTTTCTCACTTCCGAGCCAATGTTGACCACCCTAGGGCTATTTTCTTCAACCACAAACCACATACTTATGTTGTACACACATGAGAGGACCCTAAAAGTCTATGGCCGGCAAGTAATTGTTGGTTAACCTTTTGAACCCCTCCTAAAAGTGGCTTGTTGTCTCTCCTGTTTTACAGTTGCCAATTTCCAACCAGAGGGTCTTGTTGAGGACACATGGGAGGACACCTTTTTGTGGTGGCCGGCCAAAAATTCCTCTGGACCATTTTGCCCCTTGGCCGGCCAGCCATGAGGGAAGGTCGGCCCACCACCTGGACCAAAAATAGCAGGCCGGCCATGTTCCTTGGGATGTGTGCTTTGCAGCTGTATAGCTTTTTCCCCCAAAATATCTGATTTCGGGGGACTTTTGTAGAAGAGGGAAACTTAATCCCATTTCTCTACACATTTTTCTCTCCCTTTCTCCTCCATCCTTGCATACATACAGCAGCCCTAGCTCTCCCTCAAGTTTTTGGAAAATTGCTCTTAAGCTCATACACACATATCTCTCTCTCATTTCCTCTCAAAATCTCTAAGTTTTGCACCATTTCTCCATCACTACCAAGCACCACCACCACCACTCCATTTCCAGCAGCTTGGGGATCTTTCCAGCAGTTAGGAAGCAATATTCCTTGGCCCAAGAGGTAGCAAAGAAGTGGTCTTCAAGGGTAAGTGCCAATCTCCCTCTTTTGTAGCACTTTTTTGCACCATTCTTCTAGCCTATTTGCTTACTGTTTTGGGCTCCGACCCTAACTGAAAGGGTCATTATTTTGAGCCATTATTCTTGTTTTTTTAAGGGTTCAACCCTGTTTGAGCCCCCCATTTGGTACTTGCTTCAATACCTCTTTGTATGCCATTATTTTGCATGGTATTTCTAGCCTATGTTTGATCTGTTTTTGAGCATGATATAAACTGTGAGTTGGATTATTTTGAGTCGCTCTACAACATTGTAGAAGGGCTCAACACTGTTGGGGGCCTCCATGCTGTACTTACCATTATACCCCTCTTTGGCCCCCATTTTTGCATGCTTTGTTGGCTTGTCTTGCTTCTGTTTTTAGGCCATCATCAGAACAAAAAATGGCCATATTTTGACCTTCTTGGCATATCTCACTAAGGGTCTTTGGCTGTTTGATTTATATTTGGCCTACTTCATGTTATACGCTCTTGTGACCTTAATCTTGCATTGCATTTTGAGCATGTTTTCATACTGATTTGAGGCTTGTCATCCACTGTAAATGTTCATATTTTTAGTCCCTCTTCAGTGTTTTAGAATGGTATTTTTCTGTTTGGGCTTTGCATCTACCACTTGCTTCATAGCCTCCCTTACGGAGCCATTTTTGTATGCCATCTTTGCCCTACTTGTGATTGCTGTTTGACCATGTTTTGTACTGTAAAAATGTGAGTTTTAGGGCTGCCTTGCTTCTGCCTTTTCATGTCATGTATCAATTATGCATGTATTGTATAGCTGTAGGCCATTTTATGCATTGAAATCCATGTTTCGGGATCATTTCATGCATCGGGTATTATTTCACTTCATTTCATTGTTTTGCCCTCATTAGTCGTTTGGTGTAGCTGTTAAAACAGATTATAGATTATAGCTTAACAGATTATAGATTATGACTTTAATCAGAAGCTGTTAATCTGTTTGGTGTAGCTGTTGGATTATAGATTTAAGTTGCTGAGTAGTGTTTGTTAAATAAGCTGTGAAGTAGCTTTTTGCTGTGTAAATGTCTTTTTCACCCTTGTTAATTGCAAATTGAATTTTTCTAGACTTTTTGCTATTAATTACATATTAAGAGATTATTCCAACACCAAATTAACATAACCCTATTATTTTTAAATAATAATACAATGAAATAAATATTACACAAAAATAAATTTTTATACAATGATTTCAGATTTTTTAAATAATAAATAATAATAACTTGAAATAAATAAATATTATGAAATAAATAATAATACAATGATTTCAGATTTTTTAATAATATAAAAATTGTGAATGAATACTAAAATTAATAATAGTATCAATTAGTTTAATTTTTTTTATTTTTTCATTATGAATGAATTAGGTGTCAATTAATGACTTAATTACCATCAATTAATACTAAAATTAATAATAGTATCAATTAGTTTAATTTTTTTCATTTTTTTCCATTATAAATTAATTATTATCAATTAATTGCTTATTATTTTTTTCATTCAATTTTTAAAATTTATTATTCTTTTTTAAATAATATTAATAATCAACAATTGTTATTTTTTTTCATTAATAATTATTCTTTTTTAATTTATTATTCTTTTTTTCATTAATAATTATTCTTTTTTAATTTATTATTCTTTTTCATTACAATTAATAACAATTGTTTTTTTTTTTGATTTTGTTATTTTTTTAATTCTTTTTCATTACAATACAAAATAATTTATTATTCTTTTTCAAAAAAAAAATCATTAAAAGTCTAGCCAGACCTTCTTCTTCTTTCTCCGCTTCAGACGGGTGATCACTGTGCGGCTCTGCTTTGCATGTGAAGCTCGTGCGAAGCTCGGCATGGCTCTCGCTTTATGGCTCAAAAGGCTCGGGTTTCGCGATCTAAAGAGAGAGGAGAGGAGAGAAATATTAGAGTTCTCAAAAATCATGTGTGTGTGTGTGAGAGAGAGAGAGAGAGAGAGAGAGAGAGAGAGAGAGCCTCGCCGAAATCACCTCACGAATCGCCACGGAAATCGCCTGCCTCACGGAATCGCCTGCCTCGCCTCAATTTCTCTCACAAGTGAATAGTGTTTTTAGGGCAAAAAAGGAACATATATAAGTGGTATATAGAATCTTTCAAAACACTTGGGACATTTAAGTCAAATTCCTTCCGCTTTTGGTCAGGATAACAAGTCGGGTTGAACCAAATTTTTGATTATAGCTTTTTTCCTTGCAAATAATCAGAGAAGTTGAAGCGTATGCATTCAAGACTACCAAACAGCTTTGAATTAGCTTTTTTAAGCTAAAAGCCAAAAGTTGGGCAGAAAAAGCTACAACAAACACCACCATTTTGCCACTGATTTTTGCATGTTTGCATATCATATTCCATGTCTTTGCCATGTCTCATTAGAGTGGCATTTCGGTGCCTGAGGGTCCATTTCATTATGCGTCTGGGCACGCACTTCGAGGTATCTGGTTTTCATCTGATGGCCTCCTATGTGAGTGTGGCTGAGGCTCTCTCATGTTGGTGTAAGCCCATTATTGCATTACGTATGCCATTTCATCCATAACATTGTGTATGCCCGGTTGTGGATTACCTCAGACATAATGTATGCCATTCCATGACATTGTGTATGTTAGATTGCATATTAGTGCATTTCATGCATATCATGTATATTGCATCGTGTTCGATAGGAGTTAGTTTCGCACGGGAAACGAGGCGCTGCTTTCAGACCGAGTAATGGAACGGGTCTCAATTCCCAAGTCACCGACAATCCGGATTATCCATGATGGAGTTAGGTTTTGTTGTGGCATTCATATGCATTCACCCTATATTGAGTTGTGCACTGCCTCTACCATCGTGGCCGATATGCGTGATTGGTGGCACGAGGATCGAGGTATGCATATATTTGTGAAATACATTGCTATGCCCTTTCCGCTTCTCCTGCAACAAAACAAAATGAAGAATCAAGAACTTTTTGGAGTCCGCACGATTTCAAGAAAAGGTGTAAACAGAGGCTAATTGGGGCATCCTAGTGGATTTTTCACAAGGCGCCCCAAACATGCAAAGATTCATCGTAATCAAGGAAGCCCTTGGCTTGCACGCCGCCATCGCTTTTTTCTTACTTAATTTGTTAATTAATTAGGAATTTGTATATTATTCTTGACCGTAATATTTGGATCAGATTATTATTTCATTTGGGAATCAGATATTTATTCTGACGTCAGGCGAGGGCATAATTGTAATAAGTGTGGGTGAGTGTGATGTATGTCTTCCAACCCCACGCCTTTTCTTCCCTTTTATTTACCTCGCTATGATGGTTAAATATAGGGCATATTTCAATTAGCATACAAATGATCGCATGTTTGCATCATTCATCTGCTTTTGCACGCATCGCTCAAGATCATACAAACCGCATTTGTATTTCAATTCCAAATTGAATACGTGTTAGTTGTAGCATCCCATATGCCATGTTTAGAATAGCCGAGCTCGCTATAATTCGATCTTTGCATGTATTGCATCGTGCAATTCTGTATCTAGGATCATGCATGGATTTCTAACGAGCTTGCTTTTGGCTTGGAGTACTCGGTGAGTTTTATGCTTTAGCATCTTTGCATGTGTGTGAGTGACAGTCATGAATAGCATGCTTACTATGAGGCTATGTGCTTATGTGATATAACTGCCTTGAATGCCTATGGGTGAAGGTTGAGTTACTTGATTGAATAATTCATCAAATATTTGTTTTAAGCCCACTAGATAGTGGCAAAATCACGTTTTCTAAGCCCACCCGAGGGTGGCAAATCCACGTCTTAGCCTACCTGCGGGTAGCACCATCAAACCATTTTTCAAACAAACAAATATAAAATGTTTTATTCCAATTCAGCACTCCAATTTATACTTGTATGTCAGGTGATCACATAGTAACCTAGGCTAATAACCGGAATAAGAACATACAACATTTTCAAAAACAGATATCATGGTTAGTAGAGGCCGGTCTTTGACTGGCGAAGTGGGGTGCTCACGGCGTTCCTTCCCCAATTGTACCTAAGTTCGAGCCGAGGCAACTTTAGTGATGACTTTACATGTGGCCTTTGGTACCGAGTCGTGGTTTTAAATTTCCCATTTTAAAAAACATTTAGGTGGCGACTCAGATTCGGGCGGCTCCATGTTTGGCACTTCTTTCAAAAATCTGCTTTCAAAACGATTTGGGATTTGGACTCTTTGGCTCAAGATTGAGAACCGTGACATTTGAGTCCATCGAATCAGAGTGACCCAATATCGAACCGTAACGGGGGACTCAGACTTTTTCCTCGATGCTCGGGACGTCAACACCAATGCTTCACTTTATCCCTCTACTTTTGCTTTTTACTTCTCTTTCTTCCACCAACTTCCAGCTTCTCCTCCTTCCTACTGCTTTTGTCCCTTCGAACCCATGACCATTGGCCTAACTTGGTTGAAGAATTTCCTAAGTGATAGGATCTGTGCTTCACCTGCTCACAAAGACATATGTGCCTCTATTTTAATCCCCAGAGAGCTATTGACCCTAAACCCCAGAGCTTACAAATGCATTGCTGAGCCTTACTGTCCTGCTCAATTTGCTAGACAATTTGGCTTCTCACAAAGGGTCCCAATACCCCTCTGCAGTAATACCAATCTAAGCCTTACCACCAGGGATTTGAAAGTTCGACGGTCCAGACTAGAAGTGGCAACTTCTAAGTTTATACAGGACTTGATCGATTTTGAGTATACTCATTTTCTTCCTCAAGATAACATGTTGAAGAGGTATCACAACTGGTGGGTGACCAATATGGAAGTACGCCTGGCCATTTCTCCTCAAGACCTATTGATGGTGTTGGATGTGCCTAAGCCCAAAGGAGCTGGAGTTGTTACTTCTTCTAATGTCCTTACCACTTTAGTTCCTATACCTGCTAACAAACAGTCTGCTCCTGCTGCCTCAACTCCTCCTAGAGTTACCCGAGCAGCCTCAAAGAAAGGTATATACCCTTGTCTCTTCTTCTTTTGTCTTGATAATGCTTCTAGCCTTATCTTTAGTCTTCTTTTGTTGAAGGTGGTACGGGTGCCTCACAGGGAGATTCTCCTCAGAAGACTTAAGCTCTAAATCTTCTCAAAAGCAAACAACAACAAAAGAAAAGGAGACTTTTACTTGAGCCTGAAAAAGAAATTCTTGAGGTTCAAGCGGAAGAAGAAGAAGAAGAAGAAGAAGAAGAAGTAACTCAAGAGCAAGAGTCTCCCCTGAAAAGAAGGAAAAGAGTGACCGTCCCTTCTTCTGCCTTGGTTCAAGATCCCACACATGATACAACTGCCAGAATAGTGGAAGAGGAACTCACTTATGAAGAATCCGAATCCCACATTGGAGAGAAAGAGATTGAGAAGGAACATGCAATACCAGTACAAAGAACAAAGAGGAGGAAGATGACTGTCTCTTCTTCTGATTTGGTTGAGACCCTGATCATGAAGCAGCTGTTAAAGCAGTAGAACAAGAGCATTCGAATGCCATAATTGTCTTTAAAAGAGCTAAGAAGAGATGGCAAAGAAAGAATTTAAGGGATGAAGCAAATACATCGATGCAATTCAAAGGGAAACTGCAAGAAGGCACCATATTGCTGAGCACTATTCCCTTCGGAGTTCTCCTATTGCTGCTATCACTTCTGAAAGAAGTAATTTCTTCCATGCCTCTATTGTTTCTCTCTTGTCAAATTTTTAGTATTGAAACTTGACATTACTTTACATCTCTTCTTTTGCAGTAACAACTATTGAGCTTATCCTTCCAATAAGGACTCCTCGCCAGCTTGAAGTTGATCGATGCAAAATGCGAGGACTATTCAGATAATACTTCCACTTCCTAGGCCTACATTCAATATACCTCCTCGATGCCAAGCATCCTCGCTTCTTTCCTTTGGATTAAATCCAGATCTGCTTTTACTTATCTTTGGATCTACCTCAATTCAATTCTTTTCGAGCCTTGCTCTTTCTCCTTCTTCTAAGGAACTTCCAACCGCCGCTCCATCTCGATGGTAGTCGGTTCCCTATAGAGGGTGCCGCAACTCTCCAACCCATGGTTTGTTACCTTTACCTATTTCAGCCTCTTCTTCCCTTGACCTATTGGTGGCCAAGACCATAGAGACCGGCCAAGACGCCCACCTATTTCTCCTATCCCTATGCTATCCTCTCGTATGCTCCACCACTACTCTTTCAAGACCTCATGTCTACGGATGAGGTAGATATCTTTGAAGCAAGACTAGCCGCTTTTCGATATGCCCTCTACCTCTCCAATAGCCAATGATGAAGCTGAGCCATTAGTTTTGACTGACTCTTTACTAGAAATTTTTCAGAGTCCTTCTTCTAGTAGTAAGCCTTCTACACCTCTGATGAATTTGGACAACTGCCTGGAACTATTGATATCTTTTTCAAGGATTTCTTTTGAGGCCCTAGAGAGACCTATAATAAAGAATGGCTTCCTTTAGTGCTGCCAAATTGTTAAGCAATTCGGCATGTCTGTCTCAAGTCACCTATCTCAGGCAGCAGCTACTATTGACTTCTACATCAATATTTGTTGTGCTGCCAAGGCTGCAGAGGAAAAATTGGTCAGAGATCAGGACTTTGTTTCAACAGTACATGCTAAGATATCAGGGCTGAAGGAACAACATTCCTCTGTCTCCTAATTTCATACTCAACTCGGAGAGGAAGGCTCAACTTGAGGAGAAGCTATTCAGTCAACCGTGCCTTAGCCCTGATCGATACCAAGTTGCTGATCACCAACCAAGGACTGGCCGATCGAAAGGAAGAAATGACCACAGCCATCCAGTTGGTTTCTTGATTTAAGAATAGAAAATCTGTAAAAGAACAATTAAGGCATTGTAATGATTTCGCTAATTTATGGCGTAATGTATTTAACTCTTTATGAAAAAAGAAAACAAATTCGATTTATCATTTAAGTACTCTTGTGTTCTTTTGCTTGTCATTTATTCTATTCCTTGTGTTTCCCAAATAGTTGGAAAATAAGGCTTCAAATATCTGCCATTAATCTTTTTGGGATGTATGTATCCATTCAAATTTCTCAAATGGTATGCTCCAAAAGGCAGGACTCTATGAATTTGATATGGTCCTTCCCAGTTAAGTGACCATTTACCAAACTTATGGTTTTTAATTCCAATTGGGAGTATTGTCTTCCATACCAAATCAGCTTCATCAAAGCCAATGTATTTGACTTTCTTATTGTAATTTTTGACTGCTTTCTTCTTTTGAAAGAGAATGCTATTTAACGCCAGAATTCTAGCTTCATCTATGCCTTCTAATTCCAAGCACATACTCTGATGGTATTGCTCAGGATTTAGCTGGTCTTGGCATCTTACCCTCAAAGACTTAACATTGATTTCCACAAGTAACACTGCATCATACCCATACACCAAGGCATAAGAAGTAACTCATGTGCTTGACCTTGGGGAAGTTCTATAAGCCCACAATACATCCAACAATAAGTTATGCCAATCCCTAGGATTGTCTTCCACAACCTTTTGTATTCCTTTCTTCAAGGACTTATTGGATGATTCAACCTGACCATTGATTTGTGCATAATAGGGGGTGGAATTAACAAGGCTAATTCCAAACTCTGCCATAAAAGACTTCACCATTTTCCTATCGAACACAAATTCCATTATCAACGCTATAGTTTGTGAGATGCCAAATCTATGGATTAAATCCTTGATGAATCCAATGACCTTAGATCGGCTCACACTTTGTAAGGCTTAGCTTCACCCACTTAGTGAAGTAATCAGTGGCCACTAAAATGAAACAATGATGCTTCAAAGAAGGTGGGTGTATTTTCCCCATCATATCCATGGCCCATCTTCTAAATGGCCAAGGCTTTACTACTGCATGCAGGTCAGTTATGGGCACATGCCTTATTGTGCCATGCTTTTGACATGCCTGGCAACCCCTTGCATATTCTATCCAGTCTTTAAGGATAGTTGGCCAATAGTAGGAATGCCTTCGAAGCAACCACCTCATCTTTACACCAGGCTGATGAGCACCACAGATGCCTTTATGAACCTCACCTATAACTCACTAATGCTTTTTTGGGCCTAAACATTCCAAAGAATAAACCATCTCTTTTGTAGAGAGTCGATGGATCGCTTAACACACCAAAATTAAATACTAAACTATACCAAATTCAATTAGAATAATGGCAAGTCCAGGTATCGATCCATAGAGACTATTGTGAAATCAAACTAATTTAATTATCAAATTCCTAAATTAAGTTTGATGAAAAGATTGGTTGTTTATAACCTAATTTAATAACGAATAAATTAAACTAAGGAATTGAATTATCAAGAATAATTGAAATTGGGTTTACTGAATTGGGGAAAAATCCTAGGGTAGAGAATTCACCACTAACCACATAATTAGGGTTTCCAATTGAAATCAATTATGCTATGGTTTGAACGGATTAATGTTTTGCAACTACAAGTTCGAAGCATTTGACAAGAAGGTCATCACATTCAATGTACGAGCACGAACCATCTCAAGTAATACGAATCGTTCACTCTAAACTAAGGTAGTGATACGACTCGTTCCTCGTAGCATGGTTCGTCTCATACCTTGAATGTGAAGGAATAGAAAACACATATATGGATAACATTCAACAATCACAGAAAGTTAAATATTCAAAGGAATAATGAAAATTATATAAAAGAAACTTCTAAAACACTATACAAATGTTCAAACCTTTACATAATTTAAAATAAAAAAGAAAGCTAAATAATTACATGGCTAGGGTTTCATCAAAACCCTAGAAAAGGAGACTAGCCACTCATGGAGGAGTGGGAGGAGGTAGATGGAGAAGGAACCACCATGAGAGACATCTTTGAAGCTTCTTGTTCCTTTCTCTTTCCCAAACCCTAGCCTCTCTCTTTAGGTCAAAACAATTTCAGAACCCTAGAAAAGCTTTTTCCTTTTCTTTTTTATACTTCTACTCACTTCCAAACAGTTTAAAACATCGCTTGATTTTTCCAAAAAAGTCAACTCTGTCCAAATTTTGTCTTTTTGCCATTTTATGCTCCGACGATGTACAACTTGATTGACATTCAACACACATAAAATATACTGTTTGACCAGCAAGTGAAATTAAGAGATTCTAATTAACGGCCTCAATGATGTACATTTCGACCTTAATCACATCCCCCAACTTACTACTTGCTAGTCCTCAAGCAAGTAAAATAAAATAAAATTAAACAAAATCTATCTATTTCCTCTTTCGTGGGAAAAACGGTTACATTTAGCATATGCAACAAGCCTTTAAACCACAAGGTTACCCCAAGTGGACGAGTAAAGTCTCGTGTGGGTTTCCAGAAATAATGCCCACAAACATTAACATATTCATATATACTCAACAACAAATGACCACACTACTCCACCTAACAATCAACTTATGTGCCACTACAAAGGTGATATTGAGACATCATGAGTCATTAAAGACACAAGTGGACAAGCATGAAGGAACCTATTGAGTCAAAACCACAAATTAATACAAAAGTAAAGTTCCCTATACTTGTGCATGCTAGTAGACAAGTCATAAGTACCCTCGTGTAAAGTGCAATCTCCATATTAGTTAACTAACCACTATAATAGCCCAGTGTAACTCACAATAACACCCAACATATACAGAAAAACTAACCTGTTGCAGCCAAGATTTTCAAAAGTTATTTTTTTTCTTTTTATTTATTTATTTATTTTTAAATGACTGTGCAATGTCCCGATCCATTGCTTTCTAAGCAACCCATGTAACAAGCATTGGGCTAATGACTCCCAAACCAGACGGTTTTAGGGCACTAGGTGTGAAGACACCTCTACGGGCTTAATAACTCGAGTTGAAAAGGTTACAAATTCAACAAGTCATTCTTCTTATTTTTCCTTAACTGCAATGTCCAAATCCCTTAAGCTTTCTAATTAACCCATGTAGCAAGTTTTAATAATGACTCTAAACCGACGGTTTTAGGGCATTAGGTAAAGACACCCCTACGGGCTTAATAACTCGAAGTTAAAAAGGTTACGTAACCCAAACAAGTCAATTGTTTTTTTTGTTTTTTTATTTTATTTTTTTTATTTTAAGAATCTTGGCTCCTCATTTATTTTTTTTTTCGCAACTCTAGCTATTATTAATGATGTACACCAGGGATTATAATAAAAGATCACCGCTATGATAGTGTGTTCATGTGAATTAAGGTATACTCATAACAAGTGTACTAAAATCACAAACACATAACTCTCCTCGTGCAAACATCACATGTAAGTATCTACCCAATAAACCCTTTTCATACAAGTTACTATGATCTCCAAATAACATATGCAAATATCATCACCCTACTAGTCACATCAGGTGAAATAAAGCAATCAAGTGAAACAGGTATAAGCATGAATTATGAGCTAAATAGAAATGTACAAAATATATATATATATATATATATATTTATATATATATAATATAACCCTCATCCCCCAACTTGAATATGATATTGTTCTCAATAAAAAAGTAAAAAGAAATGAGAGAATATTACCAGAATTGTAGGTGCAGTTCCAGGTAGGCAGAGAGGAATAGAGACACACTCACACTTTTTTTTTGTTTTTGATTTTTTTTTTTTTTGTAAAAGAAAGAACCATATTCTCCCACATGCAATTCCCCCTTCTTCTTCTTCTTCTTCTTCTTCTTCTTCTTCTTCTTCTTCTTCTTCTTCTTTTTTTTTTTTTTGGTGTGTGTGTAAATAAAAACGAAAATAATTAAATAAATGAATAAAAAAAATGACCTTAAATTAAATTAACTAAATTATAAACGAAATTAAACTACACTAAACTATAAAATAACTAAACTACAAAAGAGACTAAAGTATAGAATAAAATAACCTAAACTAATCAATTTTTTTATTATTATTTTTTATTTTTTTTATGTTTACGAAAATAGAAAATAAAAATAAATAAATAAATATATAACTAAATAAATAAAACATTTTTTTTATAGAAAAAATTATAAATAAAATAAATGAATAAAACATTTTTTTTATAGAAAAAATTATAAATAAAATAAATGTATATTTATTTATTTATTTTTAAAATTTATTTATGTATTTATTTACTTAAATAAATTAAAAATGAAATTAAAAAAATAAAATAAAATAATAATAAAAAGAAAACTAAAACAAAACAAAACATTTTTGATTTTTGATTTTTTTTTTTTTTTGTTTTGCACATTACTCACGTACCTGCTTTTAAAGTAGGGTGTGATTTCCAATCTTACAAATGTCCCGTACGCGCGGGGCCCAGGCCGCATGTGCGGCAATTTGAACATCCCTCGCTTTTTTTTTTTTTCTTTTTTAATATCGGTTCCAAGACGCAGGGCCTAAGCACGACGTAAGCTTGGTTCATGCACTACGTACTGACCTACTTTTAAAGCAGGGGCAAATGTTCAAAGTCAATTTTATTTTTATTTTTTTGTGTTTTAATTTTGTTTTTGTTTACAATAGAACATGTATAACAACAAAAAAAAAATTTTAAATAATTTTTTTTTTAAATTGAACAAGTATAACCTTTTTTTTTTTAAGCACAGAAAATAAACATGAAAGCATGTTTTTTTTTTTTTTAACTAGCTCTCAAAGATTCTAACAAAAGGCACCAGAGTTATGGCATAAAGTTGCCAATTTTAATCTCCTGTAATAAAATCCAAGAGTTTATAGCCTTCTGCTAGTACAACCCAAATATACTTAACTATTTCTACCTTCAATTGACATCCAAATAAATATAACACATGGAAAAATAACTAATGGCTACTAAAGGTATAATCTTCACGCCGAAACCACTTGTACTACTTTTCTCCCTAATCAGAGCTTGTAACTTTCCCTATTCTCCAATAGGGTGATGACTAGGTTGATTCGGTGATCCAAAATCGAAATGATAAAACTACCTCAACCTATGGGCCGCCATACAAAGTTCAAGCCGAGGTAGTTTTGAAGCAATCTCCGACTGGTATTTAAACCAGACTCTAGTCTCGAAATCCTAAACCTTGTGTTCTAGGCTTTGCCATTCAACTCTAGTTTTTACCGCCTCGCTTGGTCTCCTAAGAACTCACTACAAACACTAAGTTAGGTGGCTATACTGCATCGCCGATGCCATTCGGGCACGGTAACACCAAAGGAATTACACCTTTAGAGGATTTAAAGTCTCCTAAACGTTAATAAAACATGACGGGAACAGAGACAAACAGAATAGCATAGAAGTGAAAGAAAAAAGAATAAGGCATCAATTTATCAATCATAATAAAATGGGTCCATCAAACCTCTGGGTAAAGGAAAATGATCCTTCCTAGTCGAGGAATTTAGTCTCCTATAATCAATGCACACTCGCCACCTAGTAGTGGTTTGTGGGGACTAACTCTCCTCCTCATTTCAACAAATCTATGATGCCCGATTTCTTGGGCACCACTTTTGTGAGACTCACCCCCTTGCTATCTAAGATATTTTAATACCTCCTTAACTGATCCATCAATATCAAAATTTTCAAACCCAAAATGACCTAGACAAGCCCCTAAAGGGTCCTCTACAAGAATGGAGGGCAAAGCCTCTTCCATAATCTCATCCACAACATCCACTAATAAGCACTCCTCTCTCATGAGGTTGTTGGGATGCTTGAAAATATTAAGTTTCACTTGCATGTTGCCAAATGAAACTTCCATAACTCCTATCCGACAATTGATGCATGCATTGGTCAGAAGCTAAGAAATGTCGACCTAAGATCACCGAGATTTGTTTCTAGAACTGCTACGATTCCATATCTAACACCAAAAGTCAACAGGAAGTAGAACCTATCAACCTTAACTAGCACATCCTCAATTATGCCACGCGGCACTCGAGGGACCGGGTCACCAATTGAAGAGTGACAAGAGTAGGCTTCAACTCGCCAAGCTTCCAAATTCCTGCACATAGAGTACGGCAATAAATCGACACTAGCCCCTAAATCTAATAAGTCCCTTATCAATGAAATGGTCCCCTATAATGCATTCAATGGTTGGGGCACCGTGTCCTAAGCTTAGAGGTGTGTCATTCAACAAGATGGAGCTTACTTGCGTGAGTAGACCTTTTGGGACACATGTGTCCTAGATTTACGCTTTTACGCATAAAGGTCCTTCGTAAATTTGGCATATGACGGCATTTGCTTAATCGCCTCCAACAGGAGAGGTTGATTTTTACCGCTTTAAAAACATCCATCATTGCCTCCATAGATGCCGATTCTTATTAAAAGGGAAGGTGTATCAAGGCATTGGGAAAGGGTGCCTTAGGCACATATGGAGTGCTAGGGACCAAGTCATCCCTCTTAAGTGTTTTCCTTCACCCTTGCTCGCAATAGGTGTAATTCCATGGTCATCATTCTTGATTCTAGTTGCATCTCGCGAATCGACATGCTCTAACTCCCTACCACTTCTCAAAGCAACCACCGCCAGATTTGCTCATGTTGCTTACCATTCTCACCCGAACTCTCATTGTATTGTCCCTTAGGGTTGGCCACTTTGACTTGGTAATTTTCCTCCCTCCGATTCATGTTGTTAGCCATTTGACTTAATTGGGTCTCTATCTTGGCAATAGAGTGTGGGAGTGAACTATCTATGTTAACCCCTTAAGTTCGAGAGAACTTCCAACAACAAGTCTCAAAGGCAGAGTCGCCCCGAGGAACGTGGGGCTGTGGTTGTTGGTTTGCCAGGGGGTCGATAAGGCTATGTGGTTGGTAGGATGATTGGTTGGCAAAATTATTGAAATTTCGCCGTGGTGGAGGATTGTAAGAAGTACCTCAAGGGGGGTCTCATGAGAAATTAGGGTGATTTTTCCATCCCGATTGTATGTGTTGGAGTATGGATCATTACTCTGTTGGAGAATCCTGAGCCACATTCACATGCTCTGGACTAACTCCCGAAATTGTGATGTCAAGGCACTCACTCAAGTCATGAGTAGGCTCGCGACA